>JACEEZ010003874.1:127500-177500 GCA_016584305.1 Chionoecetes opilio
CTTCACTTTTCTCCTCCTCCTCTTCCTAACCAACCTCAATCCCCTCTCCATCTCTTCTTCCCGCTTCATCATTACTATTTCCACCTCATCCTCTCTTCCCATGGCAACTAGAACTCGGAGGAAATCAGTCCACCGTCACGGCAGTCCCCTGAGGAGCATCATAAGTAGTGTTGAGTAGCCTCCCTGCTGACATGGCTGAGGAGCTCCGGCGCACAGAGAACACGGCTGCACGCTCGGCTGTCGCGGGGAAAAAAACCATTATGAAAGAAGGCATCCACTGATCCTTACAGCCGCACTACTTCGAGCGTTGTTTCTCCTCTGCTTTACGTATCCTCCACAGAAAAGTTTCATTTCAATGCTGTTCATAGCAATCCATTTAACAGTGCGCAAACAAAACTACAAACCCTTAACATTGTATTTTCCAAGCTATGATTTCTACTAAGATTTTCCTTATAAAACAAAAGGGCTGTAAACGGTCAGTATTTCATTTTTTTTGTAGCTCATGAAAAAAGATTAATTATTATAGAAAAAAAAATTAAAAAACTATGTACACAAAACAAGCGGAAAAGAAATGATTGTCGCTGTAGCAGTTTAAGTTAAGTGTATTGACATCTCTTACAGAAAAAAAAAGAAAAAAAAACTTATTTTTTTAAGCTTTTTTTTCTGTAAGAGATGTAAATAAACTTAACTTAAACTGCTACAGCGACAATCATTTCTTTTCTGCTTGTTTTGTGTACATAGCGACTTAACATATTGTCGGTATTGTAGTGACATATCTCTTCCTTGAAAGCTCACTCATCCCAGACTACCGCGGAAGACAGATAGCCGTATATAGTTTTTAACGTCACACCTGCAATACATAACAGCTAAACAACTACAAAAACTAACCCAAAGAAGCAACCCTCGAGATGAATCATTGTTAGCTCTGTACAGACACAAATAATCTGTACAGACATATGCATGAATATTCTGTACAGACATTAATATTCTGTGCAGACATGAATATTTTGTGCGAGTCTTCACATTTGGCTGACAAGTGTGATGGATGGCCGCGGAGGGAGAGTGGCCTTGCACGGGGCACCTGTCTCAAGTACTAGACGAGGACCCCAACCGCTTAAGCACACTTGAGGCTGGCATTCCCCCCATGGCAACCTTCCGTCTGACAAACAACCCATACCTATAGGGCCCGAATCCTCACCTCCTATTAATACTAAACTTTGGTATCAACTCCCGACTTTACGCTTAACTTCACACTCATCGTTACCCTCACTCACTATTTGCTTATTCGTTACTGCTAAGGTTTGTAAGCGATCGACTTCATGGGCGGATTTATTTATCTATTTTTTATTTTATTTTTTTATTTGTTTTATGTAGTCTAGGAGCCTATAGCGCCTGTAGCCTTTATCTTCCTGCCTTAGGTTTTATCTTCTTTCCTTGAAGGCTGAGGTGGTTGGCTTGGCCCTGCATATTTGGAGAGCTATGATGGTTGGCTGGATTTTTATTGTGACACCTGTGATGATTTGATTTGAGGCTCATGCTGCCCCCTGGTGCTCTCCGCCGCACTTGTAGTCGCAGTCGAAGGCGAGGTTGATGGGTAGCATGTGGGTATCTTCGGCCACTCGACGATAGAAGAAACAGTTGCTCCTGGCGGCACTTGAACTCGGGACTTTGTGCTGATGTTGCGTTATATTACTATTGTTATTATTACTATTGCGTCTATACTATTAATACCAGCATTACTATTTATAGCATTATATTACTGTCATTATTAATATTATCATTATTAAAAACAGGGAAGTGAGTACTTTATTCCTTCCTGACTAGTTTCACCGTATTCCTCTACGGAGAGTGCATCCTGCCAAGTGCCCCTTTCTCCCCCGCACTCCAAGTCAGGATGGACAAGCCAGTCCTCGTGCCGCATGCCAACAGCACGAACACTCTCCTCTCTTTTTTTCAAACGCATCTCTCTGACGGGCTCAAGCTAGCTCGTGGTCCTCCCCTGCTGGAGGCCCGATAAAAAAAAAAAAATAAAAAAAAAAAAAAGTATTCCTCTGAAGAAGCCAAGTAAAGACGAAACTAGTCAGGTATAAAGTGCTCACCTCCCAGCCCGTGTCTCCTTCATCACCTGTTTTTACACCTGTCAGTATGTCTACACATTTATCACTATTATCATTATTACTATTTTTATCATCATTATTATTTTTGCTTTCATTATCATCACTATTATTTTTATCATTATATCTTATCGTCATTAATATCACTATTATCATTAGAGTCATTTTCATTGTCAAAGTAAGATCGATACATGGTTTTCAAAAGCATGAGACAATCAATCCTTTACGAAGCACTCTCAGGACTTTCTTTAATTAATCATGGATTAATAAACATATTAATGCAAAACATTCTATATAGAGGTAAGAATCATACATTATTGTCCAAGCTCGCTTCGCTCGCTTGGACACCTATTTCAGCCGAATTCATTCTTTGGTACTAAATAGATTGGTGAATCTGTCATATAGGCTTGTAAAATGTTTACTCCACCAATGGGGGCAAGGTCTAAAGTGCATATTGGCTTGTACAATGTTTACTCCACGAATGGGGGCAAGGTCTAGAGCAGGGCTCTTCAAAGTACGGGTCGCGACCCAATACTGGGTCGCAAACCTTTGCTCAGTGGGTCGCCACATCGTAAACGGATAATTATATAATCAATATGTGAAATGCATTAATAAGAGAGAGAGAGAGAGAGAGAGAGAGAGAGAAGGAGAGAGATGAGAGAGAGAGAGAGAGAGAGAAGAGGAGAGAGGAGAGAGAGAGAGAGAGAGAGAGAGAGAATGCTGATGGGAGAAGGCAGGACTTGTACGCATAATTTTCACTTGTCAATCAATTAATACTATTTTTCTCTACTTACGTAGTTACAATTTACAGACACTTCTACATTTTTTCTAAATACTTTTAATAGATAAAATTTACATTGGCACACTCAAACATATGCAATTATTTTGAATACATAGATGCATGTATGTATGTATATATATATATGCAGATTTATATGCATATGTATGTATGTAATTGTTATAAAAAAATCACATCGGAAAGAGAAAGCCGCTACAGACGTATAATAGGGTCGTGAATGTAATGTATAAAGTCAAACTGGGTCACGATGAAAAAAGTTTGAAGAACACTGATCTAGAGTGCATATAGGCTTGTACAATGTTTACTCCACGAATGGGGGCAAGGTCTAGAGTGCATACAGGCTTGTAAAATGTTTACTCCGCGAATGGGGGCAAGGTCTAGAGTGCATACAGGCTTGTAAAATGTTTACTCCACGAATGGGGGCAAGGTCTAGAGTGCATACAGGCTTGTAAAATGTTTACTCCACGAATGGGGGCAAGGTCTAGAGTGCATACAGGCTTGTAAAATGTTTACTCCACGAATGGGGGCAAGGTCTAGAGTGCATATAGGCTTGTAAAATGTTTACTCCACGAATGGGGACAAGGTCTAGAGTGCATATAGGCTTGTAAAATGTTTACTCCACGAATGGGGCAAGGTCTAGAGTGCATAGGGCTTGTAAAATGTTTACTCCACGAATGGGGGCAAGGTCTAGAGTGCATATAGGCTTGTAAAATGTTTACTCCACGAATGGGGCAAGGTCTAGAGTGCATATGACTTGTAAAATGTTTACTCCACGAATGGGGGCAAGGTCTAGAGTGCATACAGGCTTGTAAAATGTTTACTCCACGAATGGGGGCAAGGTCTAGAGTGCATACAGGCTTGTAAATGTCACTTTGTTGTTCTTGTTTTTAAGTAATCTTAAGTAATCTTAAATAATCTTATGTAATCTTATGTAATCTTATGTAATCTTAAGTAATCTTAAGTAATCTTATGTAATCTTATGTAATCTTATGTAATCTTAAGTAATCTTATGTAATATTATGTAATCTTATGTAATCTTAATAATCTTAAGTAATCTTAAGTAATCTTAAGTAATCTTTTTATCTTAAGTAATATTTTGTAATCTTAAGTAATATTTTGTAATCTTAAGAATTTATGTAATCTAAGTAATTTGTTGTAATCTTAATATAATCTTAAGAAAAATTTGGAATCTTAAGTAATATTTTGTAATCTTAAGTAATATTTTTTGTAATCTTAAGTAATATTTTGTAATCTTAAGTAATATTTTGTAATCTCAAGTAATCTTTGATATTTCATGATATTTCATGAACGTTGTGGGTGGGTAATGACTGAGAGAATTTCAGTATTGTTCATTTTAAACCGCTTCATAGCACTATTACAAAAGAGAACCTTTATAGCGCTCCTTCTGTTTCAGATTTAGTGCACCAGGCCGAAAACGTTTTTCAATCTAAGTAACAAAAGTAAAGAAAATCAAAGAAGGGAATGGTGTAGGTTAGGTTGGGTTAGGTCAGGTTGTAATAGAAGTATTTTAAGGTGAGGGTATTTAAAAAGTTGACTTTAGCCTGTGCGAGCTTGGACACGTTCCACATCTTTAGTGTGGACGTCTATTTCCTAATTTATTACTAATTTATCTCGTTTTCATTTTCCTAAGATTAAAATGTATGAACAATAGTGACAGTCTGATGAAGAGCGGGATCAACTACTACTAAATAATAATAATAATAATAATAATAATAATAATAATAATAATAATAATAATAATAGTAATCGTATTTTCACCTGGTCATACAATAAAAAAAAAAAATACTACTCTTAACTACACTTAATACTACAACTACATACTACTAAATACTACAAATCTTCCTTCTCTTGCTCCTATTATCGCCACAATAACAACATACAATGGGAAGTAAGTCAACAAAGGATTAGTGTGTAAATGGAGCAGCGGGGCAAGTTGGCAGAGGGGAACAAAAGGTTATTTGGGTGCGTTATCGGTGGAGGCTGAGGTGCCTATCACGCTATCCTAAACAAACACAGCATGACTAAGTAGGCACAGAGTGGAAAGACTTCACTCGAGTAGCTAGTAGAGCAGTCATCATAAAGAGAGAGAGAGAGAGAGAGAGAGAGAGAGAGAGAGAGAGAGAGAGAGAGAGAGAGAGAGAGAGAGAGAGAGAGAGAGAGGGAGAGAGAGAGAGAGAGAGAGAGAGAGAGAGAGAGAGAGAGAGAGAGAGAGAGCATATTTTACTACTACCTTAATTCAACTACTGTTTAACCCATTCGTATGCTTAATTAATAACTGTTTGAATAAAATAAATAAAGAGATCTTCCATAGTATTTCCCTTTTTCAATTCAATATCAGTGAATAAATACCCTAAACATGGCTGAAAAGGTTACCTTTTGAGTAATCTAAGTATACAATATGTTCTTTCCTAGAGTCTTCAATTTAAGGCATTACTGATTTCTCTAGCACAGCCCTCTTTATACACAAAGAAATACAGGTAGATACATAGGTAAACACAGGTGATAATATGCTTACTTTCACACTTTCGCGGGGAGGACACGCCAGTGACTAGCATACAAGGAACATTCAACGCATCCATAAACCTTGAAGCATTTTATCTCGGTCGTCGCGGAAGTCGACCAAATCTTGTTAGGCAAAATGATAATTGTGTGTTGGGAGGTGCCACTTTGAGCCGGTGACCTCACAGCACAGGAACTTGGCGAAGGGCGCGTGTTAGGAGCCCTGCTGTGTGTGTGTGTGTGTGTGTGCGTGTGTGTGTGTGTGTGTGTGTGTGTGTGTGTGTGGGGAATGTTTGGGTGGCGGGAGGCAATGAGGCGGCAGGACTTGACGCTCTGACTTATATCTCTATGGGCAGTGGCGTACCGGGGGGTGGGGGGGAATGCGGCCATATATATATATATATATATATATATATATATATATATATATATATATATATATATATATATATATATATATATATATATATATATATATTTTTTTTTTTTTTTTTTTTTTTTTTTTTTTTTTAACGAAAATAAATTAGTTTTTTTTTTTTTACAAAAATAACTTCTTTTTAATCCTTGCCAGTATATTATACTTATTTACCTTAACGTGTAGTTCTAAAGTAAGTAGTGGTGTTTTGAGGGTAAATTTTTGCAGTCCAAATTACAGAAATGAACAAGATTAAAGACAATGTTCGCGCAAATAACATACAATTAGTACTTTTCAGATTATTTAAATCTCCCAGATTTATCTTGTACTTAAATGCAACCAACAATGTTCTAAAATGTAGAATGTATGCATATGTATTATTCCCAGGTGATATCACTGAGGAGGATCTCTAGCTGAAAACTAAGAAGAATAAGAATAAGATTTTCATCCTATCTAGACACTTTGCAAGTACCAACTACAAGGTTATTGACTATACAAAGCGCCGCCACGTCAGCACGAACTAGGCGGACTCGAACCGCTGACCGAATGCACAGGGACGCTGCACATTGCGAGCTCACGTCTCTACCAACCTTGCCACCCTGACGGGCTGAAAACTAAGAAAACTAACTAGGAAACTCTCTAACTAGGAAAACTAACTTGTCTTGATATGTGGAGTGAAAAGTGAGTTTGTCTGTTTGTTCTTTGTGTCTAATGTCCATGCGAGGTTTGATCACCCAAAGCGTCTATGAAGCAAACTATAGCTATTAGTGTGGGAGCAGGAGAGGCGTGAATCCCTACATGAGTGTGGGTTACGCCGCAAGCACAACCTGTGAGTCCCCGATCATGTAGGTGGCGGGGAGGCTGCCTCGTGTCAAGGGTGGAAGTACTTGTACGGCCTCGCAAAACACTGTGCTGCACGCCGTGATCGGAACCTTGCCGCTGCCGCTGTTCACCCCAATCACTGGATACTGACTTCATCACTACATTGCTATCTCTCTCTCTCTCTCTCTCTCTCTCTCTCTCTCTCTCTCTTCTCTCTCTCTCTCTCTCTCTCTCTCTCACACACACATACACATAACACACACAAAACAATGGCTCAGTGGCATATTGCAGTGCACCACTCTGGTCCCGCGTTCAAGCCCCGCTCAGGGCTCAGTATTTTTTGTCGATAAGTGGGCAGCCAGTGGCCCCATGAGCAAGGTGATGGAGGGGGGGGGGGGGGTAAGGTAGTGTACTATCCGTACCCAATGATCGGTCCATAAGATTTCGTGCATGAATACATTGGAAACATACTCGCACGGGTGATAATTTTATTTATGTTGAAGCAAAGTGCAGGAGCAGAACTCTTTACAGACAAGGACGCCCCGTGGGAGGTGCGTGGGCGTGTCACTGGTGGGTAGCGTGAGTGGGCAGCCCCTCGCCTCTTTGGGTGTTGCTTCTGACTCTTATCAAAGATCCTCTACAACTCTACCTCTTATTATATCACCATTCTCTTCCATCTGTTGAAGAAGACGACACAAAATGGTGATTTTACATTATCAAGAAATATCATTCACGTGCCCGTGGGGAACCAGCTGCCGCCGTGCCGTTAATTGGTGTGATGGGCGAGTAAATTTAAGCTAAAACGGGAAGACTCCTCCTAACTTTGGCATTGGGACGCTATAGCCAGGCCGACATCATGGTCCTCCCCCCCTGCCGGCCGTCCACACCTGGTGACGACGGGAACATGGGGAGGCAAACAGCGGAGAGCAAGAACAAACTCAAACATCAACATACCTCAACTACTTTAAGAATACACACAGTCAAACAAACGCTTTCCTCAGTGCAATTATTCCTGCAGCTTTGGTATACGTGCAAGGAAAGAACAGTCAACGAGACCACAGAGGTGACTTGAGGGCGATAATGGACCTGTCATGCAAACGAGACTCCCATGAATGGCAGGGGCGGCCGCGCCTCGGTCTGCCAGCGTCCCAGAGTGATGGCAGGGCAGAGGCATGAGGCAGTCGTCGGTCTACGAACCCCTCTCAACGAAATGAACGTGTTGTGCTAACTCTAAGGTCGGTAAGGGCTTTGCATGTCAGTCGACTGCACAGCAAACACAAAAACAGAAATCAAACTCAAGGAGAAAACATTTGAGAAAAATAAAACAACTGATACACCTGTCTGCATGGCAGTGGCGTAGCTAGGTAGCTATCAATGGGGGGCACCTGGGGGGGCACAGCTGAGTATGGGGGGCACTAAGGAAACGGAGCTCAGGGGCCACTCTGATGCCACATAGGAGGGTATAAGGGCACATTCTGTGATCAGATCAGTGGAGGCCCTGGAGGGTATTAGAGCATTATACAGAATACGGCAGCCATGGCCAGCGGGGGGGGGGGGGGGGGCACCGGATTCTCGTGCCCCCCCCCTCCCGGTAGCTACCCCTCTGCTACATGTTTTAGACAAGTGGTTTTCACTGGTTTTTGGAGGGGAGCCACATCGGTAAAGCACATTCACTGAGTCGCACCGGCCAGAAGCAGAGCTGGGCAGTATTTAAATACATTTGTATTTAAATACGTATTTAAATACATTTGTGTATTTAAAAATGTATCTAACATTGGTTGTCATGTATTTAAATACAGTATTTAAATACTTTTATGAGTATTTAAATACATTGTATGTAAATACTCATAATATAAAAATGTAAATACTTTTTTATCAGTTAATTTGGCCATAAACCCGCCCAACTATCTGGCAACCCCGATGTTATAGTGAACCAGTGTTTCCACTTGCAAGGAAATGTCCTGATTTCAAGGAAATTTAGGCCTGAGAAGGAAATTTCTAAGGAAACCCAAAATCTAAGAAAATCCATTTTTTTGGACATGTTAAAATTTGTATATATTTAAAATGTATTTGAAAATGTATTTAAATACAATTGATGTATTTAGTATTTAGTATTTAAATACATTCATAAAATGTATTTAGTATTTAGTATTCAAATACATTTCTCCCATGTATTTAGTATTTAAATACATTCAATGTATTTAGTATTTAAATACATTCAATGTATTTAGTGCCCAGCTCTGGCTACAAGTTAGCACAACGCAATAACAAATAAGATACCGAGGTGCTGCTGTACTAATATAGTAATTGGTTATCAATATAAGACATGGTGGTAGACCAGCACTACATATGAGATTTATCATATTGCTTCCAATATTATTTCATGATAAATTGAGCACATCGCTGACCTATTTTATATCAATACGATAGAGTGAGAAATAGTTTGAATTAAAACAATATGTTACAGAGTGGGAGATACTGTTATGGGCATAATGTTAAAGGTTCCCACGTATAAGTTGTGACTTATAATGTAATATTGTCATGGAGTTGTACGCATGGGTTTGGCATTTTTGTTATAAATGGATGGTAGGTAGGCCTTCCCTGCTCGGGAATCTACTGCATGTTGTATCATCATTATCATTATTATTACGTATCATTATTGTTGTTATTATTATTATGATTATTATTATTTTTATTATTATTATTATTATTTCTATTGTCATTACTGTCATTTCTATCATTATCATTATTATCATTATTATTCTCATTATTATAAGTACTATTTTTTATAATAATAGTAATAATAATGATAATAAATAAAACGTTTTTACTGTCATATTTATTAAGGATAATATGATTAACTAGCCGCAAAGCCGCCCTCCGGGCGGACTTTTTGGCTAGCTCCTGCGGAGGGCTATTGGTGGGCCTTCGGGCCACCACCTGTGTTTGGTGGGCCGAAGGCCCACCAAACACAAGACTCTCCAGATGTATGTATTAACGCCAACCCATTTCACATCACCCCCAACCCATTCACTCACCTATTACCCATCACCCCCCACCCATTCACTCACCCGTTACCCATCACCCCCCACTCATTCACTCACCCATTACCCATCACCACACACCCATTCACTCACCCATTACCCATCACCCCCCCACCTATTCCTTCACCCATCACCCATCACCCCCAACCCATCACCCCCCACCCATTCACTCACCCATCACCCCCACCCATTCACTCACCCATCACCCCACACCCATTACCCATCACCCCACCCATTCACTCACCCATTACCCATCACCCTACATCAAGGTTTCCTCAATTCTCGCAACCCACTTTTTGTTCACAATTCTCGCTAATAGGCTGCTAAAAAAAAGAAGAAGAAAGTGATCGGATCATCCTATAAATGGGCTTAAAACCTTCCCCTGCTCGACCCGGTTCCAAAACTGTGCCATATGATGGGATTGCGCCACTGGGGGGCGGCACCTATCGCGGACACACAGACAGACACACTTTCGCTTATATTATTACTAGCCGCAAAGCCGCCCTCCGGGCGACTTTTTGGCTAGCTCCTGCGGAGGGCTATTGTTGGTGTGTTTGGAGGGCATCAAGGTGTGTTTGGTGGGCCGAAGGCCCACCAAACACAGAATCTCCACATAGCCCCTTCTAGCTTTCCTGAAATCATGGATGTAGAAATGTATGTATTAACGCCAACCCATTCACAACACCCCCAACCCATTCACTCACCCATTACCCATCACCCCCCACCCATTCACTCACCCATTACCCATCACCCCCACCCATTCACTCACCCATTACCCATCACCACACACCCATTCACTCACCCATTACCCATCACCCCCCACCTATTCCCTCACCCATCATCCATCACCCACCCTTCACCTACCCATCACCCCACACCCATTACCCATCACCCCACCCATTACCCATCACCCTACATCAAGGTTTCCTCAATTCTCGCAACTCACTTTTTTTTTCACAATTCTCGCTAATAGGCTGCAAAAAAAGAAAGAAAAAAGAAAAAGGTGATCGGATCATCCTATAAATGGGCTTAAAACCTTCCCCTGGTCAACCTGGTTCCAAAAATGTGCCGTATAATGGGATTCCGCCACAGGGGGCGGCACCTATCGCTGACAGACAGACACACACACACACTTTCGCTTATATTATTATAGATAGATATCAGTAACACAGAGAGAGAGAGAGAGAGAGAGAGAGAGAGAGAGAGAGAGAGAGAGAGAGAGAGAGAGAGAGACGAAAAAGAGAGAAACACAGCGTAGCATTATGGCAGCGGGAGGGACAGGAAGCCATAATGTTACCTCCTCCAAGCAATGCCCAGCCTGTTACCTCACTTCCATGACAACTCCCTAGCCACCACACACTTTACCCTCGACCTTGCATGTAGCTGCTAGGCCGTCCTGACACACACTAAGATGAAGCCAGCCATCACCAGAGCCTTGAGAGAGATTAGGCTACTTACTAGTTTTAATCAGTCAGGCATCGGCTATAAGTATATTACAGTGATAGCACGGTACACTAAGCTGAAAAAGAGTCTTGTGTATCTAGTATTACAGGGATACAGGGTTGATTTCGCGTCTTAGGTTGCTTATATTATTTTGATAAGGAGTAAACTGTAATATTATGGATGTGGTAGACTAATACTAGATAGCAAGAAGAATGATGTGATTTGGGTGGTCAGTGATAGATTAGTGACAATATGTATATGTTGCATTATTATAATTATCTTATTTCTTTATTCCTTTCTTTCTGGACACATGTTACGGGGGAAGAGACCCAGAGTGATGTAGAGTGATATTATAGAGGGATAGTTACGGCGGGTGTCGGCAGGTGGCGGTGACGTTAGTTTACTCTCACACATTCGGCAGGGCAAGGCTTAGTGAAGTGATTAGCCCAGAAAACTACTCCTGAAACCATACTCATGATAGATTAGTGTCAGAAAGGTACCATAAGGTCTTGTGTGAGGCATGGAGTGCGATCAAGTGCCTGGAAAAAGTGGTTTGGAGTAGTTAGAGACGAGTTAGGTGACGGGAGGGAAGGTGGTTCGCTCCCTGCCAGTGGACGCAACAAGTGTATCATTTGGCGCTGAACACGAAAAAAGCCAAGATCAGTGTGAAGACCCGTTACATCTTGGTGATCGGATATATGGATGGATATCGTGATACTTTGGCGGTGTGGTGTTGGCCAGGGAGGGTTTTAGGGAGCCTGGAGGCGAGATAAGCAGCTGTTCCTTGGCCCCGCACGGCAGCGGCCCTGCGACCCCCTCCCTTCCGTCTTACAGCTCGGCCTGAGACACCAAACCCACCAGCAACACCTTCACTGGTGTACCCTTGCAGGAAACGTACAAGTTAGTTTTGGCAACATAGCAACATCAGAAATGTGCACAATCCCTAGCGATCTGACTCTAGGTACCCAGCACCAAGTTACCATGGAGATGACACCAGCTGTCATCCTCACGTAATAGTGCATTTATCCTCCCTCAGTCATCCGTCACACTCATACACTCACACTTACTGCCGGGCTCGCTGCTAAACAGTTCATGCCGGGGGCGTTTCCCCGCCATGAGTCGTGACAGAAGGGACAGGCCACGCCTAGACGTGTTGCCCTCACAGCACAGTGTGAACACAGGGATCAGGTCACATTGTGCAAGTTACAACATTTAATATGGTTCCATTTCAAGAAGTGCTTCTCGTGTGTGTGTGTGTGTATATATATATATATATATATATCCAGGCATATATATACACACATAAATGTATATACTTATACCACATTGTGCTCTTTATTCCATGTTTCACTAAATTAGCACCCAATGTCCTCATATATTTCAATAATCTAACATGACATGCCACTTGGAGTGCTAGATGGTCGCACCCTGCCAGCCCGGGATCCTGTGTAGATATCCCAGCCTCGGCAAGTAACACAGTCTTGTGATCCAACATAGCAAGGCTTGTATTCTGATGCTAATTACATAGTCATTTATGAACAAAATCATTGATCGTTACCAAAGTTAAATATATCAAAAGTTAATCAGTGTAATGCGAAATGTAGTTCCTTTTAGGTACAAAAAAAAAAAAAAAAAAAATTGTTTCAAAAGAATTATTTTGTCATATGAGGACAGTAAGTAGGCCTCTAAGGAATAGGCCTATTGCAAAAATATTAATAAAAGACAGGTCATTGAGCTGAGATAGATAGATGAGACTATTTGCAGTGTTCTTTGTATCGTGGATAGAAATAATGCATTCAAGTACGTAGTTTCATAAATGTATTCCTTGAAACTTAAGAACATCTTCTCAGTGTCAATCTTGGAACACTCAAAATCTAGTACATTTTTACTTCACTCTATTACTCTGCACAATTGGGAGTATGGTTTCTTGAATTGGTTCTGATAAACTTTTTCTAAGTTTCTCTCGCAAATCAGTACTTTTAGAGATAGTTATGTATAGTTATTTTTTTTAACAAGGCCAAAATTTCATGTTATCTTAAGGTCTCATGCTTAAAATGATGCCTCTGTTTACCTGATACTATGGTTAACTATGATAAAATACAGCTGACATTTAGAAGAAGCGTAGTATTCCCTTCTCCTGGCATCAAATATCAGTCAGTAAGCAGCAAGGGGGCAGAATGTTTTGCCTTGTTAAAAAAAATAGGCTATAGGTACTGTGACCTGATATTTTTTTAAGGAAGGACTATTGTAGGGTTTAACCTCCTAACGTAACTTAACCCCACTTTCTAACCTCCTAACCTAAACCTAATCTAGACCTAACCCTAATTTTAATCTTTTGACCTGACCTAACCCCCCCATAAAAGTGAGTGTGGCAAGTGAAATGACAAAATTAATGCCGGTCACTAGAACAGGAAAACTACGGCACAAGAAAGCATTAGTACCACCTACCCACTCGCCTTCATACAAAAAACTATTTCATATCTCCAAAAGCAGTCATTTATGAGGAAAGCTTAAAGAGTGTTTCTCAAAATCCATTAACCCCTTGAGACCCAGAACGTAATTTCCATTGTAATTTGGGTACCATTAGACGATTTTTAGTGAATATAAGCAATATTTTAAAGATATGACCTGTTTAGTATCCTTGTCCACTAGTTAATTTGGTACTTTAGCTACTTTTCGATATTTTATGGCTAACAACGGACATTTTTTTATAGCAAAGGAAAGATCTGGGCGGAAGGGGTTAAGGTAAACAACAGAAACCATACTCGAAATTGTGTAGAGAATTATGGTTAAAAGGTAAAATAATGCCCAAGCTTTTTATTGATGTCATCTAGATCAGTATACACTTGCATGTGCTCCTGGGAACTCTCTTAAGGTTAACCCATTCACGCCCAGATCTTTACTTTCCTATACATATGAAATCGTTTGTTGTTAGCCATGAAATCACGAAAAGTAGCTTCAATAACTATACCAAATTAGCTAGTGGGCAAGGATACAAAATGGTTTATATCTAGAAAACATTGCTTATATTAACCCCTTCACGCCCAGATCTTTCCTTTGATATATAAAATCGTCTGTTGTTAGCCATGAAATTTCGGAAAAAGTACATATACCAAATTAGCTAGTGGAAAAGAATATTAAACAGGTCATATCTATAAAACATTGTTTATATTCATTAAAATCGTCTAATGGTACTCAAATTACAATGGAAATTACGTTCTAGGCCTCAAGGGGTTAACATACCAAAAAATTCATCTTTTCTGGGGTTAAATATACAAAAACCTGTATAAATTTAGCTAGGTGGGTGTGGGGGACTCAGTTTTTTTTCTCGGGACGTATAGGCTTTAAAAATACCTAAACAACCAGATCTTTTCCTGGTGAAATATAAAAGAAACCTAGATTTTGATCCCCAACAGCGAGGACAACGAGCTGGGGAGGTGCGGGCTCAGGTTTTTTTTACAGTCCTCCCCACACTTTACCCTCCCAACTTAGAGGGAGTAGTCTTCTCACGGTAAAATTCTAGAGTCCTTTCCCGCCCTTATTAGTGGGCTTTTTTCCTCCACACCTTCACAGATCCCTTCAGATACCTCTAAAACGTAATTATAAAGTGGAGGAGAGGGGAAAAAAAAGACTAACCTAACCTAACCTCCTAACCTAACCTCACTATAACCTAACCTAACCTAACCTCACTATAACCTAACCTAACCTTACCAATAACCTCCTAGCGAGACCTAATGGCGAGAAAGAACTAGAATTTGACCATGTTAGGTTAGGTTATATTATATTGAGGTTAGGTTAGTGATTTTTTTCTTTCTTTTCTCTCCCCCACTTTATAATTACGTGTTAGAGGTATCTGAAGGGATCTGTGAGGGTCTGGAGGAAAAAGGCAAACTAATAAGGGCGGGAAAGGACTCTAGAATGTTACCCTTCTCACACCTACAGCTTCCTCTCCACTCCCATACCGTACCTAGATTTTTTTTGTCAGTTCATCCTCACCCATCTCATATTCACGTCAGCACTTTCACACCTCATTCCCTCTCCTCTGCTAGACAGTGGTATTGGTATCTGCTAGTATTCCCTCTCCTCTACTAGACAGTGGTATTGGTGTCTGCTAGTATTCCCTCTCTTCTACTAGACAGTGGTATTGGTGTCTGCTAGTATTCCCTCTCCTCTACTAGACAGTGGTATTGGTGTCTGCTAGTATTCCCTCTCCTCTACTAGACAGTGGTATTGGTGTCTGCTAGTATTCCCTCTCCTCTACTAGACAGTGGTATTGGTGTCTGCTAGTATTCCCTCTCCTCTACTAGACAGTGGTATTGGTGTCTGCTAGTATTCCCTCTTCTACTAGACAGTGGTATTGGTGTCTACTAGTATTCCCTCTTCTCTACTAGACAGTGGTATTGGTGTCTGCTAGTATTCCCTCTTCTCTACTAGACAGTGGTATTGGTGTCTGCTAGTATTCCCTCTTCTACTAGACAGTGGTATTGGTGTCTACTAGTATTCCCTCTTCTCTACTAGACAGTGGTATTGGTGTCTGCTAGTATTCCCTCTCCTCTACTAGACAGTGGTATTGGTGTCTGCTAGTATTCCCTCTCCTCTACTAGACACTGGTATTGGTGTCTGCTAGTATTCCCTCTCCTCTACTAGACAGTGGTATTGGTGTCTACTAGTATTCCCTCTTCTCTACTAGACACTGGTATTGGTGTCTGCTAGTATTCCCTCTCCTCTACTAGGCATTGGTATTGGTGTCTGCTAGTATTCCCTCTTCTCTACTAGACAGTGGTATTGGTGTCTGCTAGTATTCCCTCTCCTCTACTAGACAGTGGTATTGGTGTCTGCTAGTATTCCCTCTTCTCTACTAGACAGTGGTATTGGTGTCTGCTAGTATTCCCTCTTCTCTACTAGACAGTGGTATTGGTGTCTGCTAGTATTCCATCTCCTCTGCTAGATATATGTCTTAGTGTCTGCTAGGATTAGTGTCAACAGGACAAAAGAAAGAAAATCTAAGGTCTTATGTAGGAGTGGTATGAAAGATGTCCTTGTTTTTCATTACAGTTTGACGCCTTATCTGTGATGACCTTCAAACAAACTGAGTTCTAAGTGAGAGGAATATCCCAGGCTCTCCATTCTTTGTTTATTTTTTACCCCTCTCCTTCATACCGACTCCAGCAGTATTGTATCAGCGATATGTCCTGAATTCCATAACAAGGAAGAATAGTTACTAGTTACTTTAGGTCTTACATGGGTGATCAAGAAGAAGTATGGTAAAAGAAGCCTGATCATTCACTGTTGTAGAAGCCTGATAATTCACTGTTAATTTGCGAATATTTTCAGTTATTCCACTTTCCCTGTGCACATTATTTGATACACATTGGATCTTAGAAAACTAGCAATAACGCCCGAGTTTTTAGCAGAATCTGTTTAGGCATAGAAGTAGGTATTGACATGTGGTGACCCTACAGCCTCAGAGTTGCCCTAGCTACTGGTCTGACGAGAAACTGCATGAAAAATAGTTTGAAGAATTAATTAAGATTGCAAAGAAATTCCTAGAAGAGGATGACTAAGAATCAGTTAGGAAAGCGAGAAGATCGCCACTTGATCGCCCGTCATGGAATCCGTACTGACGATTAGAAAGAGGTTGTGAGCAGATAGATGGTTAAGAATCTTTTTATTAAGGATTATTAAAAGCTTTAGAAAGGCTGGAAGTCAAAGCTATAGGACGGTAGTACCGGTATATAGTATTGGAGTAGTCCCTCTTAGGAACAGGTTGAATGTAATTGAATAGTTTAGTGATTTGCACTAGCATGCAATTAGACTGCAATTTGTCCTCCCATTGCTCCCAACACTCCTTCAAAATCCAGTTATAGACTCCATCTGGACTAGTGTTTTTTTACATCTTGGGTTTCCAATAGTTTCAGAATATCCTACATTTCCACACATATATCGCTTAGTACTTTGTAGTGTGCCTCTTTTCACACCCTCATCACCTCACTAGTTCATTTTCCTCTGTAAAAACTTCTTGAAATCATTGATTTATAATTTATATTGTGTTACTGGTTCATCATAAACCATCCCTCTCACTTCATAGCTTGATCATTCCTTCTTTTTGCTTTAATTCTCCATTAACAAATCTTCAAAACAGTTTGGGTTCCTTCCTTTATGCATTTTTCTGCAATACCTCTTTCAAACTTCCTCTCTTCTTTGTGGATTCTTGCATATTTATTTTTAGTTCACGTGTAATCTTCTCTCGTCCCATCATCGATTTTCCTTCTCCATCATGTCCATGTAACATCTCTTGCTCTTTTTGTTATTTCACACCTCATATTAATCCAGTCTTTTCCAGTGTTCCTTTCCCGTTACCTTTGGTATACAGTATACGTACTCATCAACAGCAGTTTCAAAGTCTAGCACCGCATGGTCGTTCTTCCCATATGGGCACAAGTATTCCAAGTCATCAATAATGTCCCTCTCCATTGTGGAGTGGAAATCCAGATCCAGTTTTGCGGGAGTGTCTTTACTCCAAAATCTTGTCTCTTGTTCATCCCAATGGGTCATCACATCATCCATTAGCTACTAAGTTAAGCTCCTTTTTCCCCCATGAGTTGTCTTCCTTCGGCAGAGCAATCCTCCCAGTTAAAAATCATCCATCAAAATTTGTCATTACTTCAGTTCATCAATTTCCTGAGATGCCGGGCTGTATCATTCAAGTTTTTTTTATTAATTCCCTTTCCATGATCTCATTTTTGGTGGAACGTTGGCCTCTGCAATATATCTTCTTCTTTTTCCCTCCTTTATAGTTTCAAAGATTATTTGAATTAATTCTGCTTGCTATTCCTGCTCCCGTTTCCACTTTCATAACTTTCAATTTCCTTTTTACTCTAAAATCATACTTTTTTTACTCTCAATGTCTATCATAACTCCTGCTGCTTTATTGTTTCGGTTTCTTCACAGGTATTTTTCATCACCCATTTGAATTTCCACCTCCTTGCCCAATAGTGTCTCCACCAAGCACAACACTCTGGCTCTTTGTTCCCCAGGAAGTCACTTATCTCTAATCTTACTGACATGAACCCACCCGCGTTGGCATGTACGTATATACAATTTTCAGACTCTTTTTCCCCTGTTTGGTGGCCCATACCTCTCTCTCGGTCCCTGTATTGTGAGTGTTAATATACGAGTCACATTCCTTTACCTTGTGAGGCTCAAAACAATGGCCTATCCTTGTCACTTCCAATGATACATCTGCATAACCTCTTATTCTGGTTAAAACCTTATTTATGAATCAGTTGGTACATATCCCGTTCTCAAACCTACCACCGTGTAGCTTACTTGAACACATTGTTATGAGTCCTTCTTTGTTGATTTTCTGTGAGAACCAGATCCTGACCTTGCTTTGTTTTCCCTATAAGTATATTAACACCCATATTTAAAGTCTTTATCTATTCGCCCTGCATACATCAGCTTTCCAAGAAGTACAAATTAAGGTGTTTTAACATATCTTTGTATAGTAGATGTCTCTGTCCTTGAATTTTTTTTTTGTCATTCTTCTCTGTACTGTGCAGCAAAGTTGAATCCATTCTATAATGAAGCAAAGCCTACGCAGTGTGATGCTGATGCCGCCTGGACAGAACTAGATTGCCTGCCCTGACAACCTAAGTGGGCGCTCCTTCATGCAGGGTCCTGTTATTAAATCTCAGTGGTCTGTTTGTCCAATTTCTTGCAGTAAAGCAACTCCCCCCCCCCCCCCCCCCCTCTTCCTTCTTTCCCTTAGTGAGGTATAAAAACAGGTGATGAAGGAGACATGGACTGGGAAGCGAGTTCTTTATTACTATTACATTTGCTTCCCAGCCCGTGTCTCGTCTCCTTCGTCACCCGTCTTTACAGCTGTCAGTATGCTTACACATTAGTGAGGTGTGTTTCAACCCTCAGTTTGACAGTTTCTAATTAAGGTAGGAAGGGCTTCCCATAATGCACACATTCTTATCATAGTTGTCTTACTTATTCGTGTAATGAGGCACCAGACAGCATTGGTATTTGATACTGTACTTACCAAGAGAGGTATTAGGTAGGAAATGCTTCATTTAAACAGTGTATATTTCCCTGTGATTTGCTAGATTGACTGTATGAAACAAAAGATTCACGTTGAATTTGCACATTACTTATTTACACAATACGTACTAGTGCTTGTAGGCTGCTGCTGTACATACAAAGAAATTGAATAGTCTTCATTAGTTTGGCCTTCATTTGCATATTTGATTGTGTATGTTTATGTTCATCAACATTCAGCGCGCCAGATTGGGGAAAATAGGCAAATTGTGGTATTGAAAACTTTGTTGCTTGCCATAGATGTTTTTGGGCCCGATGAGATGAAAGAAGGCTTACACCTCAGCAGCTAATTTTGTAGTAACTCATTGTAGTTTTGTGTCATGTTTGCTAACTTTGTGATTTTTTTTCCCAGATAAGAATAATGTAGGTAACCCAGGTTTTGTGAGCTTAAAAGTGCTTGAAAAAAAGTTGGTATGAGGACAATCATGGACTACATGTTGGGGCAGTGGTGTGTGGGTGTGTGCAGCAGATAGGAAACACTGCAAAGCATCATGAGAGTGTTGCGAGTGACTACCTGGAAAAGCACAACAAACTTATTCATAGTTTGAAAGGAGGTTGCTGTTCCTGACCCAGCAACATGTTACCTAGAGACTCCATAGCTGTGCCTTGAAGCGGTCAGGATGGAGTACACGCGCCATATAGTGCAGGTGTTTGTTGGGGCCTTGTCACCTCACTTTGAAGCTCTCTCTATAGAGGTCAGCAAGCAGACCTCAGCTCAAGAAATTGTATATTGCATTGTGGAGAGGCTCGGGCTGCCCAACCCCCAGCACTATGAGTTGGCTGAAGTTATTGGCAATGCACGGGGCCAAGAATGCAAAGAGAGGCGGGTGGGTCCCGTGGAGCACCCCGTGGCCCTACAGATGCTGTGGCCCCAGGCGTCAGGCACGGGGAAGGCAGAGGACAACGACCTTCATGAGTACAGGTAGGTGATGGGGTGTAGAAAGGCATGTGCCTTTCATAGCATTATGAGCTAATAATATCACATCATGTATTACTGTTATATCTCAACCTGCTTTCAAAGAGTAACCAAAGTTTCATGAAATCTAATGAAATCTGTTACATGAATGACTAGGAAATCAATGTTAATTTGATGTGAAGCAGGACAATACCTCTGCTAGAATGACAGGGTAAATGTTATCATATGTGTTCTTGCACTTGCAGATTTTGTCTGAGGGAAAAGAGCTCCTCTGATTCCTTGTGGGCCGAGCCTAGCCAGCTTGACTCACAGTTAATTAGAGACTATTTTTACAAGTTTTTATACCAGCCCAAGGACAAGGACTACCCTGACCTGTGCCAGCTTCCCAACCTCACCGAACAGACCTTGCTGGAAAACCTCCGTGCCAGATTTCAGAGAGGATATATTTACACCTACGTGGGATCTATTCTCATATCTGTGAATCCTTTTAAATATTATCCCATTTATAATCCTAAGTATGTCAAGTTGTACCAGAATCACAGACTGGGTGAACTTCCACCACACATATTTGCCATAGCCGACGCAGCCTATCATTCCATGCTGAAGCAGAAATGTAACCAGTGCATAGTGATCAGTGGGGAGAGTGGCAGCGGCAAGACGAGGCCACGCTGTTCCTGCTGCACCACCTCACCATGCTGAGCCAGAAGGGGTCCCATGGCAGTGGCGTGGAGCAGACCATTCTCAGCTCAGGACCTGTCTTGGAGGTAAGGTTATATCTAACCAATTCAAAACTGTATGCCCAAAAGAATATCAGTGAGTGTCATATGTAAATGGGAATGAGTGAGGTAGGCTATTTAGTATTTACCTTTGAATCAATGCACACAATAATACCCTCCCCCAAGGACCAGTAAACTCCTGTTGGTAAGAAAGCTAGGGAAGAGGCTGCCTGTCCCAGCAGCTTGATGGCCTGAGATAGGGTCACGTCACCTCACCCTGTGTGGCTGTTCTAAATCACTTCACCAATAGCTATGTCAAATGCAACATGTATGACATACGTAGGCACATGATGCTATGTACTGCATTTTTGCATCCGTATTTCTCTGCTATAGCTACATAATTATAGTCTTCATAATCCATAATCAAGGAGGTAGTGTGGAAAGGAAATTTGAAATTTAATTAATACAGTTTTGGATAATCTGATTAGGCATATGTGTGAAGGTATCTATGAAAGGGAAGAGAAGTGCTATACGTATAGGAGTAAAGATCAGAAACAAGAATACTCGTTTTGTAGGAAGTAACTACTAACTACTGCTTATGATCGGTGAGTATTTGTGATCAAAGTCGAAGGATTGATCCCCTTGAAGGTAGTATTGAAAAGCAATGCTCAAGAGATCTATGAATGAAGGCACACAGAGTACAATGACTAACAGGCAATGAAGCCAAAGAATGAGAAGGTGCATATATTTTTTTTATACGTAGTATTTGCCAGCGTGTAAGACGCACCCATGTTTTTCAAGGACTTTTATTAGAAAATTTTACAGTAATTAGATAATTTTAACCCATAGCTACAGTGTCAGTTAATTGTTTCGTATTTTGCATAACTGGTGTTAAAGTATCATATAATGAACGCAGAACATAATTACAGTATTCACAGGCCTATATTTATTGTATTAATGACCTCCCGTGTGTGTTGCTGCATGTGTAAAAGTAATTGCACTGTGACTGTGAGGTATATTTACACGTCCATGTACTGTATACTACCACGGGCGTATGAGACATGCAAGTTTTTTATTCATCAAAAAATTAAAATAGGGTGTCTTATATGCTGGCAAATACTAATGTGTGCATCCTTTACAGTATTGCTTTGCAATGTGACTTCAATAGATATAAGCTACACTTATTTTAGATATAAATGTCTTTATTTCAGGCTTTTGGAAATGCAAAAACAGCCCACAACAATAACTCAAGCAGGTTTGGAAAGTTCATTCAAGTCGGCTACAAGGAAAATGGTCTCGTGCAAGGGTAAATATAACACATTGATGTGCCTGTAATTTTTACATTGAACAATTACAGTGTAACGCAAAGATAACATAATCCTTGGTGTAACCTGTGCTCACTCATCAGAGAATATGTATGAGATGTAAGCTGGCTTATATCCTTAAGGTGTGACCTTACACCCAAGCAGGAGCAGTAGGCTAGCAATCCAGCCCACTCTCTTGTATGTGTAGGTATACTGCACCACACCAAACATATGGCATGCACTCTCTTGTATGTGTAGGTATACTGCACCACACCAAACATATGGCATGCTGCCGTCTGAAGTTTAGTTTCTATGAGTACAATCCAGTAACTACCATCAAAATCCTACGTTTCATGGAATACTGTTAATTAGATTAGTTACTAAACCATAGTAGGTGACTGAGTGCTGATCAGGAATGTAGTGTAACAGATCATGCATGTTAGTGTGTAAGACCCAACCTTTGCTTCCTGCAGGGCCTGTGTTCAGAAGTACCTGCTGGAGAAGTCAAGGATATGCTCCCAGGCCCACAATGAGAGGAGCTACCACGTGTTCTACTACCTGCTGGCCGGCTCCTCCCCACAGCTGCGCCAGGCCCTGCACCTCCTCAAGCCCTCGGACTACCGCTACCTCAACCAAGTGTGTGCCGTGCATTGGTCTTCACTTAGTCATCAGTTGTCATTTACTTACATAGATTTTGTGTTACTGTAATCGTAGTGTTTTATTTACTTATTTTTTTGCTAATGCAGCTCTAAAGATATTACACATTGACCAGTTATCATCACTATGTTGATGAGTTCTACTTCTTGTGTTGACTGATAACACAAGCCAGAACCTTTTTTGTACTGGAATAGTTAATCACAGCACCACAAAACACCTTCACCACAAGAAATGTAATTTTCTAAATCCTTAACAAGTAAACATAAAAAAACATGGTAAATTTCTGTAACACTGCGGTGCTCTGTCAGATTCCCTAGTAGTGCTCTGACATGGAAATGAAGAGGCCTTTTTTACCCTCAAGACTTGAGTATGTGTACTCTTGAAACTAATTTCATGAAAAAAAATGACATTACTTTGTGACTGGAAACATTCTAGAACCGTTTAAGAATAGTATGGTAACTTTTATAAGGGTATTCACAGCTTCGTTGTGGTCAAAAAGGGTTACAGCTCTTGGCTGTCTCTTTCTCCCTACTCGCTCTTATAACCCGCCAGCTGGTGATTCATAATTTGCAAAGCAAATGCAGTTAGATTATTTTTACTGTTGAAGGAAAAAATAAGCAATCAACTTCAGCTGTGAACTTCCTGAACCAAAATATAAAACAGTGAACCAATAATATCACCTGCACAATGTTGCCCAAGAGCCAAGTCTTGTGTGTGCATGGCTAAGTCACATCTTTGTTCATCCATCAATAAACCCTTCATTATAAACACACTCGCAATTTGGACCATTTATAGTTGCAGGGTCGACTATGTTCTTACACTACATGTGACATATGTAGGCATTGCATTTGGAAGACAGCACGTGAGGAAGACTCTTGCTGTAAAATTTAGATCCCCTTTTTCTGTCAAGGCCTTGCTCACCAAGCACAGACTTGGTATAAAGTGAGAAGCTGTGACCTCATGGTCTTGTTGAAGTAAAAGGCCAGCAAATATTCCCTCCTCTGTGTGTGTGTGTGTGTGTGTGTAAAATGTAAGTGGTCTGTACCTTGCCATATCATGATAAGTGAGGCTCAGTATTTGGCATTGAATTGTTGTTGGCTATTTCCAGAGTAAGTGCTACACCATTGATGGTTTTGACGAGCAGTTTGAGTTTGTAAGACTGAAGCAATCCATGGAGATGGTGGGCTTCACTGCAGACAAACAACACCGACTCTTTGCCATCCTCTCGGCGGTTCTCCTTCTGGGTAAGTAAGAAAAACTTGGAAAAATAAATGATGATAATATAAAGAAATGAATTATAGTAGTAATGATAATAGTAGGCTAATCATAATAGTAATAATAATAATAATCTGAGGCTCACCAGACTGCTTCATGATAATCATGATCATTTATTTTTCCCTTACTCCAGGCCTTTTCTAGAACACACAGGGTGACACTAAAAACTAAGCAGATTTTCATAAACAATAAGAATAATTTGCACATCCTTTGCATACATACACTCAAGCCTCAGCTTTCATGCACTTAGCTGTCATATTTCACAGCTGTCGCGGTGAGCTCAAAATCTGCACCCCTCTCCTGTAAGGCATAGAATCATGGCCATCATGCACAGAAAAGGGCAAAAAAGGCTGTAAAATTTGAAATTCCTGGTGTTCGTCATCATGCATATGTTTTACAATACTTGCTCCCTGACTGGTCAATGTCAAGCGCTGTGATGACACTCACTGTGTAGGGATCAACACTACACACCTAACTTCATTCATAATCTTCTTATTCACATTAATTCAGAAATTCATGTGGGGCCAGAGTATCCTTGATTTTATTTAATTTTCAATCAACAGGAAACATCGAATTCCAGCCCAAGAAGTCCACGTACCACCACGATGAGTCAGTGTTGGTTCAGAACCCCGAGCTGGTGGTGACCATCTCCGTCCTGCTGGGCGTGGCCGAGGAGACACTCATGAACGCCCTCACCTCCAAGAAAGCTCGGGTCCAAGGCGAGATTCTAGTCATGCACTACCGATTGCCTGAGGTGAGAAGGAACGCCGAAACAGTTCTTCAATGTTTAACTGATATATGTTCATTAACTATACTCGCCGCACGTTAAGTTGGCAAAAATGTGGCCCCTTCCCTCCCCCCTTCCGAACGCACGGGATTGACTGAGGTGTTGGGTGTTGGGTGAGAATGCCTTACTCCAAGTTCCGTCCCAACGCCCAACACCTCAGCCAATCCCGTGCGTTTAGAAGGAAGGGGTGAGGGGGTCTCATTTTCGCCAACTTAACGTGCAGCAAGAGTATATAATGAATTGTCTGATGAATAAATGAGAGTATGTAATGAATTGTCTGAAACTGCAAATCTAAGTTAAGACAATCCCTTTCAGGCCATTGCAGCACGAGACGCCCTGGCCAAGTGTCTGTATGGGGCGCTTTTTGACTGGATTGTTCTTCAAGTCAACTACTCCTTAATATCTCTGAAGGACTCTGCCAATGAACACAATGGAAACTCTATTGGTGTGTTGGATATATTTGGCTTTGAAGATTTTGGCCACTGCAACAGGTGAGTGTGTTGGTGTTCTGGCTGCCGTGTTGTGAGGGCTCAAAAAAACAACAGAGAATAAGCATGAGGAATACACAGACCTCTATATTGTTTCAGTTAAGGCATTGATTAAATATTCAGTTTATTGAATGATAAATTTGACTCGATGTAAGAACACAATTCTGAGACCTGAATTGTTAACTGGAAACTCTTCTGGGTTATGATTATTTCTTTTTTTCTCTCCGTCGTGTCTTTCGCTCTCTCTCGTCGTCGCTCTCCTCTGCTCGCTCTCTCCGCTCTCTCTCTGTCTCGCTCTCTCTCTCTCTGCTCTCTCTCTGCTCGCTCTCTCTCTCTTCTCTCCCGCTCGTCTCTCTCTTCCTCTTCTCTCGCTCTGCTCCTCTCTCGCTCGCTCTCTCTCGCTCGCTCTCTCTCGCTCGCTCTCTCTCGCTCGCTCTTTTCTCGCTCGCTCTCTCCTCTCTCTCGCTCTCCTCTCTCCCGCTCTCTCTCGCTCTCTCTCGCTCTCTCTCTGCTTCTCTCGCTCTCCTCGCTCTCCGCTCTCGCTCCTCTGCTCCTCCTCTCGCTCTCCCTGCTCTCTCTGCTCTCCTCTCGCTCTCTGCTTCCTCGCCTCTCTCTCTCTCGCTCTCTCTCCTCTCGCTCTCTCTCCTCTCGCTCTCTCTCTCGTCTCTCTCGCTTCTCTCTTCTCTCTTCTCTCTCGCTCTCTCTCTCTCTCTCTCTCTCTCCTCTCTCTGCTCTCTTCTCTCTCCTCTCTCTCTCTCTCTCTTCTCCTCTCTCTCTCTCTCTCTCTCTCTCTCTCTCTCTCTCTCTCTCTCTCTCTCCTCTCTCTCTCTCTCTCTCTCTCTCTCTCTCTCTCTCTTCTCCTCCTCTCCTCTCTCTCTCTCTCTCACACATAGATAGGGCAACAGTTTGAATGTTTTTAGTATGCTACAATTATTTATTAGCTTGCGTGACTGTACTGTTATCAGGTGGTCTGTCATTGATCACAACTATATATTTGAATTAACACGAATGAAAATCTCTGCAGCTTTGAACAGTTTTGCATCAACTTTGCCAATGAACACCTGCAACACTACTTCAACCAACACGTGTTTGAGTATGAGCAGGAGGAGTACCAGAGGGAAGGGATCTGTTGGACCAACATTGAGTTTCAAGACAACGTAGACTGTCTGGCTCTCATTGAGGGGAAGCCGGCGGGGCTGCTGTGTATCTTGGATGACCAGTGCAGGTAAGCAATTCATACTGATATTTGATGGTGTGCATTATTTATTATTATGGATCAAGTGAAAAGATGTATAATGCATGAAAAAGATTAATTTTAAGGTAGATTTTAAGTGAAAGTACAGGTAGCCGCCAGGATTAGAAAAAAAATATACAGGGAAGTCCCGTTATACGAGCATTCGGTATACGAGAAATCAATGATACGAGCTGAGTAAGTTAGGGTCTATTTTCAATATACGAGATCGAAAATCCAATGCTACGACATTCAAACATTGTGTTTGTTGTGTTTGGTATAGTTTTGTAGAGGTCCCAAGGTTGGGGCCGCACACCTGGCTAATTACCCCTAAAGGTCAGGCCGCACACCTGGCAAATTACCCATCAGGTCACGCCTTGATTGGGGTGACCTGACTGGGGTCAACCAAAATCCCCCTTTGTCCAGCCCGGGAGTCCTGTATTCAGTCAGTTACCTACCAACCACTACAGTGAGAGGAACACCACTCCTCCTCTCCCTGTGTTCCTCTCACTGTAGTGGTTGGTAGGTAACTGACTGAATACAGGACTCCTGGGCTGGACAAAGGGGGATTTTGGTTGACCCCAGTCAGGTCACCCCAAGCAAGGCGTGACCTGAAGGGTAATTAGCCAGGTGTGCAGCCCCAACCTTGGGACCGCTATGGTTTATTTTAGCTTGAAAAATATGTCTTTGATGGGGTCCCGGACCGGTATTACCAAAACTTAAGCATAGCTATGACAGAAATGTATCATAGCTCTTGAATATTATACATTTTTATCATACGCCATTTATCATAAGTTTGGAATCTAGCACAACCATCTATCATAGTCGCCTGCTAAATATAGCGTCATTGTTTCTTTAAAATGGTTATATAATCAGTAAATTCATCCTTTGACCACGTTCACGTTTTATGGATTGATACTTCTTCCCTTATGTTTATAACATGTTTAGGGCAGTGACACAGAGAGTAATGTAGTAATTCATTCCCGAAAATAAGGCATATAGATGTACCGTTGAGCATTATCTGTGTAAACACGGGACAGAGTTGCCAGATGGCGATGTTTTTGATCTAAAAGCTGTTTGTACAAAGTTGGTGAGGAACAATATGCCCTCGCACGGTCTACTCGGTATTTCCTAATCAGCTGTGCATCACTCAGCTCACTCAACACATCCCTATGTGGGCGAATATTCCTTCACTGAGGCTGTTATTGTGTCTCAGCCCTGTTGACAGCTGGAAAGTTTATCATAGTCGCGCTAGAACTCGGTGAACCCACTCTTAGCCTCCCGCGACAGGCTCAAGCTAGCCCGTGGTCCTCCCCTGCTGGAGGCCCGATAATTACAAAGCCTCCCGCGCGGTTTGTGATAGTCCCCCCCCAATTTATGATATTCGCCAGACAGTTGTGACTAAAATGGGCCATTTTGTCCAGCTATGATATACGTTCTTAACTATGATCGCTTTGGTAATACCGGTCCTGGAACCAACCCTATATTTTACCATTAGTTATGTATTTCGCTATACGAGATTTTGCTTTACGAGTATGCCAGGTGGAACCTAACTGCTCGTATCTTCGGGACTTCCCTGTATAGGAAAAAAGATAGGGAGAAATAAAAAAATAGGGAAAACTGGTTCACAAATAGGGTGGTAAATGATTGGAATGGACTCAGTCATCAGGTAGTTAGTGCGGAGTCAATAGAGAGTTTTAAAACTAGGCTAAGCTAAACAATTTCATGGATGGGGATGAAAGGTGGATGTAGGTTGTGTTAAGTAACAGGAACTACCTTGTGTAGGTCTCACAGCCTCTTGTAGCTTCCTTATGTTCTTATGATTAATGTGTGAGGCATATTATGATAGTGGGCATATATGTAGAAAATTAGCTGGTAGTAAAGGTTGTGGTGTAGGACAGGGCTGTGTTGTGACCATGGATGGCTCTTCAACGTCCTCAAGTGGTAAGGTGGTGAGAGCAGAGAAAACAAGGTTGAGGGGCAAGAAGGGTGTAAGGGGTCAAAGAGAGGAGTTAACCCCTTGAGACCCAGAACGTAATGTCCATTGTAATTTGGGTACCATTAGACAATTTTTTAGTGAATATGAACAATATTTTATAGATACAGCCAAATTCCCAACATCCGACCTCCAAACATCCGACTTGTCCAAACAACTGACTTTTTTCACCACCACATTGTGTCTTGTTTTGGCCATTTATTTTACTTTCTACAGTGAATAATGTCGTCTACAAGTGCTAAACGTAAGCGTGTTGTGTTGAACATTGAACAGAAAGTGAATATTATAAGGAAAGTAGAACAAGGTGTTCCTAGACAAGATATATGTCGGGAATTTAACATCGGCAAGACGACTGTGGTGGACATTTTATGTACATCCGAACAGCCGACTATTCCAATTATCCGACCTACCTTCGGTCCCCCCAAGGTCGGATAATTAATACTTAGCTGTATGACCTGTTTAGTATCCTTGTCGACTAATATATTTGGTATATTCAGTTGCTTTTCTTAGTTTTATGGGTCGACAACATACAATTTTTTATAGCACAGGAAAGATCTGGGCGTGAAGGTGTTAGTCTTATTTGCAGATGATACAGCTCTTGTTGGGAGTAGTGTAGGGAGGGATTTACAGAATGAAGTTAAGTTTATGATGGACAAAAGCTGAAGGTGAATGTTGCAGTGTTAATTAAGTGATGAGATGCAGTAGAATGTCTTGATTGCTATCCCAAATTCAATATCCATGATTCGAAATTTAGTCATTCAACAATTAGGAAGGTTTGCTCTTATGCTTACTATGACATTATTTCTGATTGTAGTAGTAAGACCAGAAATCACCGCTGAAACATTAGGATGTAAATTGTTTCAAAGTTAAGGCGTTTATTGAATATACTGTTTTATTTTTTGCAGTTTTCCAGCGGCTACCAATGAAACATTTCTACAGAAGATCAACACTGTTCACAAAGACAACAAGTACTATGAAGTGCCTTATAAGAAAGAGCTTGCCTTTATAATCAAGCATTATGCCGGGAAAGTAAAATATCAGGTGAGACTTGAAATCTTTGAGCACCATTCATTATATAGTAGTACCGTCAATAACACTATAGTCACCACTGCACTAATGTCACCAGGCGCCATATATTATAAAATTTAGCATCACTACAGGCTTGTATGTGCCACTGAAGATGTATGCACAGTAGTTTATATTATGTATGTATCTTCAGTGGCACATACAAGTCTGCAGTGATGCTAAAATTTGTAATATAGTATGGCGCCTGGCGACATTAGTGCAGTGGCGACTAGTGGTATTGACGGTAGCATGCAAATGACTCGTACTATGAAATCACATATACCATTAAAACAATGACCATCATAAGTACCTAAGAAATACAGTGCATATTATGAATCTATTGTGTGCGTTGATAAAGACTAACGAATTAGTAATAATTTCTACTCATTCTCATACCTATTCTGTCCATCTTCCTAATGCAAGAGTTAACCAGTATCTTCACTCTTTCATCCACTTCACTGGTAAACTCTGGAACACTCTTCCTGTGTCTATTTTTCCACCTTTCTACGACTTAAATTTCTTCAAGAGAGGAGTAACAAGACACCTCCCGAACTAAATTTGACTACCCCTCTGTTTTATATTCTTTTACTGTCTTCTTTATAGGGACTGGCAACTAAACGGGCATTTTGTTACTTTTTTTTGTTTTGCTCTTGGTCAGTCCATTGTGATGAAAAGAAAAAAAAAGAAAAAAAAATAATAATAATAAATAAATAAATAAATAAAAAATATATATATAAAAATAATAAAAAAATACCGTGCATTGGGAAGGGGGGAGTGAATGGGCCCAATTTTCACCAGCTTAACGTGTGGCAACTTATAGTACATAAGAAATACAGTACATATTTTAAATCTATTGTGTGCATTGTTAAAGACTAAGTAATAAGTCATTCTCTCATACTCAAGTAATGTTTTCAATCCTCAGATAAGTAAAATGTTGTTAAGTAAAACATTAATAATAAGAGTAAAAATATTAAGTAAAGAAGATAAGAGTAAAAACCAATAAGTAAAACATTAATAATAAGAGTTAAAACATTAAGTAAAGAAGATAAGAGTAAAAACATTAAGTAAAGAAGATAAGAGTAAAAACATTAAGTAAAGAAGATAAGAGTTAAAACATTAAGTAAAGAAGATAAGAGTAAAAACAAATAAGTAAAACATTAATAATAAAAATTTACTCATACCTAAGTAATGTTTTCCATCCTCAGATAAGTGACTTCCGGGAAAAGAACCTGGACCTGATGCGGCCGGAGCTGATCTGTGTGCTGAAGAACAGTCGCTTCAGCATCGTGCGTGAGGTGGCCGGCGCCGACCCGGTGGCCGTGTTCCGCTGGTCCATCCTCAGGGCCTTCTTCCGGGCCGTCAGTGCCTTCCATGTCGCGGGACAGAAGTCTGCCGGCAAGAAAGGTATCACAGTTAGGGTCTGGAAAGGTTGAAGTTATGTTGTTCATTCATATATTCACAGATTTCAGCCAGTGGACATAGGTAAGTGAATTAAACTACGCCTTTGCCGTATAGTAAAAGACGCAAACGGCTGAAAATCTTATTAACCGTAACAAGGATATTCTGTTTTAGATCAAATGTATATTCATAAATCCTTTAGTGTTCTATGTGCAGTCTGCTTGTTCAATAATTTGCATGATTATCTAGGACTGAACTTATAATCCCATGCAGAAATGAGGATGACCAATCACGGTAGTACTTGTAGACGCCGTTCAACGCACCATTTGCTTGCCTGGAAAATTGTACCCCATTAAACGAAAAATGCATTAAACAAATCCTATGTTTTCGTTAATTTCTTAGAATCTTAGAAGTCTCTCTCTCTCTCTCTTCCATCTCTCTCTCGTCTCTCTCTCCCATCTCTCTCTCTTCTCTCTCTCTCTCTCTCTCCTCTCTTCTCTCTCTCTCTCTCTCTCTCTCTCTCTCTCCTCTCTCTCTCTCTCTCTCTCTCTCTCTCTCTCTCCTCTCTCTCTCTCTCTCTCTCTCTCTCCCCCTCTCTCTCTCTCTCTCTCTCTCTCTCTCTCTCTCTCTCTCTCTCTCCTCTCTCTCTCTCTCTCTTCTCTCTCCTCTCTCCTCTCTCTCTCTCTCTCTCTCTCTCTCTCTCTCTCCTCTCTCTCTCTCTCTCTCTCTCTCTCTCTCTCTCTCTCTCTTCTCCTCTCCTCTCTCTCTCTCTCTCTCTCTCTCTCTCTCTCTCTCTCTCGACCACCTTTTCGTCTTTTCCCATTGTCTTCCTCTTCCTCCTCCTCCTCCTCCTCCTCCTCCTTCTTCTATTCTTCCTTCTCCTCGTCCTTTCATTCCATCCATCATCTTCCTCTTTCTCTTCTTAGTATTTTATGCGTAACTTACATTTTTTTGTGCGTTGAACCAATTTTGGCACAAAAATCAAATCGCAACTCAGAATTTTTGTAAAGCGAGCCTGTGTTTAACAGAGTCTACAAGTATGATAATTTCCCTTCTTCAAGAATGCATAATTACCTTTAACCCCTTACAAGTATGGAGACTAACTAATACATTTCATTACGGTCATGTATCATGCATTCTTTGTTTCTGTATAACATCATTAATCAATTTTTCTAACGTCAAGTGATTTCAGATACCCTCATTTCACAGCCATCCTTCATTGTGTGTGCCGTTATCCCCTCTAAGAATGCAGCTAAATGGGACAGGAACAAACTTTTTCTTTCTTGACAAAAAAATGCTCTGATTTATCATTTCCATTCCAAGTACGGCCCAAGGTCTTACTCTTTGTTCTATTCTGCATTGTATATCATTAACCATTCATCTTTTCATTTCATTCTTCAACATCAGCAGAAGTGAGTAGCTTTTGAAAAAATGGGCACATGGTTTGCATTTGAAATTAAATGGTGATTTATTTGTTTGAATTGAGAATGGCAATGCATCAGCACCTTGTATGTCACGGGCACCAGGAGGAGACTGGAAGGCAGCACCCAGGGACAAGCAGTGAGTGGACGGCTGACTTGTGTGTGGAGGGTTCTCAGCGGCATTCAGATGTACCGCCGAGTGGTCAGATCATCAGCAGTAAAGCAGTCAGCGAGGTGGTTGTAGAGGAAAGAGACAAGACAGACACACAGACAGACACACAGACACACAGACAGACAGACAGACAGACAGACAAGACACACAGACATACAAGACAGATAGACAGACACACAGACAGACAAGACAGACACACAGACGACAGACAGACACACAGACAGACAGACACACAGACAGACAGACAGACACACAGACAGACACACAGACACACAGACAGACAAGACAGACACACAGACAGACAGACACACAGACAGACAAGACAGACACACAGACATACAAGACAGACACACAGACATACAAGACAGACAGACAGACACACAAGACATACAAGACAGACACACAGACATACAAGACAGACAGACAGACACACAGACAGACAAGACAGACACACAGACAGACAAGACAGACACACAGACATACAGACAGACAGACAGACACACAGACAGACACACAGACAGACAAGACAGACACACAGACACACATACAGACAAGACAGACACACAGACAGACACACAGACAGACCAGACACACAGACAGACAAGACAGACACACAGACAGATAGACAGAGAGATTTAGTCGCTGGCCATTCTTAACAAGACTCCTCAAGAGGGGAAATTATCTGACGTAGGACATTATTTTTTGTAGGAAGAGTCTGTTCTGTGCACCACTGTATTCAGGGACTCATCACTTTCACCGTTCATTTTATTATCTTTTTTTTAGATAACACATTTTTCCCTTTGCCTCATTTTGGCCCAGACTGTTGGGTCTGAGGCTTGTCAAGTGCCCCGCTCTCCAAGGTTTAAGCTCTAACTTTGAACATTTTCATCTTTTCCTCATGTCCCATATGTTCATAAATGACCTGTAATTGCAGTGTTGATGTATATAGTAACAGTGCCTTTGTGTGATAGCATCAACCACTTAGTCACTTACATTTTCCAGGGCATGAAGATCAAAGAAAAGTGCCAAAACAGAAAATAAGTATTGATAACTCCAGAATTTTAGCAGCAATTGAAAACACACAGATGTGAGTATGATTTGAATCGTTTTTTTTTAATACTAAATATGGCTTTGTTTCATCAAGCATTCTCCTTTCACTCTTTAAACTTTGTGTGAATATGGCTGCTTCACTTTTTGACTGCTGTCTTATTATATTTTGTTTCAACGTGCTGCTCTTGTGTTTTGTGTCTGCTCCACCTATTTGTGTCTTATGTATGAACAGCTAAGCCATTGAGTGAGAGGATGTATGAGTGAGAGGATTGGAAGATGTGAGAATGATGTCCACGAACAGGTGCAAATAGAGACTTCCGCCACCTTCCGGGGGGAATTCTAAGGAACGGGCTGTTAGCTTCATGCAAGTCCTGTCACGAAGTAACACATACTTACTTGTTAGTGTAAGGGGGATAAGTTGTCAAGCAGTGCCAACTTATAGTTATGGGTGAATGGGTTAACAAACACAAGGTGGGTCAGTGGTTATTATTATTAATTTACAGCACATGTATCGGCCTTATACAGCTCCATGTAAGAAGTGTCCTGATTCTTATTAATGCACAAGAGGTATTATATCCTCAATGTCTACGAGTCACTTCCACAATACGTCCTCACACGAACGGTCTGTGCCTTGCTCTGGGACGCCGTGTGCTCCACCGTCGGCCGTAGGCAGGGCGCGGTTGAGGGGTGCCTCTGTCAGTAAACAAAGATGTGTCCGTCTCCGTGATGTGTCCGTCCCCCTGGCAGCTGTGGCAGATGACGTGGCATGGGCGTCATGGACGTGAGACATCATGGCAATAATCTTAAAACATGGACATTATTAGCAGAAAAGGTGCATGCATGAAATATAAATGTAGGGACAGACATATGTGCCTCCAAGGCCAACATCGCTAGGTCACCTGCCTGGCACGTCCTCGCGCCGTCCTAGAGACATGTACCTCACCATGTTACAATTAAGTATTTACCTGATTTTGTCAGATTTTGCCCTTCAGGAGAACATACAAAGATAGGGCCTTCCTAACAACAAGGCAAAGTGGAATTACTATGATGATGATGATTATGATTGGCATAATCATTGTAGGAAAATGAACAGCTGGGTTAATTTAGACAGGTAAAGAGTCCTGTACAGCTGTTTCCAATTCTGAGAAATTAGAGAATGTAAGCTCAGAAATGGTATTAGTGACATATTTAATGCTTGAGAAATTTATATAGGGAAAATTCGAGCAGTGAAATTAGCTACAAATCCTTCGTGCACTTTTTTCAGGAAAGGTATTCCAATAGTCAGCGCTAATAGCAAGCCATAAGAATTGCGAAATGACCGGAAACTTTCTGATACACTGCACCTTCGGGACATACTACAGACACATAGAATGTTACACTGCACCTTTCGGGACATACTACAGACACATAGAATGTTACACTGCACCTTGGGACATACTACAGACACATAGAATGTTTGTGTAAAGAAGAAATAGTGATGTCCGAAGAAACTTTTGTGAAAGAATGGTCGTGAAATCAAGTGGGTGTAAGGACATAACGATAAGGCCTGTGAAGCATTTGCCTGAGTCAGCACCCCCTCACAATACCCTCACCTAGAGATAAGAAGGCAAAGAGAGATGCGGGACAAAAATACAGGTTCAAATATTCTGTACGGCACCTATCCAAATCAGACCTGCTTCCAGTAGCCTAGTGGTTATTTATTATTAATCAACACCGCAGCACTTGGTGGAGTCACTACCATAACAGATAGTTTACGGAAAAAAGAAAATAAAAAAAAAAAATACCATTATGAACCTTTTCCTTTAATTAATTATTATTAAAAAAAAAAAAAAATTACTATGTGAACTTCAAATATATGTTGGGATGAAAAAGAGCATGTTTAACAACGGCATCTAACGTTAGCAGTGGTTCAAGGAGAGGCTGATAGTGTTGAATACCATTTTTAAAAAACAATGGTGTCAACTTGCAATTCTACTTTGCTATTTCCTAGGCATGCATAAAATCAATAACAGGAAAGAGTGAAGCAGTGACTCTTTTACACACTGCGTCAACCCTATTTGTTAGTATTTGATTGTTAGTTCTTACAAGAAAATTAACCGTATTAGTCAAAGCAGGGAGTGCTTGTTCTAACACAGTAAAAGCTCAATTAAAGCTCTGCTTGTTTATGCTATTTAAATGTATGAGTTTATCAATAAAGGAAGATAAGAAGGTTAGTTGCTAGTACCTTGACTAAGTTCTTCCAGAACTCATGCATTTCTTCCTAAACCAAATAACATGCACAAAAGTTGTCCAAGAAAGGCAATGAAAAAGACAAGCAATCAATTATGCAGACATAAATTATAAGCATGGGTTGGTTGGTCAGTAGGAGCATTAGATTTGTTAGTTTCAAGCCGCGTAGCATCGCTAAGTTTAGCAGTTTCTACTAAGCATAAATCAGGCTTGGCATTGGTCCGTTTAAGTCTATCACTGTGAATGACTTCTAAAGTATTTAACCACGGATCCAAAATATCAAACTTATTTCCATGGAGCTGCTTAACTACCTGGCGCGGACCCACAAATTTAGGAGCTAATTTAGAGTTCCGTTCCGGGACTCGAATCATGACAGAGTCACCAACCCGAATTTGAACGGGTGAAGAGCGCCGTTGTTGTTGCGAGCACATAGCAGTCTTGGAAGCCTGTAATTTATCTCTGACATTGGAAAATAAGTCTGAGAAAACTTTAAGTTGACATTTAGCATAATCATCAACATTGTACACAGGTTTTTGAGGGCTACTAAGCAAGTCATATGGGAGTCGTTTCTCCATACCAAAAATAATAAAATATGGAGTTTGACCTGTCGACTCACAAATATTGCAATTAACGCAAGCAGCAACATGGGGTAACCAATCTTCCCAACTATCAAGCAAGCCACCAACAACTGGGCGCCAAGCTTCCAGGACTTTCCTGTTCGCACGCTCAACCAAACCGTTACTGGCAGGGTGATAAGTTACCGTGAATGTTTGTTTGATGTTGAACTGCCCACAGATTTCATTAACAAGCATATTTTAAAATTCTGCGCCATTGTCACTCATTAATACTCGGGGAGTCGAGTTTGGACAAAATAAGTTGGTGATCAATGCGTGTGCAATCGCTTTGGCAGTTTTATCCATCACGGGGGCCAAAACAACATACCTTGAGAAGTGATCAACACATACTAACAGGTATTTAGACCCTTGACGACTAGAAGGAAGCTGTAACAGATCAATAGCAACAATGTCCCAGGGACGCTCAGGAGTTGGATATTCCAAAATTGGTGCTGGCTTTGGCACCGCACCCTTATGCACAACACATTTCACGCACTTACCTACATGTGCATCAATATCTAACCGCATTTTAGGCCAAAAATAACTAGTGCGGGCCGCAGAAAGAGTACGCTCCTTTCCCGGGTGACCGGCTATTACAGCACCATGAACTAGTTGCAGCACCACAGCTACAAATGACTCGGGTATCACAAATTGGCTCACCGGGGTCCGGGTCCAATAATCTTAAAACATGGACATTATTACAGAAAAGGTGCATGCATGAAATATAAATGTAGGGACAAACATATGTGCCTCTAAGGCCAACAAGGCATCAATATAGACAAGACTAGACTACTGCCTCATAGTCACCATGCTTTTAATCATTTTGTTTTCCTCTCTCTGTCTCATTCAGGCGACTAAGAAAGACTCGTCACAACCGAACCCGAGCGCGGTCACACGGCGGTTCTCGCCACCAGAAGAACCTCAAGACTGTCAAAGCCCTCGTCCAGAAGACTCAGACACTCACATCACAGGTCAGCTTTTTTTTTTTTTTTTTTTTTTTTTTTTTTTTTTATTATTATTATTATTATTTTTATTATTTATTATTATTATTATTAATTATTATTATTATTATTATTATATTATTGTTTTGTTTATCAAGTTGTATTGTATTTTAGTGGGCAAACCGAAGAATAAGCAACATGATTAAGGGGACTTCCTGCCTAGAAAACTGATGGGTGGCCAGTCCAATGCAATTTTCCTGGGAGCAGGGTCCCAGCTGGTCAAGGGTAAAAAAGATATAAGCCAAAAGCAGCAGATGATCCCTGTAGCCTCCCCGTTGCTTCCGCCTGACAAGGTGTACAAACAGCGTGAACCCCATGAAGGTGGGGAGGGGCTAGGATACCACCTCTATAGTCTATTTTTTTTAACAAGGCAAAAATTCCATTCTATCTTAAGGTCTCATGCTTAAAATTATGCCTGTGTTTACCTGATACAGGAGAACCTCGTTTATCCGGCACCCTCGGGGGGGAGCGCATGCCGGATAACTCATTTTGCCGTTGTTTTGAGTTACTCTTATGGAATCGCCCAAAATCCCAATAAATACTGTGATTTCTGGAGGTTGTTGTTGTTGTTGTTGTTTTAGGGCTGCGAGGATCCCTTGGGGAACACTATGAGCCCTGGTGATGTCCTATGATGCTATCACAGGCGCGGTAGTTGACCTGTCTTCCTCAGGAAGGCACAGGTGAGGCGGATGACGGCATGTTGCCGAGAGGGGGGAACGCCAGCCGCCGCCAGCAGGGTGGGCAGGTCAAAGGTAGTGACGTTCAGGGCGAGGAGTTGAGAGTGTAGCACTACACGGTGTGAGTGGAAGTGCGGACACTGCAGCAGAAAGTGTTCAATAGTCTCCGGAAAATTCATGCACCAAGGGCAGTGGGAGTCAGGGAACAGACGGAGGCGATGCAGGTGAGCTGTGTGTGTCGTGTGCCCCAGGCGGAGGCGAGTGAGAGTAACATCCAGGACCCGGGACTTTTTCCGTATCCACGGCTGGGGGGAAGAGTCACTGCGGTATTGGCCCATGGAGGTGATGCGGAGGGCATCGCCGAGTGTGTTATTCCAGGTGGAGCGGCAGACCCGGGAGATCAGGCGTTTGGCCGCGGAGAGCGGCAGAGGGAAGGGTGTCGTGTTTACATCTGTTAAGGCCATCCTGGCAGCAGAATCAGCCACCTCGTTGCCTGGGATACCAGCGTGGGAGGGAACCCACTGGAAGGCGATCTCCCACCCCTCGTTGGTAAGGTGAAGGGCCCTCTGGATGGTGTGGACGAGGGACGTAGAGGATCGTGGATGGCGGGAGAGGAGGAGGTGGAGTGAGGAGAGGGAGTCTGTGTAGACCACAGCCTTGCCCAACTAAATTTCTGCAGATTTTATCAGTTTTTGAAATAATTATACTTAATTAATGCCTGGGTCGATTAGTGCCGTTGTTTTGAGGCTGCCGTTGTTTTAAATGCCGGTTAAATGAGGTTCTCCTGTACTATGGTTAACTATGATAAAATACAGCTGAAATTAAGAAAAAGCATAGTATCCCTTCTCCTGGCATCAAATATCAGTCAGTAAGCAGCAAGGGGGCAGCATTTTGGCCTCGTTAAAAAAAATAGACTATAGGAGGGGTACCCTAGTTGCTAGCCTTCCATCTCAAATACCTTAGCTAGGTAGCTCTGCACAGCTTTCTCGCAACCTCACACCTCAACTAAACCCCACCAGGGACAACACTGCCACTGCGAGTATTCTGTAGACTGTGGATCTCCAAATATCATAGGTTCGAGATTACCTGATTCAGATATACGCGGATTGTTTTGAAAATCAATTGAAATATATCACTGGAAGGTATTTGCTCTAGTTTTTTGCCACGGGTGACATTCTAATCGGATGGCAGTATACTAGCGCTGTGATTGCCTTCATGTCTGTTTTTCTCTGTATCCTAATGTGAACAAGGACAATTCACTTGCACCTTGATATATATGATGATGATAAGGTCCAGATGATAATATACTAATAAAATTATTTCCGTTGTCAGAAGATTGCCCCAAATTCACCAAAATTTCCACTTTAAAGTGTAAATACCCGTCACTTACATTTCTTAATTCCTGCCGTCATATCTTGCTTTCTCAGTGCCTATAATTTACGTCACCGTCACTTATTAACATGAGCAAGTTTATGAGGACAATCTCTCCACCTATAATCTATTTTTTTTATTATGGTCAAAATGCAGTAAGGAAGCCACGCCCCCTGCCTCCCCTTCTATTCTACTGGGCAGCTGATTGGTGCATTCCTCGTATCATCACTACCAATCACAATATCTTCACTACTTAACAGCGGCGTGACCACTGGACAGAGCAATCTTCACTACAGAGGGTGACAAAATCAAAAATCCCTCTGTAGTGAAGATTGCTGTCCAGTGGTCACGCGCTGTTAAGTAGTGAAGATATTGTGATTGGTAGTGATGATACGAGGAATGCACCAATCAGCTGCCCAGTAGAATAGACGGGGGAGGCAGGGGGCGTGGCTTCCTTACTGCATTTTGACCATAATAAAAAAAATAGACTATAGTACTCCATCCCCTGTGTGTTATTGGTCTTGGTCTTGGTGTGGGAGGCTTCCATCACAGAGTAAATCACAGGATGTGTTGGGATGTCGGTAAAAAGTTCACCATACAAGCCATCCATCAAATATATGCACACTCACTCATAGATATTTTATATGTTCAATTTTTGTTCTTCTAATAATAATCTTTATAACTGATCTGTTATTCATATGTGTCATCCCAAGATTAGAGGTCTGCATACCCTCATAATATAGGGATACAGTAAACTACAACTACACAAGTAACTACTACAAAGTAACTACTACAACTACTACAAGTAAACTACAGGCTGTCAATCATTTTGTGCAGGGTCGGCTGCCTGGCTCCCGCAAGCCCCCCCACACGGTGACGGGGCAGTTCCAGCTGTCCCTGCAGACCCTGATGGAGGCTCTCAACACTGCCAATCCCTTCTTCATCAGATGCATCAAAAGCAATGCAACCAAAGTAATATTAAAATCTTTTGTCAGTTATGATAACAGCAAAATTTTGCTTCATTACAATAGTTTACCATAAAGTTCATTCATGATGCACTTCTGTGTGTTAGATATAAGCAAAAACTCAATGAGAATTTTACACCATAAAAGAATTTCACCTCTTTAACTAGCTCCAGCATATTTATTATTATGCCTGCTTTATTAGTGTAATGGTTTATTTATCCATTTGTCATATACAGAAGCTCAATTTAACAGACTAATTCAACCAAACTGTTCCGTTATATCCAGTTTTCCGCTAAATCGAGAGAATAATATATAAATAACCTATTAAGTACATCCCTGTACATAGAATATCTATTAAATTCGTAATGTTTTCCAAATGTGAATGTAGTGTTGACCTTTCCAGTCGGCGAACATGTTTGACGATGAGATGGTGATGCGGCAGCTGCGGTACACGGGCATGCTGGAGACAGTGCGCATCAGGCAGGCCGGCTTCAACGTGCGGCTCTCCTACGAGGAGTTCATCCACCACTACAGAATACTCCTGCCCAAGGCCTTGCTGAGGTGCAGTATTCATATGACCTTAACAGAATTATATTAGGCAACTATTGCAGTTTTCACATTATTGTCATCCATCAGTTCATCAAGGTCCACATTTACTTGAGCAGCCCTGGTCACCTGCTGGCAGCCTGTTGTACCACAGGAATAATAATACAGTAATATTTTCAGACAAATTCTCTGTATTCTAGCTCTTCCCTCAGGACCACATCCCTTGTCTTGTCATTTTACCTACACGTACAATAGCTTCCATCACAAAATGTTGAACAGTGATCTCCTAGCCATTCTCATCTTTTTCTCTTCACATCAGTTTCATGATGTACACACTCTCTCTCTCTCTCTCTCTCGCTCTCGCTCTCTCTCTCTCTCTCTCTCTCTCTCTCTCTCTCTCTCTCTCTCTCTCTCTCTCTCTCTCTCTCTCTCTCTCTCTCTCTCATTAGCAATACGCATCCACTTCACTTTGCTCTTTTCAGCATTCTCTAACAACTTGAGTTATTTTTAACATTTGAAGTTTCACTGTCATGAAGCATTACAATTGTGACACATTCAGCATATAGTGTATCATGACGAATCAGGGAAAACCGTGGTATTGTTTGAAGTGTATCACTGCCTGAACTCACTCACCTCTTAACTCCATCTTGAACTTGAAAAGGCTTGAAGTTTTTATTGATTTTACCGGAGGAATTGGAAAAGCCATAATGGATACCACCCTAATCTCAAGGGTTAAATCAATTGATAATGTTACTGTTCTGTTGTAATTCAATACATTATCTTTCTGATGTTTATTTGGGGTGCACCGGAGTCTATTGAAGTTATGTTATTCTTAAGGTTTCAGATATAGAAAGAAATCATATGGTCTTGCAGTTATTTCATTGAGCTTTAAAGTCATTGTGAGCTTCAAGCCTTTATCCGCATATATCGTAACGAGTGTCACAGCCTTGGATGACTCATACATAGTGCAGATTATTACTGTTACTACCACTAGGATTACACTAAGCTATATTACTCAGCAGTCAAGTCCATTGCCTTCATGTCCCCCAATGGATGGTAAGGGTAATCTCGGCTCTAATGCAAGTATGAATTTCATCTACAAAATTAAATACATACAAATACTGGGTTGTCATATCGCATTGGCTGCTTTGGGATGGAGTCTCATGTAAAGACAGAAAACTACATTCAGAGGACAAAGTTTATGATCTTCCAAGATTTTAGATCAATTCAAGGATTATTTAGAATTGAACAAAATTCCAATGATCTGAAACTCGAGAAATGCCAGTGGTCGCTGGCAGTTTTAACTCAAAGGTTGGTCTGCTGTGTTTTGGCTCCGCGACTAATATTTTCATAAATTAATTTCGCGATAAACATTGATGCACCGCATCTGAATACCAAAAAATATAGTTCTTCTGTTGTTCTACTAATTATATGGATGACATGCATTACGATGGAACGTTCTATAATAACAATTTAATGCAAATTACTCGCCTCGAGTAGCAAAGCTTAATACATTTTTTACATGTAAAATTTGGGCGATGTTCACACTGTTTTCTAAGACAGTACTGCTGCGTCTGGCAAACGCTTGTCAAAATACAATAAGCAATGCCTTGGAAAAACGAAGAATAAAGAATGCCGAAATCGGCTTGTTGCTGCGACAATGTAGGTTATAATTGTGGAGGCGACACGCCGCGGCGGGGAGTGGTGGGGGGGGGAGATTGTGGCGGGGAGATTGAATCAAAACATTACGACTTCACGCGTCGACTCATTGCACTTCCAGGCTTTCTATCTGATTGATACACAATAATAACAGGAAAATATGACTGCCTAGGTATAGATAACTTCTAAACATTCGTTATTGACTATATAATAGCATAGAGTAACATTTACCTCGCCTCCTCAACTATAACCTTCTTGGTTATTTGGTTATATACAATGTTTTACAGAATCAGGCTTCTATACAATATACATATAGAAGAAAATCGTTCTTAATATTATACTTTTGTGTTTTAAGTGCAGTGGAATAAGCCCATATTTTGTTTTCCAGTAGACCAACTTATTATCAAAAAAGTGAGTTAAAACTGCCAGCGACCCTGGCATTTTGGGTTCCAGTTCTCTCAAATTAACTGCCAGCACTTAACTATTGGTAACTTCTGATGGATAGTGTGTTGGATGTTCTCTGTACCCATTTCATGACAGTTTTTACACCATTATGCAGATGCTGAATATGTATATGACTTAAGTTATTTATTTGTAAGTACACTCAAGCCATTGTATTTTCTCCCACAGCTCTCAATCAGATGTTAAGACCTTTTTGGAGAATATGAAGTTGGTTCAGAGTGAATACCAGATGGGAAATACTAAGATCTTTATGCGAGAGTCTCAGAAACAGAAGCTTGACACGCAGCTGCACCAGACCATCCTGTCCCGCATCATTGTGATCCAGCGCTGGTACAGGACCATCCACCAACGCAGGCACTTCTTGAACCTCAGAGCCATAGTCATCAAGATACAAGTAAGTAGTGTTTTGAGTATGCCGTTTGGTAATAATAATGTTAGTAATTTTATTTAATCTGTAATTGACATACGTAGAGATAACTTAATGGAAAAATTGCTCAGCTAGACCATGTGAACCCAAGCTTGAATTAGGAAAAAGCTCTTGTTTTGATGCCAGATATTTGTGGCAAGTACAGGTTGATGAAACTTAAGCTTGTTATGTATTCTACTCCAATGAAGCACAGCACTACATTATATGTTGCTAAATTTCTTCCATGTAGCCTGAATACCGACTAAAAGTGAGTAACCTTTGCAATTCATTATTAAACCTTATCTGGAGGAAAAGAATTATTGTTACTCATTTCCTCTCTTTTGTAACTTGTACAAGATTTACACAGAAACAGCAGCCTAGTAAATACGATACAGTATCAGTATTAATAATAATAATTATTATTATATTTTCACCCGAAGGCATACAGTAAAAAAGAAACATAATATACAAACAGGGGTAAATGAACTAAAGTACTAAAGCAAATGAAAGATAATATATACATGTGGGCAATATAAACACTGTTGTACATGCAAAGTACCGTATATGGCTGCGTATAAGACGACCTTTTAACCTTAAAAAATAGCCACGAAAATTGGGGGTCGTCTTATACGCCCAGTATAAAATGTGAACCTTAAATCCTGTGGTGTACGGTCCTGTTGTAAAATCCTGTGGTGTACGGTCCTGTTAAATCCTGTTGTTAGCGCGGGTAATGATTGATGGTAGGCTTACCCCTGCCTTGGTAAAAACACAGATACTTTCTACTGAAATCACTTACCGTAATTCACATTATTTTAATAAAATAATAAGTGTAGCTAGATGAGTAAGCTGATCAGGATGTGTAATGTAACTTATGTGTAGGGTTGCAACCAGAATTATGTGTTGTGGAGTGCCATGTGCAACCGTCGTCCTATATATATACTGTACACAGAGAATATACGTGAGTGGTATATGAATTAACAGCAGGCAAGAGAGGAATTTGCATAGATGTAGGCCTTCGCATCAGCAGGGCGTGGGTTTGTTTATTTATTCTTATTCTTTTGACCTTGTTCGCTTCTTATCGCTTGCGGCCCTCCTTCTTCCTATCATATGACCACCCTATGTGCTGTTTGTACCTAACCTTGTATAAGCTGAGTGGTCTACCTTGGAGGGTAGTCTTATACGGCGAGTATAGCCCAAAACCTACGTTTTTACTAGAAATTTTGGGAGTCGTCTTATACACCGAGTCGTCTTATACGCAGCCATATAGGGTATACGTATATGTACACCTACGCTACCCCACATTCTGTATTGGAGGCTATTGTACCTGTTATTATGTGTATACTGTTATGTTATTGTACCTGTTATTGAAACGATGCTCATGAAGGCTGCAACTGTGTCCTCTGTAGCCCATTTATTCCATGGATCTATTGTATTTGATCTGTAGTTATGATGACGTAGATGTAGTTTCAGGTCTGATGTAGTTATGGCTGGCAGCTCAGAGACTCCTGCCATGGCTTGCTGTCACCACCACCACCTCATTTCCTTCATGTCAGTTATGAGGGGCTAGTCAATCATGTTAGATTTTTAGTTCAATCTATATTGTCCCCTTGACTTCACTAGTGCTTAACAAAGAATATAAAGATGCATAAGGCTGAGAGAGCAAGAATACTTGTACTAAAGGAGGTAAATGCAGTAATCAATGCAATGTGTAGGTATGCAATAGTGTGGCTGATGCTTTCTGGAACCCATCAGTTAAGTCTCCATCTGGCAACCATCAGTTTCCCTCATAGCCTCCCTGTCAGCATTTCCTGCTACATGCACGTGCTCAGGACCAGGGATATTTTTGCGTCGGTCGTGGGTGGGGTTTTTTCTGGTTGGGCCAATAAGATATTATAGTTTTATGAAAATATATGTATATTTTTGTGAAATCTAAATTCCGGTAAAAAAATCTTAGATTTTCTTTGAATACTTTATGTATGTAGGAAATGTTCTTCAGGATGTGTATTATTCCTGAACGAACTGCTCTGGGTTTTGTGCCACCCAAGATATTTAAGGGAAGGCTTTGTGTATTAAAAAAAAGTGCATATATATTATATTATTTATTTTATTAGTATTAGTATTAGTATTAGTATTAGTATTTATCATTATTACTATTATTATCATTATTATTATTACTATTATTATCATTATTACTATTATTATCATTATTACTATTATTATCATTATTACAGTTATGAGGCATTATTATTACTATTATTATCATTATTACTATTATTATCATTATTATTATTACTATTATTATCATTATTACTATTATTATTACTATTATTATCATTATTACAGTTATGAGGCATATTATTATTACTATTATTATCATTATTACTATTATTATCATTATTATTACTATTTATCATTATTACTATTATTATCATTATTACTATTATTATCATTATTACAGTTATGAGGCATTATTATTATCATCATCATCATTATCATCATCATCATTACAGTGTCTATGCTGTCTCCCCAGTGTCAGGTGCGGTCCTGGCTGGCACAACAGAAGCTGACCAAGCTGCGCCTCAGACACAACGCCGCCACCTTCATCCAGAAGTTCTGGCGAGGCCACCGCGTCAGGAAGTGGTACCAGGACCTCCGCCAGGCCCTTATAGTGTTCCAGGTACGCCACTTGATTAACCCCTGGAGGCCCAGAACGTAATTTCCATTGTAATTTGGGTACCATCAGACGATTTTTAGTGAATACAGCCAAATTCCCAACATCCGACCTCCAAACATCCGACTTGTCCAAACAACCGACTTTTTTCACCACCACATTGTGTCTTGTTTTGGCCATTTATTTTACTTCGTTTTTTTAAGTGTTTAGAAAACATTGATTTGTGGCTTTATTTATGCATGAATTTTACTTTCGCGTATACCACTGGATCGGCCTTCAAGAGCTGCATCTTTTATGTTCTACACCATTTTGTCCTTACGTTTATGGTTACTGTGATATCCGAACATCCGACTATTCCAATTATCCGACCTACCTTCGGTCCCCCCAAGGTCGGATAATTAATACTTAGCTGTATAAGCAATATTTTATAGATATGACCTGTGTTGTATCCTTGTCCACTAAATAATTTGGTATATTAAGTTACTTTTTGTAATTTTATGGCTAATAACGGACAGTTTTATATAGCAAAGGAAAGATCTGGGCGTGAAGGGGTTAATGCAATGCTAAGAGTTTATATTGGAAAGCAAAACTATGTACAGTATAATCTTGCATCCCACGGTGAATTGGTACAGCTGCTTCACCAGGGAATGCCGTGGGAAAGCAATGGGAAAATTAATATTAGGTACTGGAGCATTTGGCCCTTGGACTTTTTACCCACATTTTACTACCCAGTTTTTACTACTAATTCATAGTCTCTTGCTTTAATGAAGAGTAAGCTAGTTAAACATCATATTGAATAGCAATAACAGAACACGAACCTTAGAACATTTATTGAGGTGCTTAACCCATTTAGTACTTGCCAAATTAAAGGGTTTACTGTATATGTGGGAATTTAATTGCCTTATTTCATTAAGGCATCTATCATCTCCAGACATGACCCACTGTTTCATTACAAATCCTCCTGCTTCAAACACTTCTTCCCCTTGTCTCATCCATTCAACAGCTATTTCTGCACTATCAAAGCTTCCTAACACGTCATCCACGTAAAACTCTTCAATTACCATCTTTTGAAGTCTTTTCTCTGTATATTCTTGCCAGGCTTGTGTCCGGGGAAACCTGTCCCGCGAAAGGTTCCAGGTGATGCAGGAGGAGTGGAAGCAGAGGAAGAGCACAGCCGCAGTGAAGAGCCTGAAGGAGGAGACAAGTGTTGCCTTCACCCCCACGATCACCACAGACACCCCGGAACCAAGTGAACCGGCGCTTCCCCCACCAAGGAGAAAAACCAATATTCAGGTACATTATGATGGTATTCTTGTTCTTAAGTCATGTTGTTCTTTGGCTTCATGTTAACTCGTAACCTTGTGGCATTGTAGGCTGCTACCAATATGTCTGCTAAGGCATCTTTCAAACACTTGCCCATCATCCTACCTTAACTCTTAACCTCCGGCTGGCGTCCATTGGCTAGCGGTTCATGTGCAATGGCCGGCTTCTCCCCCAATGAGATGGCTGCGACAGACGAGTCTCTGTTTATTCCTGTCCTTGCCTTCACTCCTTGCATGCTCCAACCCTTTCATTCTACTCTTGCCACTTTCTCTCAGACAGGTACTCCAGCACTGTCCTCCCATGTCACTAGAAGTTGTCCTCTAACACCCACTACATTTACTACACTCATACATGCTCCCTTAGTCATCTCACTTGCTTCTATCCTTTTTTATAGGACCAAACCATCTTAGAGTGACCTCAGAGTAAAAAGATTTCTTGACAGGAGTTCGCTACTAAGAATTTGCACTGTATTGTCAATTATGTTAGTCAACAATAAGTAGAGAAATGATTAAGAGTGCCTCCACCTTCCATAGAATGCACAAGGTCACAAGCTTCAACGCAGACAGAGTGAACACACAGTCAGCGAGAGGAGATCCTCCGACAGTCTGCAGCCACTCGGTCAAAACCTTGAGAGGCGGCTGAGTGAAGCCAGCATCCTGCAGCAACGGTCCTCTCAGGTCTGCTCCATCGCTGTGTTTACTGAGACTTTTGTATTGCATGTCTCCCTCACACTCTTACAGACATTCTGATTTATGCCTCACGTTGTCATGGAAATGCCATAGTAATTTTACATGCTTGGTGTTTTCATATATGAAAAGCTGTAGCTACATCTTGTATTAGTTTTGTGTTTGTTCAATGCAGGAAAGTGATAAGGGAGGTGAAGAAATGCATCCTGCCTCATCGTCGTCCAGCATCAGTACTGAAGGGGAGAAGCTCACACACAAGCCAAAGTCATTCAGACATCGACCCTACAGCAAGATTCCATTGGCCAGCCAAGCAGAAGGCACATCAGGTAGGCAGCCATCTTGTATTACCGTGGGAGATGCATCAGAAAGAGACTGTTTTTTCAGTAGTGCGTTGATGTCTCACAGGTTTATGGAACTGTCGCCGATGGGAATTCTCGCCGAAACACCAAACTAGAACTCTCGACGACGTGGAAGTGTTAACCTAACCTGGACATTGGCACCTAACGTACTTAACCTAACTGATCAAGCTAACGATAGTATTTCATCCCTGAATGCAGAAACACGGGTAAAACTTGATTAAATGTATATATTGGGTCCTGAAATATCAAGAATTGGAACACTCGACGACGGCGGCGGCGAGAATTCCTATCGGCGACAGTTCCAGGTACCGTCTCACATAGCAATTGGAAGACACCAAATTTGTTGTTTACATATTTTGAGTTATGTACGTAGGTTAAAACTATTTCAAACAATGTAGGTATGGACGCATTTAGTATTGGAAAATGGCTGTCAATCAAAATGTTTTTTCAAGCCAAAGCTTGTATCTAACCAAGTTGCAGTGTTTTGAAAGTTAATGTGTTTTCGTTACAGCTTCAGCTGAAAACCTCAGTTCAAGAGAAACAGAAAGAAGACCCAGCTCAGGTAGCAAGGAAGACAGCACCAAGCACCACCACCCACAGCCTCTACACAATGATCTGCATGGCAAGCACAAAATTTCCAGACAATTTAAAAAGCCATTCAGAAAGATTATGATGGGTAAGAATAGCAGATAGTGATGTTTATATAGAAGTGATAATGTAACAGATGATTAGTGAGTGAGAGTCATTGTGGTAATGTTGAAGGGAAGTCTACGGGTACATAAATGTCTGTGTTTGAGATAGAGGAATTTAGGAAATGTTGTATCACATTCACCAGCTGTAGCAAACGTGTACAGGATTATAAGATAAGGAGTAAGCCTTACAATCTACCACAATAAACCAGAAACCATCTATGCTTCACCACAAAAATGGTGAACAGGTGAAGTAAGAAAAAAGAAGAAATATAAAGTAGGAAGCAGAGTGCCATCAAGGTTATCTGTTGTTATACAGATTTCTCTTAACCACTTGTGACCCAGAACGTAATTTCCATTGTAATTTGGGTACCAATAGACGATTTTAAGGGAATATAAGCAATATTTAATAGATATGACCTGTTTAGTAGCCTTGTCGCTAAGTAATTTAGTATATTAAATTACTTTTCGTAATTTTATGGCTAACAACAGATTATTTTTTTATTGCCAAGGAAAGATCTGGACATGAAGGGGTTAAGTGCTGTGCAATGCCTTTCAGTGTATGAATAACAAGGAGGCTGCTTTCATATCAGACAGATGCTT
>JACEEZ010003874.1:180000-212500 GCA_016584305.1 Chionoecetes opilio
TCTCTCTCTCTCTCTCTCTCTCTCTCTCTCTCTCTCTCTCTCTCTCTCTCTCTCTCTCTCTCTCTCTCTCTCTCTCCTCTCTCTCTCTCTCTCTCTCTCTCTCTCTCTCTCTCTCTCTCTCTCTCTCTCTCTCTCTCTCTCTCTCTCTCTCTCTCTCACAAGTATTATAGCAGTGAAAGTAACAGCTGGATAACATTGAGGTAGTACATAAGCTTCATAGAGTGATGGATACGGCAGAGCTTCATGGCTTTAAGCTGATATCTGTATTGATGGTCCAACCTTGACTAGTATAGAAGCAAATCATGTTGTGTGATATCAAAACTCCTGTCTTATCATTCCATGGTTTGAATATGGTGCAACTAATCACATGGTCTTTATTGTTTTGTAATCTGCTTATCAGACTTAGCTTTTCTTTCAGGTCTAAACCACAATCCTGCAAATGTTTAGGGAGCAAAGTGGTGATGATGATGACATATATGAGGAAGAGTCTGCTTGTGTATGCTGCGATGTGATGATGATGAACACTTATGATGTGATGTAAATAATAATAATAATAATAATAATGATCTTATTATCGCCCGGAGGCATACAGACAAAAAAAGCAACAACAACAAGACAAGGAAGACTGAAGTACTAGAGCAAAACAAAAAATACATGATATAGGCCCATTAGGGGACATAGTATCAAAGTGCATAGAGTACATAGGGTAAAGTTTCTTCTCTGAATGTTTGTTCCTTCATTACAGTTTGGAGCAAGGCAGTGTGAACTCTGTGTCTCAGTCGTCCATAGGGGATGACGCGGCCGTCCTGAAGCGCATCCTGACCAACTCTCCCCACTCCCTGAAGCAGTCCACGCTCCTCAAGAAGGAACAGTGCACGGCCTGTGACAAGACATTCTCTGGGTTTTTCATTAATTCTGGATACAAGTGTTTAAGTAAGTGCTCTGTACCATGTTTCCCCCTAATATTGAGTGCTCGAATTGATTAGTTTGAAATTATTTTCTAATATACATGTATGAGGTTTATTCTCTTACTTTAGATAGGGATGTTATTATTATTATTATGTAGTATGTATGTATGTATGTATTCTTGTTATGTAGGGATACACATACAAATTATTCAGCTTTCTTGGCTTCATAGCACTCTTTGTAGGGTGATACACCACTCCTAACACTTGTTTCCACTTCTTGAAGCAGTAGTATATCTTTTCAGGCTGGTACATAAGTCTGCTTGCAAATTTTACTTGATGCCCACATTTGTGGTAAATTTATGTCCTTTCAATGCAAATTTTTATTTTGGAAACAGGATGAGTCCATAGTTAACAGGTGACATTTATCCTCTGACTGCATTTCGTTACTTCTATATACTTTTTCCTAGGCAAAGTTATCCATACATTATTCCATACATGTTTCATTTCAATAATACACAGTGGGCACCATGACTAGCAATGTTAAGAGACGGGAAAATCATCGCTAGTCCTGAAACAACTAGTTTTGGGGCAATCATTGAAGAGTGAAAAATGAAAAACAGATTTGAACCCTACTTGTATTGATTTTTATTTTGCTCATTTCGTCTACTTTGAACCACTAAAACTTACATGGCTACATAGATGTCATGACCAATAGGGAAAGGCAATACAAATTCACGACATGTGCATAATATACTTGAATTGTTTCAGTTTGCAAAAAAGTCTTCCACTCCCATTGTGTGAAGGCTGCCCTTATTGTTCCTTGCCAAGAAGTTTCAAGTGGTGGCAAAGAGAATGCCAGTCCCCAGAGCAAGAAGGCACGGCGTATGGAGCAAGAGGAAAACTGGAATTTAACCAGAACTTCAGAATTTATTGACAAATCTGATGAAGTCATAAAAGATGCTTACGAGTTAAGACGCTTGGATGAATACATAAGAAGAAAGGTAATTATGTAATTCTTCAGTAGTATTACCAGATGACCAGATTCCAGAACAGATATAACCTGATGACCATAATCTGATAGGGTACAAAGTTTGAAAAAAACATTATTAACATCAAAAAGTGATTAACAATATATTTATGTTTTCAGTTGTATGACCTTGAGGAGAAAGAAGGCTACAAGACAGACATTCGCACACAGAGCCTGGACCGCACCTCCTCCCGGGACACCCTCCCTAAGGAACCTGACTCTGCCCTAAGATTACGGGACCGCAAGGATTCCCAAGTAGACCAGATGTTTTGTCTTTCCTTGAGGGAATTCAAGAATAGTTTAGTCTCTACATACTCATTGGCATTTCTGAACGACTCGCCTACACTCAGTCTGAAGTATAAGGAACTTATCAAAAGCTTTGAACAGGTACGTCTCAATTAGAAATATACACACCTATAGACGTATAAATATTCACAGTCTGCACAAAAAGTTGAAGGTGGTGTCCTTCAACTTATCACGTGAACTAGTTTATGTTATAATCTTGTGTTCTTTTGTGTGTGAAAAGTTTAGGGCCGCTGCCAAGGGCATGTGGTAACACTGGCACATCTAGGAAACACGGATGGAGCAAGCCAGTTGCCCTGGGGTCACAGTGAAGGGAGGGTGTGCATGCATGGCTCACACGGCTGACGCCTTATTTTTCACATGGTTATTCCAATGTTTAGGCCTATTGTGCTGGTTGTGATGTGGAGGAAGGTTACCACTCATCATTAATAAATTCCACACTGTAATAATATTTTTTCTCTTCACTTGTATTGAATAATAGAAAGCACAGTTTTACTATAATTCAAATATTTCTTTCCAGGTAATGAACACAGTGTGTAAAGAAAAGATGGAGAACGACACCTTCCCCGTCACCATGGGCGTCAACGCCTTCCGAGGCTTTCTGGATGAATTCATCAGAGAAAAGAAGAAACCCGTGGAAGAAAAATCAAGAAGAAAAAGGCACAGACGTAAAAAGAAAAAGGCAAGTTTTGGTTTTGGGTATGGAATTGTAAATAATTTGATTACCTTTCAAAATCTGAATGATAAAAACCTGTGTTGTTTCAGGTTGAGGAGGTGGTGCACGGCAACCACGTGTTCACGCAGAGCACCGTCAACATTCCCACGCAGTGCGAGCTGTGCAACTCCTTCATCTGGCTCTCCATGAAGGTGCTCACCTGTCAGAGTGAGTGTTTGTCACAGGCTGTATAGACCTTGTTATGTATGTGTGCATGTGTGTGTGTGTTCTTACCTAGTTGTGTTTGTATAGTGTTAAGCCCCGACTCTGGGGGAGAGGGGGCTCAGCGGGGGGTGGAGCTCCTGTTAGCGGTCCCCCCACCCGCTACGGTTCTATCCAATCGGTCGCTGACGTGTCATGACATCTAATCCGCGGCACCCCTACCTGTAGGGTGCCAGGTTGGACATATCTCCAGGTACGTATGTACTTACGTAAACGGGGCAGTGGCCGTGGCGCCGGAGATACGGGGAGCTTGCCTCCCCAGGCTGGTAAACGCCCGGCAATATTGCGGGGGGGCGACCCTCCCTGTCCCCCCCGAGGTCCCTGACTTGCTACAGTTTCCCCGGGGGCATCCTTAATCGCCCGCCCTGTCATGCACTGTATCATAATTAATACATCACCATCTGCTGCGTAGCCTCCGGGTGGACCTGTGGTACTCAAGGGGTCCTCAAACCCTGCTGCGTGTGTCTCGCCATGCCCCGGGGTCCCAGGGGGAATCCAGGGGAAGTCACAGGGGCAGGTGTCTAGCAGGGCGTCGTAGCAGCGTAGAGTTTCACCTCCGCCCCTAGCCCGCCGCTTGTGTCTCGCCCAATGCCCAGGGGCCCAAGAGAGAAACCACAGAGGCAAAGCGGAGCGCTCTTTGGTCGCCCTGCCGCGGCCCTGTGATCCCAGGGGCCCAAGAGAGAGGCCACAGGGGCGGGTGTGTTGCAGGGACGTCGTGGCACCGTAGAGTTGCACTCCCCGCCCCGTGGGGCTATGCGGGGGCGAGCCTCCGTCGCCCAGCCGCGGCCCCGTGATCCCAAGGGCCCAAGAGAGAGGCCACAGGGGCGGGTTGTGTTGTAGGGACGTCGTGACATTGTATAGTTGCACTTACCCCGCCCCGTGGGCAATGCGGGGTGATCCTCATAGCCCCGCTGCTGCCCCGGGATCTCAGAGGGGCCCATGCAGGTGGAACCACAGGGGCAGGTGCTTCTGCAGAACGTCTTGGCACCGTAGAATTGAGTAGCACCTGCCCCGGGGGGACAAAGCGGAGCGGCGGACGTTGGGGCGTCGGGTAATGAAGGGCGCGGAGTATGTTGGCGGGCGCGTAGAGTGGGTCTCAGCTACCTACCCGAGTGCGTGTGCCGCCCGGAGACCTGGAAGGAATAGATGCGTAAACTCGCTCGCCGCCGTCGGTATAACTCGTTCACTGCACTAAGACAATACATTAGTCTCGTAGTCTCGTTACTCTCGTAAGAGGTCACCGCGACGCAGGCCAGCGTGTGCACGCACCGGAGGATATAGAGATTCTGATCCTCTCTCCTCTGTGTTCACTCCGCCCTTCAGGGGCAGGCCAGGCTTGTGGTGGTGGGTACAGGGCAAAGTTTATATCAGTCTGACAGTTATTAAGTGAGGTGTGAGGTGACAGCGTGAGTTGATGGCTCCTTGACCGCGGGCAACTCTGTTGGCTCAGCAATCTTCTTCTTCCTTCTCCTCGCCTTCTCTCTCTCTCACTCCTTCTTCCCGTCTCCCTCACTCCCTCTTTCTACTCCCCCTCACTCCTTCCTCCTACTCCTCCCCACTCTAGGGGACGCTCATCTTTAGAACAGCTAGTGTCAGCAATTCGGGAGGTGGCCTTTGCCCTCTCCTTAATGGTTTGATGAGGAACTGTGGTGTAGGCGAAAAACATTGTCCTCTCTCTCTCTACCCACTACCGTTATCAGGGATTCTCTCTCCTCCCTTATTCTCTTCTTCTATTTCCTTATTTATCCTTCTCTCCCCTCCTATTCCTCGTTCCTCTGCATTCCCAGCCCTCACATATAGTATTGAGTCAAGCTCATTATGTCCAGTCGTATATCATATTTGATCCTATTTTCTTTAAAAATATATGCATTAAAAGCAGACATGATTTCCGGGAACACATTCTACTGATCTAATACCTAATCTGGAAAGCTTAACAGTTTCACATCTCTCTCTATACATTTCTTGTATAGTTTCTTGACGTATCCTCTAAAAGATGTTTTCTAGGTACGTTTGTACTTTATATTTTTAGATATCAATGTTTTGTTTTCCTTTGGTGTAATTATAGAATATGACCAATTGACCATGTCATCTGTTTCTTTTCTGGTGGTTGTCAAAACTGTTTCCTTTGTAAACACCATTGGAAAGTTCTCGTTTAACATTTCACACATTTTGGTCCTCCTCTATGACGATGTTCTCTTTCAATCTTGCCACACTCGACTTATGTTTCAGCTTTTCAATTATATATCCGTCAAAAAGTTTGGGTCTACATTCGTCAATTGCATCTTTCTCCTATGTTGTTGTTTCTTCTCTTCTACCCTTACATATTCATTTCTTGTTTGTTTATGTTCTTATTTATTTATTTTTCACTGTGGTGCTCTTCTCATCCTTTTCCATGTTCATTTTTATCCTTCTTAACTTTTTTCACATTTGATATTGAATCATTCTTATTTCCGTTTTCCTCAATGTGTACATTGGAACATATTCTTTTCCAATTGCCCTTTCAAATACTCCCAAGAATCTGTCATATTCGTGTTGGACATCTGTCAGTCCCTTCCGTTCTTTCCAGTCTTTCAAAAATTTCCTTGAACTTTTTCAAGTCCATCAATTTTGTCTTTGCCTAATATTGTCTGTTTACTTGATGTGCTTCATCTCTTTCTGCCTCCTGCTCGTCCTTCATCTCCATTTCAACCCCTTCACGCCCAGATCTTTCCTTTGCTATAATAAACTATCTGTTGTTAGCCATGAAATTATGAAAAGTAACTGAACATACCAAATTAGTTAGTGGACATGAATACTAAACAGGTCATATCTATAAAATATTGCTTATAGTCACTAAAAATCATCTAATGGTACCCAAATTACAATGGAAATTACGCTCTGGGGCTCAAGGGGTTAAGGATAACATGGTCAATTTCTCTGAAGAAAGGGCACCTAAAGTTTTTGTCTTGTATCAGATATCATTCTTTTGTTAATACTAAATGTATTCTTGGTGGGTGGTTTCTCCCCTGTATCATTTATTTTCTATAACCCATTGCGTCCTCATGCTGTTTAATGTCAGTGTCAACAATCTTTAACCCAGGTACATTAACTTGTTACTTGTCAAGCATAAAGAGGAAGATGGGAGAGTGGAAGGACTGATGTCGGACAATATGAAGTGTACGGATAGACATTGACAAGCAAGTGGCTGCCCTTATATAGGAATTGCAAAGGACAAGTGTCAGAGTAGATACATCTTTCTGTAACAGCTGATTAGGAATGGACGCACACTACATACAAATCAGTCAATTGCTGATGATGATGGTAATGGTTTTTAATTACATAAAAGAATTTCATTTATTAAGTATTTGTTTTTTCCCAACAGAATGTAAAGTTACGTGTCACTTGAAGTGTTACAAGAAGGCAGACCTCCGGTGTTGCCAGGATGGATCCAAACCTGTTGTTGTGGCTGCGGGTTCAGCGCCGGCCAGTAATCGGGTGTTCAGTCTGCCGTTAGAAGTGCTGGTTCATCCGGGTGAAAAGATTCCCTCCGTGGTGGACCGCCTCATCACCAGCATAGAGCTGTATGGCCTCTACACGGAGGGGCTGTACCGCAAGTCAGGAGCCCAGACTAAGGTAAACCCAAACTTGTTATCATGACATTCAATATTTAGTGTTTTGTAGTACAGTAAAAGTATCTGTAGTGTGTTGTAGTGCAGTAAAAGTATCTGTAGTGTGTTGTAGTGCAGTAAAAGTATCTGTAGTGTGTTGTAGTGCAGTAAAAGTATCTGTAGTGTGTTGTAGTGCAGTAAAAGTATCTGTAGTGTGTTGTAGTACAGTTAAAGTATCTGTAGTGTGTTGTAGTGCAGTAAAAGTATCTGTAGTGTGTTGTAGTACAGTAAAAGTATCTGTAGTGTGTTGTAGTACAGTTAAAGTATCTGTAGTGTGTTGTAGTACAGTAAAAGTATCTGTAGTGTGTTGTAGTACAGTAAAAGTATCTGTAGTGTGTTGTAGTACAGTTAAAGTATCTGTAGTGTGTTGTAGTACAGTTAAAGTATCTGTAGTGTGTTGTAGTGCAGTAAAAGTATCTGTAGTGTGTTGTAGTACAGTTAAAGTATCTGTAGTGTGTTGTAGTGCAGTAAAAGTATCTGTAGTGTGTTGTAGTACAGTTAAAGTATCTGTAGTGTGTTGTAGTGCAGTAAAAGTATCTGTAGTGTGTTGTAGTACAGTAAAAGTATCTGTAGTGTGTTGTAGTGCAGTAAAAGTATCTGTAGTGTGTTGTAGTGCAGTAAAAGTATCTGTAGTGTGTTGTAGTACAGTAAAAGTATCTGTAGTGTGTTGTAGTACAGTAAAAGTATCTGTAGTGTGTTGTAGTACAGTTAAAGTATCTGTAGTGTGTTGTAGTACAGTAAAAGTATCTGTAGTGTGTTGTAGTACAGTAAAAGTATCTGTAGTGTGTTGTAGTACAGTTAAAGTATCTGTAGTGTGTTGTAGTACAGTAAAAGTATCTGTAGTGTGTTGTAGTGCAGTAAAAGTATCTGTAGTGTGTTGTAGTACAGTTAAAGTATCTGTAGTGTGTTGTAGTGCAGTAAAAGTATCTGTAGTGTGTTGTAGTGCAGTAAAAGTATCTGTAGTGTGTTGTAGTACAGTTAAAGTATCTGTAGTGTGTTGTAGTACAGTAAAAGTATCTGTAGTGTGTTGTAGTACAGTTAAAGTATCTGTAGTGTGTTGTAGTGCAGTAAAAGTATCTGTAGTGTGTTGTAGTACAGTAAAAGTATCTGTAGTGTGTTGTAGTACAGTTAAAGTATCTGTAGTGTGTTGTAGTACAGTAAAAGTATCTGTAGTGTGTTGTAGTACAGTAAAAGTATCTGTAGTGTGTTGTAGTACAGTAAAAGTATCTGTAGTGTGTTGTAGTACAGTAAAAGTATCTGTAGTGTGTTGTAGTACAGTAAAAGTATCTGTAGTGTGTTGTAGTACAGTAAAAGTATCTGTAGTGTGTTGTAGTGCAGTAAAAGTATCTGTAGTGTGTTGTAGTGCAGTAAAAGTATCTGTAGTGTGTTGTAGTGCAGTAAAAGTATCTGTAGTGTGTTGTAGTGCAGTAAAAGTATCTGTAGTGTGTTGTAGTGCAGTAAAAGTATCTGTAGTGTGTTGTAGTACAGTTAAAGTATCTGTAGTGTGTTGTAGTACAGTAAAAGTATCTGTAGTGTGTTGTAGTGCAGTAAAAGTATCTGTAGTGTGTTGTAGTGCAGTAAAAGTATCTGTAGTGTGTTGTAGTGCAGTAAAAGTATCTGTAGTGTGTTGTAGTACAGTAAAAGTATCTGTAGTGTGTTGTAGTGCAGTAAAAGTATCTGTAGTGTGTTGTAGTGCAGTAAAAGTATCTGTAGTGTGTTGTAGTGCAGTAAAAGTATCTAGTGTGTTGTAGTACAGTTAAAGTATCTGTAGTGTGTTGTAGTACAGTTAAAGTATCTGTAGTGTGTTGTAGTACAGTTAAAGTATATGTAGTAGACTAGTAGTGTATTGTAGTGCAGTAAAAGCGCCATTAACCGGCGCCCGCGGGATGCTTGAGGTACTGGTTGAAAATTGTTCCGGGTAACTGAGCATTTAGTGAAGAAAAAAAAAGATGATACACAAGACAAAATATGTTACATGTATACAATATGTAAAGAATTAAAGATGAAACTTAAAAACAAATAAATATTGGCAACAAATATAGCTATGATCCCAGCTAACATCATAGCCATAACGGTCCTTATTTACCCTATTTTGCTGTCACATGTTATTCAGTCACCACTTCTTTACTAACCTTTGTTTCTCCCCTCCACAAGTCATAACACATCCATCTTGGTCCTTGGACACGTATAGCATTTCACTTCCTTATTATCATCATCATCATCATCTTTCCGTTTAATGTCAGATTTTCACACAATGTCTGATGAGGTGAGATGGTTGATGATACGCTTCCAATTCAATTTTCAGCATTCATCATTTAAATTTGCAGCATGAATTTTATGGGATGATTACGTGTCAAATCAGCGATTGCACCGTGAGACTGAATTGAGGCCTATTACCTGCATAGTCAGTCAGCGCCAACTTCGGCTGTATGGGCATGTGACACGCTACCCTGAAACCGAGCCTTCCCATCGGGTTGTATCTGTAAGAGACAATCCGGCGTGGAGGAGGCCAAGGGGGCACCCACAAGGCTCGTGGCTGGAGCAAGTTGATGTTTCTTGTCGAGAGCTGCTTGGTATGGGAAGGGAGCCTGCATGGGGACTCGCGCGTGGTGACCCCCGGGAGTGGTGTCGTTGGGTGGGCAAGGCGACGCGCCCCCCGGCGTATGCCCCCAATGATTGATTGATTGATGCTCTTCCTGACAGGCAACCCCAGTTTTTGGCTAAGGGGCTTCACTTCACTTTTTCACTTCCTTATTAGATGTCAGACACGCATCTGGCACTTAGCTGATGTAATATCTCAAGTGCTAAAACCCCTTTCAATATAGTATGCATGACCTTTGTCTAACCCATCCTTCTTAACTTTTATTTGTATCTCATGCAGCTGCAATCTCTTGATCCTCATCACCGGTCATGAATCACCTCCACACTTTTTCTGTTGTAACACTTACCTAAACTTTTGTATCTTCTCTTCTTTCTTCATGTCTTGCCTTGACATTTTCATTCCAGTTCATAAGCAGAAGCAGTTGTTTGTCTCCTTTATATAAGCCCTCCCTCCTTATTTGTATATTTGCATAGTAAGTTGATTTATTATACTGTATAATTATTTAGTCTTAAAATTTTATCCATGCTACATATATATGTGTTCAGTAAATTGTTGTATCCAAATCACAATGGCGAGGTGTTTGATGTGCCACAGGTGCGTGCGGTGAAGGCCCACATGGAGCGTGATCCAGACAACGTGGACTTCACCAACACACCCGTCCACGTCCTGGCCACCATCCTCAAGTTTTTCCTGCGTGAGTTGCCCGAGCCGCTGCTGACCTTCGAGTGCTACGACACCCTCCTGCACGCCACGGAGCTGCAGGACGCGGAGGACCAGCTGCAGACCATCTTCGGCATCATCAAGGGCATCCCCAAGCTGAACTTTGACCTGCTGGAGAGGCTGGTCTTCCACATGGTGCGCGTGGCCCAGCATGAATCACACAACCGCATGAGTGCCAACGCCCTGGCCATCGTGTTTGCTCCGTGTATCCTGCGCAGCCAACGCTCACAGACCGTTCAAGACTCTCTCAATGACGTTGCTAAACAGACAACGGTGAGGATGCACCAAGCTTTTATTACATCATTGCAAGTATTACTTAGAAAAACAACATTTCAGTAAGATTTTCTTAGTCAAATCAGTACTATAGTCTATTTTTTTTAGCGAGGCCAAAATCCTGCCCCCTTGTTGCTTACTGACTGATATTTGATGCCAGGAGAAGGGAATGCTACACTTCTTCTTAATGTCAGTTGTATTTTATCATAGTTAACCCTAGTACGTATCAGGTAAACACAGGCATCATTTTAACCAGGAGAACTTAAGATAGAACGGAATTTTCACCTTGTTCAAAAAAATAGACTAGTGATAACAGTGAAGACTATTTGTTTAATTGTGTTCTTCACCTTTTGTGTGGTTCAAGGTTGTGGAGATCATAGTGGTGCGGCAGCTGAGGCAGGTGCAGATGACGCTTCAGGACATAGACTGTGTGGATAGTGAAACTGTGTCTGCCGGGGAACGCCTGGACTGCATTCGCTCAGCCAAGGTAGGAAACACTTGACACAGCACACCAACAAGGTAGTCACAGGCAATCTCCTCCTACACACTCCTCCCTTCACAAACTTAGGTGAGGGGACAGCTTTCATCCCTAGCATATCTCCACACACTTTCTCCCTTTCTTTGGCCCTTCATACTACCCTACCACCCCTTCACACCCCTTCATACTACCTCCCACTCCCCTTCACACACCTTCTACCCCTCACTACCCCTTCACACCCCTTCATACTACACTCCCACACCCCTTCACACCCCTTCACACACCTTTACACCCCTTCACACCCCTTCATACTACCCTCCCACACCCCTTCACACCCCTTCACACACCTTTACACCCCTTCATACCCCTTCACACCCCTTCACACCCCTTCATACTACCCTCCCACACCCCTTCACACCCCTTTACACCCCTTCACACCCCTTTACACCCCTTCACACCCCTTCATACTACCCTCCCACACCCCTTCACACACCCATTTACACATCATTTCTTATTGCAATTCTTCTCCTACTTTATAAGGAAAATCTGCGGACTTGTTTTTTGTGCAGTTGTGATATTGATTCACTTCAGAAATTTATATGAAGGAAATTGGTCAAATGGCAGTTCCTGAAGTGACTGATGAGCTGCTCGTGACTTCTCTTCCAATCACTGTCACTGTATAGGCATGAGCTATTTAACCCGCTGAGTGCCGGGACATAATGAAGATCCGTTCATTTCAGTGCCAGCCAAAGGGATTAAAGGTTATCAAATTCTCAGTAATTCCAGACTGATGCAAAACCTCAGAATTTTTTTTTTTTTTTGTCCTCTGAATGCTGTTTTTGTCTCTTTACTCAACATTCTACCACCTGCCAGCTCAGGTAGCCTCGTTGCCAAGGTCCTTGTTGACATGCCCCACACACTCATTTTCTGGTACTTACAAGCTTGTATGTATGTTGTAGGTGAGGCACACACTTGCGTTGCATATTTCTTGGCATTTTATCATACAGGTGGCTCTGGTATGTAGACATTTTTTAATCAGCTTAACTACATTGTTATATAGCTTAGTATAATCCTAGTGGTAATAACACTAATAATATGCAAGATATATGAGTCATCCAAGGCTCTGACTCGTGTCATGGAAATCATGGCTACGTTTTTGAAGCATTGGATGACTTGGAAGCCAGTTGAAATATTTATAAAACCATTGATTCTTTTTTGCCCTTATCTGAAACAATCAAGGAAAACCAAACAGTTCAGCCATGCAAAGTAAAGGGCATGGCTTGACTGAAGAAAAGATCAGCCAAAATATAGATTGGGCCGTGTTTGAAGCGCAGCTAAAAATTCATTGAAATTGGACAGTCCAAACTATCAGGAGAATTTTCTTTTCACACTCACACATATTGTCATTGGCAGCGTCGGGGCCTCCCAGAGATCCTGATCTTGGGTCTGGAGGTGACGTCACAAGAGTAGACGGATTTTGAGGTTTTCAGTGCATTGAAATCTTGTACTCTTACCCAATATTACCAAGCTACCAAATGATATTTAGAAAAACTGAGCCTACCATCATGTTCATGATACATTGCTGCATATCATGAGCCGAAGTTAATTACAGTAAGACTAAACCTATATAAGATAATTGAAGGAAAATAAAATAGTGGGAAAAAAAGTTAATGATATTCCCCTTTTCAGCCCATGATGTATGGCCGATGTGTCTCCCAACCTGAGACCCACCCCACCGCCTCCTCGCTGCCCCGCCACTCATCAGGCCCCGGCATGGAGAATGTGTTTGTGGATCCCCTGGAGGAGGACCTGGAGGAAAGGCTGGAACATCTGCGCGATCACCGCATTCGCTTGGAACTCCAACTGCCAACCCTGGCACGCGTGAGCTCTGAGGAGGACCTTCTGTCCACCGATATGTCCCTAGCTGGCTCTATGGAAGACATATCAGGGACGTCTGCCTCATCACTGTCCTTAGGCCTCGGGTGTAAAGACATCACGTGTGAAGACTCTGAGGCACTGCTTTTGTCAGGTAAGATGAACTAAATCAACTGAATAGTAAAGGCACTGACTTAGCCAGAAGCCATGACTTAATTTCCTTCATCTTCATATGACTCAATTTACATATGCCTGAATATAGGAATACTCATGGTTGCCTTTTCACAGTTGGCTATTAATCCATATTGACTTTTTATTAGTTTACTTTGTATGTGGCACTGTGACAAATCAAAATGGCACTACATACTTACAGCCTTAGTATTAGCGTTTGGACTTACAATGATGCTAATCACCTTATGAAAACTTGTTATGGAAGCAAAATGGTGGCACCTCCTCACTACCAAGAACCACTACAGTGCCTGTAATCATATATTTGACAACTCATGAAACACTACATGTTGGGAGATGAACCCCAGTTTTGGAGAAAACTCAGAAAAAAAGTTGGATCTATGATTTATAATTAACCCCAATGGCTTGGTGATTTTCGAAAGGATACAGATAGAGAGAGAGAGAAACAATAATAATATAGTAGATTTTTTACATTTCCGGTTTCCTAAATGCATATTATTGATTGGAAAAACATTTAATTTGGTATTTATTGTGCACTATTTTACCAATTATAATTTGATAATGTGCTATGAGAGATGTTTCATTCTTCACACCTGTGTTTAGGAGACGGGTCAGGCAAACACAAGGGAGGAGCAGCCTCCTGGAAGCCAGACAAGAGTGACGAGGACGGAAGTGTGACGTCGAGGCTCCACCAGGACTACAGTGAAGATGCTGTCATGGTGTAGCGCCCCTCCCCCCCCCACACCAGGACTACAGTGACGATGCTGTCATGGTGTAGTGCCCCTCAACCCCCCCCCACACCAGGACTACAGTGACGATGCTGTCATGGTGTAGCGCCCCTCCACCCCCACACCAGGACTACAGTGACGATGCTGTCATGGTGTAGGCCCCTCACCCCCCCCACACCAGGACTACAGTGACGATGCTGTCATGGTGTAGTGCCCCTCCCCCCCCACACCAGGACTACAGTGACGATGCTGTCATGGTGTAGGCGCTACTCCCCCCCCACAGACTAGTGACGATGCTGTCATGGTGTAGCCCCCCCCCCCACACCACCAGGACTACAGTGACGATGCTGTCATGGTGTAGCCGCCCCCCCCCCCCCACCCCGGACTCAGTGCATGCCTGTAGCCCCCCCACACCCCACACCACCACACACACACACACACAGGACTACAGTGACGATGCTGTCATGGTGTAGCCCCCCCCCCCACACACACACACACACACACACACACACACCAGGACTACAGTGACGATGCTGTCATGGTGTAGCTCCCACCCCCCACCACACCACACCACCCCACCCACCACACCACACCACCACACACCCAGGACTACAGTGACGATGCTGTCATGGTGTAGCGCCCCCCCCCCCCCCCCCCCCCCACCCCACCAGGACTACAGTGACGATGCTGTCATGGTGTAGCGGCCCCCCCCACACACCAGGACTACAGTGACGATGCTGTCATGGTGTAGCACCACTCCCCTCCCCCACACCAGGACTACAGTGATGATGCTGTCATGGTGTAGCGCCCCCCCCCCACACCAGGACTACAGTGACGATGCTGTCATGGTGTAGCGCCACTCCCCCCCCACACCAGGACTACAGTGATGATGCTGTCATGGTGTAGCGCCCCCCCCCCCACACCAGGACTACAGTGACGATGCTGTCATGGTGTAGCGCCACTCCCCTCCCCCTCCCCCTCCCCTCAACGCTGGCACAGTATTGCCAAGTGCCAGTGGTGTCCTGTCTTCCCAACTGTGGAAGATTTCAAATCATCTCGGCTGAAAAGGTTCTGTACTACCAGGTTCATGATATACCTGTTGTAAATTTGTGTTCATTATTTGTGTACTGAATTTGATATCACAAATAGAATATATTTTTCTAAGTCAATGAAGACATTGATGTTAATAGTCAGATTAGGCATATATTTCCGAGCCACTCAGAACTTTGAACAAGATTTTATTGTGTTCCTCTCCTACTCAAATTGTATTCAGAAAAAGTGTTCTATTAATATAAGGTGAGCGGTGTCAGGGTAATTTGCAATAATGGAACTGCTCATTACTTTTTTTTAGGTTATTTCTTTATTTGTGATCTTAACAAGGAACCGACTGTAAGTACATTTAAGTTTGTACGATATTTCTAATGACGATACTTATCTGTATATATAAGCATTATGAAGGTTGACCATCCCACTGCAGCAGAGCGGCCGTGTTACCCACAACTTTTTGGAAGTGTTCGCAGATTCACAGGCGATCCTCCTGTGACTAACACTTCAATCGAGAACTGATGAGCATTCAATTTTTAATACTTTTATGTTGTAACTAGCAAATATTTTTACTGTTATCACTGAAAGGTGTTGTATTATATTTTTCAGTTGTTTAGTCATCTGAAATTTGTTGTTATTTTATTTGCTTTTCATAAAAATCATTGCCATTTCTTGCCATTTCCAGTATCACTTCAGTAAGCACAATTTCAATCTTTTAATTGCTTATTTGTTATAATCACTTTCCAGCAAGATTCTTCAACCTTGTACTCCTAGTCATCATGCTTGAATATTCTCCCTTATCATCAGCTTCCAATGTGACTTTACCAATTTCAGTTTGTATTACGCCACAAAGTTTAGATATTTCGCATACATAGAACTGCCCGATAACTGGCCTCCATTTTGATCTTGGCATGCTGGATACCTGGATAATCTGGTTACTTAGGTATGTCTCTGTTGATACATGAACTTGCCTGACAGCTGCTGCAGGCTATGTCATATTTTTTTAAAGAAGTCCCTACATAAAGTGAAAGCAAAGAGCTATAACTTGTTCATGTTTGTGTACAGGAATTGTGCAACGCTAAAAGAGATGTTGCTGTTGTTTTGCTGTTGCCAATTGTGTGATTTTATTTTAGGGAGTATGCTTTTTATCAATCATATGTGGGAGAGGCAATGCTTGGTTGAATTTGTTTCTTGATGTGATCCGTCTAATCCAGATAATCTAATCCAGATATCACAGTCATGTTGCATTAATGAGTTGTAAGATGAGTGACTCGCTGCGGTGGCAAAACTATAACGGGAGAAATACCAGAATGGTGTGAACAGCATGACAGGCTTGGATTGCAGTAAAATTAAGATGATATAATACACGAGTGGTCATTCTCTAGCTGCACTCAAATCAAAGTTCTGCTACTTTTTATCTGCTTCCATGGTCAAATACATTTTCCAATATTTCAAATACATAAGTTTTTTCTTCTTCAATATCATGATTCTTAATACTATTTTTTGTGACGAGATACCCCAAATTAGAATTATCATGTATTACTGAAATTTTATCAGATACATGTCTTTAATCCAAAAGATACTGAAGTACTTTCTCCTCAACTGTGTTAAATTGACCTGTGACTTGGACAAGCGACAATGCAAAACTAAACGAACCCCAGCCATCAAGTATTTGTTGTGTTGTCCCACCCAGCCTAACACCTGACACCTCCTTGGTCACCTGGTCCCAGCCTCAGACTCCTGATTTCACCAAGCACCTTTGACAATTCCCCCTTACTGTAATAACTCATCTCTATACCCATGGCAACCACATGTGTTCACTAGGCTTGCAGTGATTTGAGTGTACAGAAAATGCTAAACAGTTGGTACATGGAGTTGGAGTCCATGAACATATTACAAACAAATGTTCAACCCCATCTCTAAGTACAATTAATTGCATACTTATATACAGGAGAACCTCGTTTAACCGGCATTTAAAACAACGGCAGCCTCAAAACAACGGCACTAATCGACCCAGGCTTTTTTTTTTTTTTTTTTTTTTTTTTTTTTTTTTTTTTTTTTTTTCCACTGATAAACTCTGGAACTCTCTTCCTGTTTCTATTTTTCCACTTTCCTATGACTTACATCTTTTCAAAATAAGAGTAACAAGACACCTCCCGAACTAAATTGGCTCACCCCTCTTTTTTATTTTATTCTCTTACTGTCTTCTTTATAGGGACTGGCAACTAAGCGGGCTTTGTATTACCCATTTTTGTTGTGCCCTTGGCCGGTTCCTTGTGATGGGGGGAAAAAAAAAAAAAAAAAAAAAAAGGGGATTTTGGGCGATTCCATAAGAGTAACTCTCAAAACAACGGCAAAATGAGTTATCCGGCATGCGCTCCCCCCCGTGGGTGCCGGATAAACGAGGTTCTCCTGTATGATTATGAATACTTGTGCTTGGACCAAATCTCGATTCCCTTCTTTGAAGTAAACTTAGCAGTGACAATATAGCAACAGTATCTGACACAACAAAAAGCTCCCTCCGTCCGGGGATGATTCCTCAGTCCCTCCAATTTACATATCACATACATCCCAATGCATGAGCAACCATGCATTACCTCCATTCTGATTGCAAAGATCTTCCACTAAGTGTAGCACATAGGTGTGATGAGTTTGTAGACATTTGTTGACAGACATGTTTCTACAAGAAGAGGGTACCACTCATCACACAATATTCCTGTAGGTTCAAAAGATCCAGTGGCTCACACATTAGGCTGGTGTTTCATATTTAGTGTGGTAAAGTAAGAGTACCGTACTCAGTATGAATTATGTAATGCCATGTTTGATGCTGCTAATGCACATATAACGTGAAAAGCCTTGTTTTAGACCCATTCTATTTTGACCATTTCTCGTTGAATGTCAACACCAAGATGCGTGTAGTCACCTCGCTGCTGCATCTATGAGGGACAGAGGACTCGGAACAATTAATTAAGTGTGAGAGTCTCATCTGTAAATGCCAGATACCTCTCATTGAATACATATATATTCTGCATCAGCTTGAGACAGATGCTGCTTACTGATCCATAGTGTGGTGGAGGTTTCTCTGGGAAGTTCCTTACATTTATTCATTTTTCCATTTTTTATTTGTTTTTTCTATGCCAGTATCTTGTGTCTCATTACTGGTGTTATTTGTATATCAGAGTTCAGCCCAGTGATGAAGAATGACCATTAATGTGAAGAAATGAGATGTGCTGGTGCAAAGAATTAGAAATGGCTCATCCAGGATAGTATAAAGAAGGACTTTTAAAGAAATACAAATGCCTTTTGTAATACTAATGACAAAGATCTTGTTTTCTCTTGATACATTAAGCTTTCTGCTAGCATCGCAAGGCCTGTTGAACAGTTTAGGTGGAACCTCATTTATAGTGATATATTAAAAATAAATGAATACTCATGTTTACAAGTATGTACAGTCTACTATTATATACATTTTAATTAAAAGGATCCAAGCATTATTGTAAATGGGAAAAATGATGGAGCATGCACTGTATGAATGGCTTACATGTTGTAAGGAAAATCATTGAAATGATCTTGCAAAGCCAAAGACTTTTATCATTATTATGATTGTGACCCAGATTCTTGCATTGCTTATACAAATGTGGATTCTACATTATGCTTTAGATATGAATTCTTTTAAAACTGCATAATACTTAACTTGTTGAGGTAAAGCTTGACAGCCAAATTCTTAATTATGTGACGAAATATAAACTACATGCAATAAATTCATCGAAATATCTAAGCTTTGTCTTCAATGTAGCCTAACACCTTTACAGAACACACTTAGCATCACTCCATACACTCAGGCTGAAGATGGACCTTTAAGGGGGATAAGGGATTACCTGGGAGGCGGAAAGATGAGAACAGTAAGTCTATAGTGATGACTGTAGCTAAGTAGTGTGCCACAAGGACCAGTACGAGCACCTTTAATGCTTAACTCATTCACCATAATCAGAAAGGCAGTTTTTTATTTTATTTATTTAGTTGTTGTTTTCTCTATTACAGTATTAAGAAATATGACTTTACCAACAAATTGAACATAATAAAAGCCCTTACTGTCCCACTTACTCTGCAATTTTGACCCTGGGGTTAGCAGATTTTGCTGGAAATTGGTATCTGTTGGCCTTAGAGTATCAATATTTATTTTATTATTTTATTTTTTCGAGGGGAGCAATTTTGGTTCTGCAGTGTTTTATGGCTATTTTTCATAATGTTTAAATTCTCTCCAGTGCAATAAATACTTCTTTAGTGTATTTGGGTTCATTGCAGTTCCAACTAGACTATATTGAGGTTACATTAAATTTACAAATATCCATTGTTTCAGGTGGTAGGCGGCAGGTTGTGGGAGGAGGTGGAAGGCGGGAGGAGGCTTCAGAGCGATGGGTTCTGTTATATAAAATTACCAAGTTTTGAAAGATAAAGGCATGGCTTGCTCTGAGTCTCCAAGCCCAAGGATACTCCGATACTGTTGGACTCTAAGTCAGCCTAAAATCAGCACAGAGAACGGGCGTATAATGTTTGTTTTTTGGGTTTTTTACCCCGCCTTTTTTCTTTTTTTTTCACTGGGGGAAAAACCCGGTACCAATGGGGGCTATTGAATTACCGGGTCAGGGGCAATGCAAACCCTCCCACTATAATGCAATGGGGCGAAAAAGATTAACAATGATTTTTTTTTTTTTCAAAGCTCAAGAGAAATAGATTTAATACATATATTTTGATTTTTTCATCAAAAAACCCTAATTAAACATTTTTTTTTCCCCTTCTCCTCTCTCTCCCTCTCTCTTCTCTCTCTCTCTCTCTCTCTCTCTCTTCCTCTCTCTATATATATATATATTTTATATATATATTTTATATAATATATAATTTTATATATATATATATATTTTTTATATATAATTTATATATAATTTTTTTTAACCCCTGTTGTTCTGTGAGTGTGTTTTTGTTGTGTACTATTCACCCTGAATCTTGGCCTACGCTAAAGTACCTTTATAAGAATTTTAATTATTCCTAAGACACGTACTTTACAACGTTGTAGAGTGTCTTTGATTATTCTTATAAAGGTACCCTACCTAGGTAGCCTACGCGAGTCGGACTCGCGATCGCCAGTTTTACCCTCCCCGCCTCCCGCAGAAAGAGCTTGGAGCTCGTATAGCAGGGTTGTAAACTGTACGATAATTATCGTATTTGTACGATAATTTGACTATCCGTACGATGTACGATGCATGGTTGAGAATCGTACACAAAAAATAATAAATTGACTGTCAGCTGTCAACTTCGCATAGAGAAGTCGATGAAGAGAGAGATGAGAAAGAGAGAAGAGAGAAAAAGAGCTGTAATGAGAGAGAGAGAGAGAGAGAGAGAGAGAGAGTTTGACTTTTGGTCCTTTGCATGACATGGATTTGGACCGTTGCTTGCCGCATTAGAGCGCAGATTGTGAGAGGGTATTTAACAAGATTAACCTTACCAAGACAAAGGTAAGAAACTGACTTCTAACGGGAACCCTACTTGGTTCTCTTCCCGCAGCGCAGTGTGTAAGGGAAAAGGCAGATTGTGTTACTTTCATCCCTACACATGATAGGATATGTCGATGACAACTGACACACTATCATTATAAGCGCCAGCTGACACAGGGGATAAAAGAATAGAGGAGGAACAGGAATTCCTCTTTTCTTTTGAGATGAAATATGTAGAGTTCTAGAGTTCAGCTTCTTTTGAGTCATGATGTGTTACTATATTTTTTTATTTTTTTTATTTCAATTATTTTGGAAAAATTAACATGGAATTTTGTGTCATGATTGGATATATTATATATTTTGGTGAAAAGATAAAATATTTTTATATGTGGAATGCTGAATTCAATGATGTATATAGTTATCTACTGACTATATTATTTTAGCTAAGGTTGTACGATAATCTATCTGAAAATACGATAATTTTGGTGGCTCGGTACGATAATGGGGCTACAAAAGTTCACAACCCTGTCGTACAGTGACCGATCTTTGGGTAATGTTGTGACCTCGCACACCGTACACACACAGTATATGTAACCATCCCCTTTCTCAAGGGGAACAGTAACCGCCCGCATTTGTCAATTAAATTTTCCTGGGAGCAAGTGAGGATGAAACATAAGAAAATAAGGAATCTATATATATTATATATTATATAATAAAGGCCGTGAGAACTACACGTGGTAGCTCCTGCATGTTACTTAACACTGCCTACATCCACCTTTCATCCCCATCCATGAAATTGTCTAACCCCCTTTTAAAGCTCCGCACTAACCACCTGATGACCGAGTCCATTCCAATCATTTACCACCCTATTTGTGAACCAGTTATCGAACGTCTGACTACATTGTTATAATGGCATGGCATCATGGCAAGACGAGCGGGCCACTTGACACAGGCGATGTGTGTGTGTGTGTGTGTGTGTGTTTTACACAATATTAGGCCTACAGCTTATCTTAAAATTTTAATGAAGCAGCAGAAGAAGAAGAATAACAAATTAAATGTCACGAGCCGCCTCTGGTGTAGCATACTACTACCTACGTAATGTAATGCTGGCATACGTATGTACGGTAGTTATAAACGTCTCCAGCAAATGATGTGGCACCAACATTTAACTTTCGAAATGACCATTTCTATATTTTTTAAAAGTTTTATGTTTACATGTGATTGCATATCGTATATAATTATATCCCGAGTTGATAACAGGAAATAGCCGTGCTTGAGGAATATTTCCATCAAGGAATTAACAACAACTTATAATTTGAAGAAATATCCAAATACTTTTAAAACATTTTTGGTTATTACTTTTCTGCGTTTATTAGGCACTATAAAATAAAACCTTTATTTAAATTAAGGATATTATAGCATAAATACCTTATAGAACTATAAAGGTTGGATTCAAGGCTGTACAATAAGTCCAATACATCATTAGAAAAGGTAGTTGGAACGTCATCGATAGAGGGAAGCTGGCAACACACGGACGTAAGTACAACACCTCGGTATTCCACACAGACTATCTGTATACCCTTCTATAACCCTGTAAGCGATGGTTAAAGTTAAGGGGCGTGTAGGTGAGTGGCGTGGGCGTGATGGTAGTGCGGGGATGGGGCTGTGAGGTGTTGGTGTGTGTGGAGGGGCGAGCAGGGTGGAGGAATGGCGGCGCGGTGGTGGAGGCAGTGGCGGGATGACGGCTGCCTCTTGTCACTCCTCGCACTCCTTAGTTAATGCGATGCCTTTTCGGACGGGAACTTTCCTCCACAAATTTCCGCACGTTTTTGCCGGTGACGCAGCAGTAGGGCGCCTGGCCGCGGTGCCTCCCGACGCAGGGGTGAAGGAGGTGGCTGTCAGCTCCGTAGCGTAATTATAATGTCACAGGTACTGAGTGTGTGGTAAGGTTGTCATTACAGTGGAACAATGGCAGACACACACACACACAACATACACAATACACATATAATACTAGAATGGCACTTTCGAGGACTTCATAACTGCCTCGTCGTCTTGTTTTTTATTGTAACTTCTTTTCCTTTAGGTTTTTACACACACACACACACATACACACATACATATATATTACAATGAAGTAATGGCAGTCTTTCGATGACTTTAGAGAACTGCCTCGTCGTCTTGTGTGTTGTTGTGACCTCCGAACAGCGCGTCATGGGTTACGTAAAAAAAAAAAAAGTACATATGTGCAATCCACCAATCACCTTGTACGTTTTGGAAAGTACTTTGAGCGAATATTGAATGTGCTCGTTATCTTGTTATCTTGTTGACTGAGTTGTATCTATGAGAGTATTATGTCCAGATATGAGCTTCAGGGGTGAGGGTTAACCGCTTCGTATTTTCACCAGTTACAGGGAGTTTCGTACACTAGTTGTTTCGTACCCAGGTTTTGTTAGTTGCTTCGTACACTGATTTTGAGTATTTTCGTACATACCTGGTGTCGTTTCGTAACTCTAGTAGTAAAGTTCAACTCTGAGCTGAGTGTACGAAACGACTATGGTTTCATATAGACTACGGAACAACTTTTAGGTGTACGAAACAACTTGTGTGCGAACTGACCGCACCCCTTTTCACCTCGGTTCTCGACGGATACAGTTGATTCGGGCCGCCAGTTGAATCAGGCCGCTTATATTAAATGCATACTGAACGAGAGTTTCGCGGGCGTTTCCAGAGACACCGACTATTTTTTCTTGGCCTACAATAGGTGCTTGTTCTAATGGAGATAGTTTTATTTTGGAAAAAAAAAAAAAAAAAAAAAAAATATGAAACTTAACCTAACCTAATAGGTTTTAATGAAACCTAACCTTAACCACAAAGTATACCTTTTTATTTTTTTAAATTTTTTATGGGTTTGCGCAAAATAAAACTATCTCCATTAGAACAAGCACCTATTGTAGGCCAAGAAAGAAATAGTCAGGGTTTCTGAAAACGACCGCGAAACTGCCCTGTCTGCTGGGTATGCATGCTACTATAGGCGGCCTGTTTCAATTGGCGGCCCGAATCAACGGTACCCGTTCTCGACGCGGGTGCAGAAGTACCGGTAGGGTTTTGCCTGGAATACTTCTTATTACAGAGGTCCTAGTTTTTCCAAATGAAGGTTGCCTCGTATCTTTTTATTTCATTTGTTAAATTGTTTTTACATCTCTTGCACATAAATTAATTTCCTAACTGGATAGTAACATGTACTAGGAAGCAAATATGGTAAAATTCTAAGAGTCCTTTCCCGCCCTTGTTAGTGGGCTTTTTTCCTCCAGACCTTCACAGATCCCTAAAGAGGCACTCGTGTAGATGTGTGGTCCCATCAGTCTCAGCTCCCTGGCCGACGGTCTGCGTTGCCAGATATGTATTTCTGCTGCAGTGTTACCACGCCGGACGAGTCCCTCTCTCTCTCTCTCCTTCCTTTCCCTTTCTCTCGCCCTCTCTTTCTCTCCCTCTCCCCCTTCTCTCTCTCTGTCTCTCTCTCCTTCCTTTCCTTTCCCTTCTCTCTTTTCTTTCCCTTCTCTCTCTTTTCTTTCCCTTCTCTCTTCTTTCTTTCATCTACTATTTCTTTCTTTTTCATCTACTATTTCTTCTCCCTCCTCTTCCTTCTCCCTCTTCATCCTCCCAAAAAATTCTTAGCGTCGATATACTACGTCCATCTCGTAGCGAATGCAATCCCTGCGGCTCGTTTCTCCAAGTAAGTGTTCAGTTGAAAGATAGTCGAAGTGATCTATAGACGAGAGAGAGAGAGAGAGAGAGAGAGGAGAAGAGAGAGAGAGAGAGAGAGAGGAGAGAGAGAGAGAGAGAGAGAGAGAGAAGGGAAAGGAAGGGAGAGAAGAGAAAAAAGAGAGAGAGAGAAGGGAAAGGAAGGAGAGAGAGAGGGACTCGCCCGGCGTGGTAACACTGCAGCAGAAACACATATATGGCAACTCAGACCGTCGGCCAGGGAGCTGAGACTCTGATGGGACCACACATCTACACGAGTGCCCCTTCAGATACCTCTAAAACGTAATTTTTAAGTGGGGAAAGGTTAAAAAAAAAAAAAAAAAAAAATTCTAGCCCAACCTCAATATAACCTAACCTAACTTTACTATAACCTAACATAACCTTACCAATAACCTCCTAGCGAGACCTAAGGGCGAGAAAGAACTAGAATTTTACCAGGTTAGGTAAGGCTTCACTGACAGCATCTGCTGGGTGACTCCCAAATCAAGATCAAGATCAAGGTTAGGTTATATTGAGGTTAGGTTAGACATTTTTTTCTTCTTATTTTTACCTCACCTCCACTTTATAATACGTTTTAGAGGTATCTGAAGGGATCTGTGGAGGTCTGGAGGAAAAAAGCCCACTAATAAGGGCGGAAAAGGACTAGTATTTTGCCGCAAATATGTACTCTGTTATCAAGAAACTTTCAGATAGCGCCAATGGAAATGATGTAAATGTCAGCAAACAACATTTCCTGTAAAAAACAATGGAAATGATGTAAATGTCAGCAAACAACATTTCCTGTAAAAAACAATGGAAATGATGTCAATGTCAGCAAACAACATTTCCTGGTAAATGTGCAGCTTTTGCCCCTAATCTCAGACATTATTTTAGTATATTTTTTTATTTCTATAATATTTTACTTTTTAGCAATTATATTTTACACAATTAGGAATATGGTTTCTGTTTACCTTTGAATTCTGAGAAACGTTTGCTCATTGAGTTGACTGAAATGACTACATTCGGAGATTCAAAATGTTTTTTGTAGGAAAGAGAGTAAGTCAATGTTTACTTACGCCATCATATATTTATGTAGTTACTCTTTCTGTGTGACCTGCCTCGCTGTGGACACTTAACGAGGTGCTGGGCTGGGGTCAAGATATTAAATGGGGTTAAGTTTCAGGTTAAGTTAGATTAGGTGGTAAATTTTGGTTTCTAAGCATCCCACTAATTTTTTTGATGAGAACTATTTTTTCTGATAGATTATGAAGTGCATTTTAAGAATCTGATGTTTGTTTTCTGGGAAATATTTTTCCTTTTCTTTTCTAAAATACATTTCTTATCTTTTTGTTTTTGTTACAATACAGGGTTATAAAAAAGAACGCATCAAATCTTTGAATATTATTTCTAGATCAATGAAACCACCACGTATAATCTCCCAAGCCAGGGAGCCCCCTTGCTTGTATGGGGTAGGGGCCTCTAAAGAAAAAATAATAATCAGATCCTAGAAAAAAGTAATAAGTACACACAACCCTCGTTTTCCCGGACTAATAGGGGGGAGCACTGGTCCGGGAACCGCAAACGTCCGGGAATCGCAACAGTCCGAGGCCATTACTCACCCCGGACGTTTATCCTACTCTAGTATTTACTGTCCGGCAACTGCCAATATCAGCTACCCCGCCCCGGACTTTTACGTCACTTTGTTGTTGTTTTTAGTGCTGCGAGGATCCCTTGGGGAACACTATGAGCCCTGGTGATGTCCTATGATGCTATCACAGGCGCTGTAGTTGACCTGTCTTCCTCAGGAAGGCACAGGTGAGGCGGATGACAGCGGGTTGCCGGGAGGGGTGTGTGTCTTGGAGAGTGAGTGTCGTGTACCCAAATGTAAACAATACGACCGCTGAGCATGCTGGCACCTGGCGGGAGGCGCGAACACTGACCAGGTGTGACAGGAGACGCTCGGACCGCCGGACAACTTTGTCAATTTACGGACGGGACCAGGCATTAGTCCGGGACACTGACATATCCCCGGACCTCTGATTTTGACCGGCAAATTCGATATCCGGGAAATGAAGGTCCGGGAAAACGAGGGTTGTGTGTATTTCAAATTACTGAGCCAAAGAATTTCCCCAGAACTAAAGCATTTCGTTTGCAATATAATAATGATAATAATAATGACTGATAATTATTCAGAGTTTGTTAACCTAACTGGGGAGAGTGATCCCAGGGCGAGCCATCTAGATGAGCCCACAGAGTGGCGGCCAGGTGGGGGGCTCACAGGCGGCCCTTCACCAGTGCCTGTGTAGTTTGTTTTCTTTTTATTCTGTTCCTTCAGACTTAGATTACATCTGGGGTGGTGGAGGGCTGGAGGCGCTACATATTTATGCAAGTGTAGCTTATAAATAGTAATAGGTTGCTAAGTTTGATTTTTATTATTCGTGATACTCTTTTCTTGTGACAAAAGAACACATAAATAAAAAATAAAAAACTCATCCTGAAGGTAGTGGGATGCGGAGGAAGTAAATAATATTAATTAGGCTAGCTAAGGAGATTAGAAAGTGGGGGTTAGGAGGTAAAAACCTAAAGGAAAAGAATTTGATTTTTTGCTTCTTATAACCATTATTAATCTACAAATCTTATGAGTTTTCTATTAAGTCCTTAATAGGTTTATAGGAAACCTGCTTATGGTTCCCCCTATTACAAGTCCACATGAAATCTCTTCAGAGTAGCATGTAGTGCATTGTGCAACTGAAGACGCACCCCATAAGTTTAGCATTGAAGACTTGAGGTAGGCGATGTGTGTGCAGTGTGCAGACATTGAGGGCACGGCGCGGCACCATCAGTGTGTGCAGTGTGCAGACATTGAGGGCACGGCGCGGCACCATCAGTGTGTGCAGTGTGCAGACATTGAGGGCACGGCGCGGCACCATCAGTGACTCCGTCTGAAGGGATATTTGGCCTGATCGTAGATGACCATTAAATTTTGCAGCAATCATTCTGAACAATTACGTGCTCTGCCAAGTCTTGATATAATACTTTTGCTGGTAGATGTGGAATAACAACTTCCATGATAGAAAAATTCCCTTTAAGACTGAATAAGCTAAGCGAACAACGCATCTATTCGGTCTGGTACTACATGTATTTTCAATATCTCGTAATTTGTTCCTTGTTTGAGATGCATTTTGCAACGATGTCTTTCCTGTTTCACCAAGCTTGTGAGTTTTTTCTTTTGTCTTTTTTTTGGCACAATGCAAAGTTGTGGGGCCCCACCACTAGGTAAATACAGGCCTGTCACGTTTCAGAGAGCAGACTGGATCTGTGACATCCTAAGCATCAGACACCTGACACACAAATGGACACCGAGTGTTACACATGATCAGTGACTTTAATACCAATGCTGATGTCAATATTTTTTATTATTTTATGAGCATTACAGTTAGAGCCTCGCTTCAAAAAGTCTCGAAGAACTGGTCTAATTGATGTACTAATAGTATGCACTCAGTGTAATTTCCATCATTTGGCTACATTGATGTCAATGTTGCCTTCTGAAAAAAGAATAAAACACACTGGCATACTCTTAGCAGATTCTGGTGCCCCACGTCCTTCAGAAAATCATGTTTTCTGCAGTACTTGGTTGGTTTTTGGCCACCATAAAGGTAGCCCCAACACTGCTCTGATTCTCCTGTGCATCGTATTGTTGTCATGTTGCCAATGGCAACCGATGCAAGATACAGGTTTGAAAACCTTTAAGAGACAATTTGACATCCCATTTCTATGAAAAAAGGGTGATCATTAGCAACAGAGGCAAAATATATATTGAAGAATATTTTTAATTGATTCAGCATCCCAAATTTGATGAGAAGTGTATTTCCATTCATTTATAGAGACAGATTTTGTCCAATAAATACATTTTTATGTTCACTTCTGATCCTGGTGTCGGCCATATTGTTGTGTGGGTCGCCATGGGCAACAGGGGCAAGACAGAACTTGTTCAAGGGTTTCAAGGGTTTCAGGCATCTTATCTCTTTAGAAAAATGTGTTTTGACAAAACTGACCCTCTGATGCCTACGTGTGTCTGATTTCCAGAACGTGGCACCAGTCTATGCCATGGCACTCACTGTCTCCCTCTACACTCAACATTCTTGGCCTGTCCTTTATTGAAATTATGAAGTTAGGTGTCCTGTAGCATGTGTCAAATTTTTTCCTCTGCCCACCTCCCCCTCTAGATGCTTGGTCTATGGTCTATACAGGGGCCTTATCTGCCTATGTATAGAGTTTGCATCTCATAGTTGGAGGGATTCCACTCGCACAGCTCTCTTAAACAGAGTGGAGTCGAAAGCTTTTCACCTCATCGAGTCATCAACCATATCTCCTCTAATCTGAACGTCTGTTTGAAATCTGTTACTGCAAGATTCCTCCACAACGAGGCTCCATGGTCTGTGCTTCACCCCAGCTGCTTCATATTGCTGCAGTTGTCAGAATTCAGTAGTCCCTCACACATAAACCACATCGCACCAACTCACTCTGTCCCCATACATGCCTTTCATACTCTGGGATGCTTACCGTCAACAACACTTTAGTCACCACTGCACTAATGTCGCCAGACGCCATATATTACAAATTTTAGCATCACTACTGTTTGGATGTGCCACTGAAGACGCATCATTTAAACTACTGTGCATGCCTCATCAGTGTCACATGCAAATCAGTAGTGATGGTAAAATGCATAATATATGGCGCCTGGCAACGGCAGTGCAGCGGCGACTGTAGTGTTGTTGACGTTAGGCTCATGTGACTTAATGCCTCCTTGACCTCGTCTCTCCATCACTTTCTTGCTCTTCCCATTCCTCTGTCACCTTTTGCATGTGATGTATATATATATATTTTTTAATCATTCCGGCCATATGACACCCCTGTAATACTCCCTGGTCTGCTCTCCAGTAAGCTATGCCATTTGCCACAAATCTAAACATTTTGTTCCTCACCCATATCAACCCATATCACCTCTGATATTGTTCATAGGCGATTCTTCTCTACCTCCTCTATTGTTTTCTTTACTTTGAATTCAAAACACATGCTTTCCAGCCATTAAAAATAGTTGGAGCTACAATGCCCTCATGCATGCGGTTCTTTGCTTCCTCTGACAGATCTCCCTTACTCCAAACTCCTCTCAGTGTTCCCAAACCTTACAGAAGAACATAAGAAAATAAGGAAGCTACAAGAGGCCGTGAGACCTATACGAGGTAGTTCTTGTTACTTAACACTACCTACATCCACTTTTCATCCCCAGCCATGAAATTATCTAGCCTCCTTTTAAAGCTCCGTATTGACTCCGTACTAACTACCTGTCTACCGAGTCCATTCTAATCATTTACCACCCTATTTGTGAACCAGTTTTTCCCAATTCTTTTTATAATTTACGCTTTTCCAGCTTGAATCCGTTACTTCTTGTACTACCCTGACACACCGTAGCTCCGTCTCCCACACTATGGTGCATCTCATCCTCCGTGGACCCACCTGCCTCAATGTCCAATCCTAAATATCAAAACTTTTCGCCTGTTCTAGCCTCTTACCATTCAGCTATGTCGGCACCTCCAGTACAGTATTCCCTTGTTATATGATGGTCCATTACATACCTGAAAACGTAATGAGGTGGTGATCAATGGTATATTGAGCTTAAAGTTTGAAGGGATTAACCCCTTCGCGCCCAGATCTTTCCTTTGCTATAAAAAATTGTCTTGTTGAGCCATAAAATTACAAAAAGTAGCTGAATACACCAAAATAGCCAATGGACAAGGATACTAAACAGGTCATATCTATAAAATATTGGTTATATTCACTAAAAATCGTCTAATGGTACCCAGATTACAATGGAAATTACGTTCTGGGCCTCAAGGGGTTAGTAGGGATGTGTTCCTACACCTGTTTGTGTGACCTTATGCCCCCTATTGGCCATGTAAATTATGTTTTATGTATTGTACACGTGCACTGCTCCCTTGCTATACCACATGTTACTCATATGATCGATCCTCTTTAGTATCCTTTCCGCAATATACGATGGGTCATTCTTGCATTTACGATCACACGAGCGATATGTTGAATTAAGTCCACGGTAAATTTTTCGCTGAGCACCATATTGCATTTCCTGGTCAAAACTATGATATTCTGGGGTGCTTTTGTGTGTTTTGGATGATAGTCACCATGAAGACAAAAAAATACTTCTAAATAATAATATCAGCCCCATGTTTTGACTTAACCTAACCTCACGTTTAGGCCCCTAACTGACCCGAACCTCACATATTGACCAAATTTGACCTAAACTAGAAATATCCTTAAGCCAGACTTTAAGCCCCCAATCTAACCGTGCCCCTCATCAAAGTGTTGCCACTAAGGAAAACCAGAGCTATGCAGGTCACAAGGAGGGGACGTGTAAGGCGTCAGTAAAACACTGCAGCAACACTACCTACATTCTACATACCGTATTTGCCGGCGCATAAGACGCACCTCCGCATAAGACGCACCCCTATTTTACAAGGAGGTTTTGAGAGAAAAAAATATTGGTGTTTTTGAGGGAAAACAAAAATTTCGTAAATTTATCAAGTTATGTATTAAAAAAAAAAAAAAAAAAAGGGATTTGTAGGGGAAAGCAAATGATTATGAGCATGTACCTAAATACAATATTCACAGTGCAGTGAATGTGAATAGAAAATTATACTAGTTAAAATGTAAAAGGAATGACAGGGTAACCAAAATCGGTCATAATATATTGCAGGATGCCCCTATGAATTGATATTCTCATATTTTGCTACCTATGACATATAGCTTAGATTTAATTTTGTAGGTATGCCTTTGTTGCTTTTCTGCTATGTGTTTAGACCTTGTGGAAAATTTGCATAGATATTGGTATTATTTTGGTAGTGGGCTTTCAAAAGTCCTAGGACTCTTACCTACAATCATCGTGTAGCTTTCTTCATTCAGAGTATTTTGAGCCCCATTTCCCATTACGTAATTGAATAATAATGGCATTACACGTAGTACCAAAAATCTACCGTTATTTCAGCCAGAAAGTTAAGTTAGGTTAAATCAGATTAGGTTAGGTTAGAGGTGGGGTTTGGTTTAGTAACAGATGATATAGAGAAAAAACGAAAATTACCAATAATATAGCAGTGTGAAGCGTAGCAATGTTTGTGGGGCAGACCTGGAGGGGCAGAATGCCTCCCCTCCCCCACACACATGTAAACAAACATTGATTTCCGACAAAAACGAGAGCCAGATTAATTTCAAAACACATCAAAACTATTCAGGAGGACTAAGTTTTGGCCTCGAAATCGGTGGTTGCCCAATAACAAAAATTTACGAAGACATTTAGATAACACTAAGGTAACCATCTCTACCTTGTTGTTATTGTTGTAATTGTTGAAGGGCACCGTTGTCGGGATCGACGATATTTGCCCTGTTTACACCTATGAATCTATCACAGTCGCGAGGGTTGATTAGTCTTCTTCAGGAAGGTAGCTACAGGTGAAGGCTGGTTCACAGTCTGAAATCACGGTAGCGTTCCGTCAGCCGTTCCTTGTATTCACACTATTCGTCAAGGTTCCATCATTTTCGGCAGTTCCTGCTCACCCTCTAAGCAGACATGGTGCCTCAGAGGCTATGGTTGAAAAAAAATTGCATTAATAGCACTTCGATATGTTGGAAGAAGAGGAGTTGAACTCTAAAAGACACTGTTTTGGGTACATAAAGTCTTTAGAAAACGACAATTATCAGCACGGAACAGTCTCATTACGTTAAAATATTCTTCCCCAGAAACCGTTACGTGACAGGACGGTGATGTATTGGAGCCGTGACGGCGGCGCACCGTTTAGTGTAACACGTCTATTTGTTTGAATGTATGAAATTCTAACGAATGTGATGAGACGGTGCCGTGTCACCATGATGGTATGGTGTGATTCGGCCTTGAGTCGGACGGTGTGGCGCCGTGATGGGTCTTGGTCTTGGTGTACTGTGTAGAAGATTTTTGTCCCATCTACAGGTACCGTTGCAACCTTTTTATTAGCACTTTCATACAGTTTCCTTATCCGGAAAAGTAAAGGGGTGAGGATTGAAGGGTCGAGGTGGTATAAAGGTCTATGCTGTCTCCTATCTCACCTTGCTTACCACTGTAGCGGTGCTAACACACACACGCACATACACACCTGCATCGGCTTAGGCCACCCCCATATCTGGGACCAAGATTAGAGGGTGACCTGACGCTGACCTGACTTGTCCTCGCCGACACAACTGCAACACCAGCCAGGTAATTCAGTCAGCCACAGGACACACAAAGATACACACGCCGCGCACCTCTTGTCCGCACGTTGTACAATGACTCGCTGTCAAATAAACTACAAAGCCACGACGCCCTTTCTCCATCCGTGTGTGTATAGACAGACTCCCCAAGATACTACACCACCCTCCACCGCTCACACTCCTTCAAATAAAAACTTTAACACGCTCTTTGTTTCACTATTCCATTTATCAACAATACTCA
>JACEEZ010003874.1:217500-302500 GCA_016584305.1 Chionoecetes opilio
AGCTGTATTTGACAGCGCCTAAATAATTGATAAAGTTGACTAATATAAATGACAAATATTTTGTTGTGTTATTACTTTAACAACGGAAACAGTGTTAATATTTCATTTATCATGTCAAAATGGTTAATAATTCATATACATTTCACAATTTAAGTTGCATGATATACCATATATATATATACATATACACAAATTGTGGACACAAAAACAGACAAAATTGAGACCAGAAATTATTATAGATATAACCAAGGACCTCTCAGAAGCTCTCAGAGCATGAAATTTACAAAAACCCCGAACCCCCAGCTGGGAGGTTCCCTCACTACGCTCGGTCAGCCTCGCTGCGCACGGATGAGTTGGTCGCCCAATTATTTTATTTCAGAGGTTTTTTTCTTTTCTTGTTGACATCCCTTGTTTATTCATAATCATATTATATATTTTTATTGTCTATATATTATGTAATGAACAGTGTTAAGTATGAAGTCTTGAGTGACATGATGGAGAGGGTTTAATGAACACACCTCTAATGGAAGTTATGGGTAAGGTGGATATGTATGAAAGTGTAACTATTGAATTTAATATATGATAAAAATATCTGAGATAGTAGTTTCATGTATTCAATTTGGAAAACTTTATGATTAATGCAACGGCAAAGAGATTTCATTTGCTGTTTTGATTTACTATATTCTAAATTAGCTCTAGGATCCGATTTCTATTCATTAATACTTTACCAAAGTCTCGTTCGAGTATCACCATTAATATTTCTAATATTAAAGCCGTTATTGTGGTTGCTTTGTAGTACTGTTAAATACACATGACCATTATAGTGATATTCATGGATAATTGCATTCATATCAGTACCTCTGAAATTATTATCGTTTTTTACTTTCAGGTCATGGATCTAAAAGGATACACTACAGTTGATGAAGTTGGAGAGGAAGCACAAGTAAGAAATGTAGAAAGTTTCAAGCCTGCAACAGCAGCTGAAGAAATTGAATACTTGAATAAGATTCTTGCCAAAATAGAAAAGTGTGAAGTGAAAGAGACTAGTAAAGGAGAGAAATACAAACTTGAGAATCCTATACATGAAAACGATAATCACAGAAATGACAGTAGTAACAATAATGCTGTCAATCCTATAATAGAAAGCAGCAGTGTCTATGCAAATATTGAACCTGGAGATGCTAAGTGGGGGCACACAGTCATAAGCCATGAACACACAGATAAAGTAAAGCTAGTACATAGAGAAAGTTGTACTGCACATGAAATTATTGATGAAATAAACTTAGATTTTAATGAATCTGAAATTGAAGGGCATGGCCTCCCCTGTGCTGATGATATCTTGACTCAAGCTGAAAATCAGCACTCGGTCAATCAAGAAAGTGTTAGTGGCCATGTACAAAATGAACTTAGCACTGAACCCAATCTTATAATGGAAAGCCCTTCTGTTACAGATTTTGAAGGTAATTCCAGGCAGAAGCCTAGTTGCAGTCAAAGTAATATCAGTTCAAATGCTGAACTTGAAGAGAGACTAGAAACCTACAGTATTGAATCTATGAGCTTAGAAGCACTGAATGAGAATGGGAGCTCAGAGCTAAGCTCCAGTACAAACGAGGCCACCATTATGCCTGTTAATTGGGCTGCTGAAAGTTCATCTGTGCTTGAGTCTGGACATTATCTAGCAAACGACACTCTTGATTTTATTTCAGGTGAGGATGTTTCAGGATCCTCTAGTAAGGATTCAGTGGAACTAGGCCCTGTTGCAACTTCAAGTAATGTTATTCTGGGAGACATTGGGAGTCTCTTGAAGAGTTCAGCAGACCATTCAAGTGTTACAGAAGAGAACACTGCTGTAGATTGTGAGGCACAAGTTGATCTTTCGATAGTAAAATCAGAGCCAGTTGTCTCTGATCCTGGTGAGGAGTTTAACCTTCAGGAATTCTGCAGTGATCCTGCTGAAGAGTTTGTGTTGAAAGACTACAGTGTTAAAGAAGAACTACTAGAGGACTCTCCTCCCGCTACGATGATGAGCCAAGAAGAGGTGTTGCTACCTGTGAAAGTTTTTAAAAATGAGGATGATTCTGATGACCAAGTCATAACACCTAACATCAGATATCTTATTGAAGATCGTAAACAGTATAGCCGAGAAGAAGTTGCAGCAGCTCTAATAATTTCTCAGTCTTCACTTTCTTGTGTAATTGAAATGGAGATGTTTCAAAATCTTGGAAGGACAAAGCTGACCGTCAAACTGAATCGCCTTGAGAATACGATTCAGCATCCGAAGCAGCTTGCCTTGGAGGATTTCAATATAGTTCAGTTATTTAGAGGTAATCATGGTACATCCATAAAAGAATGGAAAAAGTATTTCAAGTTCAAGACTAATTATTCTGTAAAACGCACAGGGAAAAAGCACCACAAGAAACACACGCATGACAAGCCGCCACCTGACATTAAAAAAGGCAAGAGGGGGAGGAAAAAGAAGAGCATGACAAAAGACAAAGCCAGTGAAATAAAGAGTGAGGATGAACAGCCTAAGCACATGAGCAGTGAATCCAACAATGATTGTCCATCAACTGAAGAAGCAGCGCCATCACAACAACAAGTAGATGAGGAAAGTTCATGTGAATTTAAAAGATCTTCAAACGTTAAGGTTGAATCAAAGGCAGAAGGGGAAGATAGTGTACATGAAAGTAAAAGAATACCTGATCAGGTGGATCTACAACAACAAATAGTTGAGGAAAGTTCATGTGAATTTGAAAGATCTTCAAACGTTAAGGATGAATCAAAGGTTGAATCGAAGACAGAAGGGGAGGATAGTGCACATGAAAGTAAAAGAATACCTGATCAGGCGGATCTAGGGAATGTGGAAGTGACCTCTAGTGAATTGATTTTGAGCGTTGAGGATAATAAAGACAAGGTAACAATGGAGCGTGCAGAGTTTCCAACTGCACATACCTTGAAAGATGATGACTTGCGAGAGGATAAGCATGGGAAGAAGTTAGAACCCAGCCAACACCAAAGTGTTTTTTGTAAAGCTTGTTCTGTTTGTTTATATGACATAGCTAAGGATCCCTTGTATGGCAATATTGTGATCCATTATTTGAAGCAGAGTAATGTGAGAAGCAAAGTAGCAGGACATAGTCTTAAAGAGCCAATGAAGATAAGTTCTGAGAAAAAGGAAATTTCTCCATCGCTTGAGAAAGAGGATAACTATGATCAATGTGATAAAGATTTTCCAGGTTTCCCAGCTGTAAAGTTAGAAGAACAAATATCACTGCTGATGGATGTGAAGGATTTAGCAGCTAAAATACAGAAATTAGAATATGTAGAAGAAATCCAACACAAAATTTCATCAATAGAAGATGCTAGTATGATATGTGAACCTGATGAAACTAGTATGATAAAGGAGGAATCATCAGACATAAATGTCTGCAGTAAAACTATCAACGTTGAGATGGGAATAAAGTTGAAAGAGAAAACTGACACAGAAGCAAATGTGAGACAAGTAGCAAATATAAAAATGAAATTGGAAAATGAAGATGAATTTCGGAAACAAAAAGATAGAAGAAAACCAGGGAAAAAACGTAAATTAGCAATTGAAGATACAGATGCTCAAGTAAAAGATGGCTTTAAAGGCAGAAAAAATGTACCAGAAACTGACCACCTTAAAGGTCAATCAGAAAGAGGGTATGACAAGGAAGGGAGTGATTTGAAGATTGATAAGAAGAAAAGGGCAGTAGTTATGAGTCTTGAAGATTATAGGAAGAGGAAAGAAGATATTTCAACAAGCAAAGATAAAAATCCCATTGCATCATCATCTCCTCTTTCTACATTCAAGTAAGTAGCCAGCTAAGTTGTGTTCACTCTTTGAAATATAGGCACTTGTTGATTTTGTTTTCAAAGTATGTGCTTGCATTGTATATATATATATATATATATATATATATATATATATATATATATATATATATATATATATATATATATATATATATATATATATATATATATATATTAGTGTAGCCAGGCAGGATATTTTCTCTTAGGGGAACGAGGTTGAAGGCAGTCGAACATTCTCCTTTATTGAGTTTTTTATGCACGGTTTTTATTTGCCGTACAATTTTCTTGTGATCTTCTGATATGTTATTCAGAAGTTGTCCTATAGATTGTGACGTTTTGGAACTAACTTGTTCCATCATCAGGCTGGATCTGAAGTGTGAAGTCAGAAGAGGCAGAATATATAGAGGTCTGGAGGATCAAGGGAGGAGGGGTGGGCGGAGCTATACAGCCAAGCCGGTAGCCCATTGGCTGATCCTCTGTTAAGGTAAACGTGTCGTTTAGATGTTGGCAACACCTGGAAATCATCTGTTTGCGTATTGATCGTAGGCTGTTTTAAAGCGATATATATTGCTTCTAGGTAAAGAAGGCAGTGAGGATCTTGTTCCTTGTCTTGGATACAAGTTCCTTGTTTACTTGACAAGGAACAAGATCCTCACTGCCTTCTTTACCTAGAAGCAATATATATCGCTTTAAAACAGCCTACGATCAATACGCAAACAGATGATTTCCAGGTGTTGCCAACATCTAAACGACACGTTTACCTTAACAGAGGATCAGCCAATGGGCTACCGGCTTGGCTGTATAGCTCCGCCCACCCCTCCTCCCTTGATCCTCCAGACCTCTATATATTCTGCCTCTTCTGACTTCACACTTCAGATCCAGCCTGATGATGGAACAAGTTAGTTCCAAAACGTCACAATCTATAGGACAACTTCTGAATAACATATCAGAAGATCACAAGAAAATTGTATGGCAAATAAAAACCGTGCATAAAAAACTCAATAAAGGAGAATGTTCGACTGCTTTTAATCTCGTTTGCCTAAGAGAAAAAGACGGGGGAAAAAAGATGGAAAAAATAAATAAAAATAAATAATATATATATATACAGTAACATCAAAAGTCTAGGTAGTATTCATCTTCATACATAAAATCATAGCAAATTATGTGATAGGTATTTACATATAGTACTTACTTGATATTCCTTTTAACTCTTGATAACTCCTTGTTGGCATCTTTGTACACTGTTCTGTGGTTTTAAAACTTCAAAAGAAAACTTGAGAAGAAATGAATGTGTCCTTGCCTTGTAACTTCTTTTACAACAGCTGAACTATTTTCTGTTGTATTAAAATCCATGGAATAGCCAAGCCTTTCCTTGCTAGGCAGCTAAGTGAAGTCACTATGACACTCTTGGCAATGTGATCGTGCTTTATCATGCATAAACACAAATACAATACTCAACAAAATTTCTGGTAAATAGCCAGTAATTCAGGATGATCAGATTGATGCATATTTATATTCTTGGTGGGTACATTAAGTGTTTCTATACCCTGATAAGCAAAACACCACCATGCCTTTAACAAATCAGGGTGTTTCTTCTGCTTAATTGGGGTTGAGTGGGTCACTCCCTTGCTAATGGCACACTCGACCACCAGGGTTCCCAGTCACGGTAAACTCATCACTCCACATCACTTTCTCTCCATTTAGGCACAACGCAAACCCTGTACAGATTTTCTTTATATCCAAATCATCTTGACTTTGGGCCTAGCAGAGTCTCCATCTGGGTAGCCAAGGTCCTGGTGCAGACATCTCTGCATGGTGCGTTGTGAGATGGCACTCAGAAGCCAATGCTTAAAACCCATCATTGCACTGAGGGCTCATGTAAGCCAGCAACTTCACATATTTTCATCACTGATTCACATGTGCTATGCAGGGACACCAGAGATATAATGTTCTCATGAGATAACTGAGCCTTTTCCCCTATTATACCTCATAAAGCAGTTTAAGTACAGAGATAGGGCCCTCACAGGGGCTTAGGACATGGGATCACTAGACATCAATCCACTCTTCTCAACTCCATATGGCACACTGAAGGTATCGCAGTGTTGGTATCTGCGGAGCCCAATATGCTGCTGCCAGGCACATCTGACACAATAAATGCCAAAAATGGCTGTATGGACTATTAGTTTTGCTATATAGATTGTCGGATATATCTTCCTAACTAGACTTCTAATGTAGAATATAATAGTAGATATATAATGTAGATATTGATTTGTATTAATTTTGTTTTTTGTTTATTTCTAGGATTCCAAAGAAGAAAGTAGCTCATGTTTTGGAACACAAGACTCAAGCACAAAATTCAATGTTATCCAGAAGAGGAGAAAGTTCTTCACACAAATTGGTGGGACATAGTTCATACAAGCGTTTCAGCAGCCAAAATAAGAGAGATGGCAAAGTAAGGGAAGCCTCTAATATGAATATCATTAAAAAAGAGATTAAGCCAGTCATTCTTGCACATGCACAACCACCTATTGTTGAAGGATGGGCCAAACGACCGCCTATACCTTTCCAAAGCGGGTGCTATCCTCCCCAAGCTGGCTTTCCAAACATGCACGGTAGTATCAGGCCTCCACCTCCTGTTGCTCCTCCAGGACCTGCAAATGCTCAAACCAACTTAGAGGCAATGAATCATGCTAGAATGCACCCAAGTCCACACATGGGGCATGTAAGACCAGCTGCGATTGCCAAAGCTGAACACAATGATATACCAAACTCAAACAATGTGGTAAGAAATGTAGATCAACCAGTAAGACAAATAAGTACTCCAGTAAATATTCCCCCTCCTCCTCCCCTTGAAAGATGGGACCTTAATTCACCAAAGTTTGGACAAGGCAGTGGGACCACTCTGCCTTTGGAGGCGAGTCCAGCCAGTCCAGTGGAGATGTCATATGGTAATTCAAGTGATGGGGAGAGTGATGGGAATGAGACCTCTAAACCGTCCCTGGCTACTTCACAGCTTCCTCCAATTGATGTTACTCGCACTCCTGCCATTGACGTGACTGATGATATGTGTAAAGGAAAGTTTGTTGACAGTTTGAGCATTGCGGCGCCGCCTGTCAAAAATGCAACTGGCACATCTGATAATGATGTGATTGACATATGTAAAGAAAGTCCATGCAGTGCAAAACCATCTCAGAATAAAAGGGTAGACACCCTTAACAGCAACGCTTCCACCAGTGTAACTGACACTCCAAGTGAAATAATGTCAAAAGAAAACCTAATAGGGTTACAACACATGAGTCTTCTAAAGAGAAAGCAGTAACTACTGAAATTATTCATAAAGATCATTATCAACATTTGGATAAAAAGCAGAAGATTAAGTTGTATGAGAAACGGAAAAGATACTATCATGAGTCAAAAAAAAGATACCATGCAGCAGAGAAAGGAGAGAAGAGAAGAATGTGGTGCAAAGAATATGAAAAAAGAAAGAATGATTATTATCATTTAAAATGTTATTTATATAAGGAAAAGAAGAAAGAGCACATGAAAGAAAAGGCTCTCAGACAAAGCCTAACAACTCACACTAAAGATGAAGATCAAGCCTCAGAGGTTCTTAAGGAAGATTCTGGACCCACTTCAGAAGTTCTTAAGGAAGATTCTGGAGCGAGTGAAGAAACAGAAGCATCTGGACGAAGGAACACAAGCGATTGCACAACAGTGGAAGCAGAAGAAATTCCGTATTCTCCTACTGGCTCACCAATTATTTATGAAGAAGATTCTGGTGATGATGATTTTTGCTATATAGATGTGAATGCATCATTACTTGATACTTCAAGGAAACAAGTTGTGGATGAAGAAGACCCAGAAGGAAAGGCTATTTTGAATTACCCCACAGACAAATTAAAAGAAATGATCATGCAAGTAATGAATACCATAAATCCACAATCACAAATGAAAGGTGCGATTCAGCGAATCAATCTGCTGACTCTGAAGTCAAGCCTAAGGACTATGAATCAAAAGTAGATGCTGATAAATCTTTGCCATTGAATACAACATCTTCCATTCCTTCAGTACTTAAAACTTCAGTCTCACTTCCTGTTGGCTCTGCATCCACACCAGTATCATATCTTCAAACTTCAACATCATCAAATTTAGATCAGATACCACTCCCAGTTCCTCCCCCATCTACGACACCTCTACCTGTACCACCAACTTTGTCTTCCAAAGCTCCACTTCAGGATTCAGTGTCAACAATCCCTGTTTCCTCCTTGGCTGCTGCATCTGCGCAGTCAGTGTCATGGCCGGCCTCACTCTCCTCCTTGTCTATTCCCTCTACTGCAAATCAGCATTTGATTCTTGAACAGTCATCATGCTTAGAAAAAGATTCTAGTCAAAAAATTGTCAGCACTGCTGAGTTACCATTATCTTCTGCTCAATCACCAATGGTTGTAAAGTCTCGCCTTGTTCCAAGTGAGTATTCTACTCCAACTTCAATTCCTCCAAGCAAGAATTTACTACCACCACTACCTGCCTCTCCTACCCTCCCCCAGCCTGGGAAAGAACTTGGTACAAGGTATAAGAGATCTGTTCAGAAAGATTCTGAACACATTCTGTTTCCACCACTTCCTCCCTCACCTCCACCTCCTCCACCTGAGGAAATTACAGAGAATCTAACAGAATCAGTCATTAAACCTAAAGGTAGATTGCAGGAACCAAATGCCATAGATGACATGACGGAAGTGCCCATGGACATTGATTCTGATAACGAAAAACCTAATTATCATGAGAACGATGCAGATGGTATGCACATTGATTCTGATCATGACACACCTGATCACTATGACAATACCATAGATGATAATACAAGATCCGATTGTTATGACAATGTAAGAGATACTGTAATGTCAGATTGGTATAGCAGTGATAGAGAGGATGAAATGTCTGAATACCATGATTATGATAAGGATGGCAGTCAAATGACCAGTGAATACCATGATTATGATAAGGATGGCAGTCAAATGGCCAGTGAATACCATGATTATGATAAGGATGGCAGTCAAATAGCCAGTGAATACCATGATTATGATAAGGAGGGCAGTCAAATGGCCAGTGAATACCATGATTATGATAAGGAGGGCAGTGAAATGACCAGTGAATACCATGATTATGATAAGGAGGGCAGTCAAATGGCCAGTGAATACCATGATTATGATAAGGTTGGCAGTGAAATGGCCAGAGTCTGGGATGAGGACGAAGAATATTTGTCTATGTTTGGTGTGTGTGAAAAGGAATCGCCACCTTTAGAAGAGGAAGCCGCTAAAGATACCACTGATAATAACCACATGTCAAAGCTGTTGAAGAAGCTCATGAAAGTGGCCAACACCAGTAAACTAGTGGACAATAGCCATCACAGTGAATGTAGACCCAGTGCAGGAATGAAAGAAGTTAACAGTAACGTCACTCTAGACAAACCTAGCAGCTCTTTGAATCCAGCTATACAAGACCAACGAAAAGTAGACGATTGTAATTCTTTGAAAAGGCAAGAATCTCCCTGGGACTCAAGTTCCAGTAGTGATGAGACAGACAGTCCTTGTCCTGTACGAAATGAAGAAATAGAAACTGGGATGAAAGAAAAAGAAGCAGAAGAAATGTCTTCGCTCACTAGTCACAAACAGGATGGAAAAGGGGTGCATAGTGATAGTACAAAAATTGCAAGCTTAAGGAAGGAAATTGAACTAATAGGGAAGAAAGAACCTCCAAAGAAGAATCTGATTTGTGTGGATGAAATTCTTTTATCTGTTGAAGCTGCTGATCAGCCTCCAGACCTCCAAATTATCTACACTGACATAAGACATGAACCAAGAGACAAGATTAATTATGTTAGGGTAAGTACATTTTGTTATCTTTCATCATTTTGGAGCTACAAATTTATAGGTAGTTACATGTTACTTTACACTTTTGAATATGTTAATTTTGTAAGGCAGGTTGCTGCCTTGTAACTTTGCATGGCACAAGTTATTTAGGCATAGCTTAATTATTGTTAATGAATTGGAGGCTTTTGAAAGATTAGTCCACTGCACATCTAATCTTTTTTGGGAAAAACACTAATTCACTAAAAAAATCTATGTTCAGCTCAAGTTATTTTGGATCACATAGGGGATAAAATCAAGTTATATATATATATATATAATAATATATATATATATATATATATATATATATATATATATAAAATATATATATATATATGTGTATATATATGTATATGTATATATATATATATATATTATATATTATATATATATAATTATATATATATATGTATATATATATATATATATATATATATATATATATATATATGTATACTGAAGAAATAAGATTTAAAATGAGAGCAATGGGGAGTTTTCAAAGCTAAGCCGCCAGATGTCTCTCGCGCATCTCACATCCACTGCCCTTTGAGCGTGAATGATCTATCATTTACCGTAAATTTCCTGTACTTTTTCGGGACATATCAGAATGACCCTTCAATACAACAACTGAAACAGTTCTTAATAAAAAATGTAGTTTATCATTTTGTTTTTCAGCACTTGAAGAAAATATTGGCAAAACATAGAATACTTGAAAACTCAATTTCTTAAAATAGTCATTTCATGGAAACACTGCACGTTCAAGCTGAATGAAGCTTCAGGAAGTATGTACTTGTATGTAAGCTTTCGCCGAGTACCTGTTTTGGATGTGTTTCTTTTGCGACGAACATTTAACCAAGAAATAGTGTGGCGTTCAGCATCTCCGAAGAAACCATCCCGATGTCGGGATCTGATATCAGTCACTTCTTCTTATCCACGGCTGGGGGGAAGAGTCTTGTTTTGTTCTTGTTTTAGGGCTGCGAGGGAACCTTAGGGTTCCTTGGGGAACACTATGAGCCCTGGTGATGTCCTATGATGCTATTACAGGCGTGGTAGTTGACCTGTCTACTCAGGAAGGCACAGGTGAGGTAGATAACGGCGGATGCATGCGTTCCTGCAGCCCGCTCTTTTTCAAGACAACAAGTAAACAAGACCCATGTATTGTCTTCGATAGAGGACTGTTCGTTGAGGTGCCAATTACTTAAATTACTTCTTGGTTAAATGTTCATCGTAAGAGAGACGTATACACCCAAAACAGGTACTCAGTGAAAGCTTACATACAAGTACATACTTCCTGAAGCTTCATTCAGCTTGAACGTGCAGTGTTTCCATGAAATGACGATTTTAAGAAATTGAGTTTTCAAGTATTCTATGTTTTGCCAATATTTTCTTCAATTGCTGAAAAACAAAATGATAAACTACATTTTTTATTAAGAACTGTTTCAGTTGTTGTATTGAAGGGTCATTCTGATATGTCCCGATAAAGTACAGGAAATTTACGGTAAATGATAGATCATTCACGCTCAAAGGGCAGAGGATATGAGAGCGCGAGAAACAGGCTTGAGCGTGAGCTTATTAGAAAACTCCCCATTGGTGACTGGCATATGCTAGACTTCTGCTTGAGCTGTATGAAAGTGTTGTTTGATCTTGGCAGTTTGGAAGTGATGTATTCAAGTTAACCATACAGTCGAGAACACTAGAGCAAACTTAAATGGTTCCAAAACCACGTTCGTAATCACATTTGTTCATTCTAATATACCTAGAAATACATGTATTTAGGGGTAATCAGTTCCAGTCTCAACGAGACCAAAGTTACTACCCGACAAAAAGAAAAAAATAAATCTTGAAGGTAATTATCTTCATCAGCAGCTTATTGTTATGAATATCTGACCGTGCGCAGTATAGTCACAGTGATATGGGTAGACACTTATGTTCCATGCAGCCCCTTCACTGATCAAAATTCATATAATAAGTGTATTAACCATGTACTTGAATATGGCACCTTCCTGCATTCCTGCACACCACCAACACTGATTCATGACAACTACTATAGTAGGTATCATAGAACTAGCCCCAGTTTAACGTGGGGGGGATGAGTATGTAAGAGAAAAGGGTGTGGGAAGAATGAGAGGATCAGAGCATGCAGGGAAGGAATTTAAGGACGGATATATGGAGACTTCTGTCACGGCCATCTCCTTGATGGAGTTCTTAGAAATGGGCGTCAGAGAAAGATTATACACCCTTAGTGTGTAAAAAGACAAGTGGTTAGATGCAAGCGAGATGCAATCCCACCTTTTTCTCACAAGTAAATGCTTACTCAAGTAAATATCCACTCAACCCATATATATCCTATAATGTATTGGGAAGCTGGGTTGTTACATATGTACATATGCAGTTTTTTTTATTTGATTTATTTTACAAAACTAAAATACTTCACGAATACTACCTTGCAAGATGGCATTATAGTGAGACTACAGTACCTTACATACAGTGGGAAAAGGTTGCATTTCATATCATAACTTTGTAGATATGAGGAATGTATGTAGATGCAAAGTTTTGTCAAAATATTGCTAAATGCCATAGCTATGCCTACATTTTTTTTAACATTTTATACTCAGTCATACGAGTAGTGGTCTTGACTTCCACAACCCACGCTACACCAAATGTGGGCCTTCTATGTATGCCCACAACATCCCGTTCTCCCGATGCTTTTTCCTTTTCTGTTATATTCTTGTGGGTTTTTGGACCAGATAAAAGTGGTCAAACAGGAAATAGCTGTACGGTCTATATTTCTACTCTGAAATAATTTCTTTTAAAATCTCAAAATTTAATAAAGTCTCCTGCTCCATTTTATTGGGCCATGGGTTAAATTATTTAGCAGTCATTGGATAAAAACTACCATTTTATAAGCGAAAAGCAAATGTTAACAGGCAATTGATCTTCCTGAACTAATTCAAACAAAGCGAGTGTTCTCTGACCAAGGTTTCAACCACTGGAAGTTATTTTTCTTCATGTCAAAAGTAATTAACTTTCACTTTATTTTGCAGAGTAACTGCAGATACATTATTTTCCCTACTAGAGTCAGATATAAGCAGACAACTGCACCACTGAACCTCCTGAACCAAAACGGAGACGCTGACCGATGATCTCGCCTATGCAACGGAGACTTACCAAGGCACCCCTCGGCTAATAGTCTTCTACGTCACACATGTTTTTACATCTTTCTTCATTCAAACATCTTCGTAATACAAACATTTGCAGCGAGGACCGTTCGCAATAGTGTGCTCGACTGTAAAGTGGAAAAGCTAGCAATTTTAATTGTTAAGTGGTATGATTACAATAGTATAGGGCATGCATTACCTTTGAAGAACTATCATACTATTATAGCAGCAAATCTAATCAAAAGTAAAAGAGAGATCATGCATTTATAAATGCAAGGATGAATCATTGCTTCATGACTAACAATTTGCCTACTAAAGGTTATGTATAATTCCCTTTTGATCATGTCATTTGGGATCTTTCCTCTATATAATGGACATAGCCTTTTTTGCACATTAGTCTTAAATCCATAAATCATAAACGGTTGAGTGTAGTGTCAGTAAGCTTTATGTTTTGTTAAGTCCATGTCATAAACTGTTGATTGTAGTGTGAGGAAGCTTGAAATGGAAGGATACATTGTGAATATTACTCAAATGCTGCTCAGTTATTTATTCAGTCAGGGCTCTGCATGATAACTAAAAGATGCAAACTTAACACATTGATATTTAACATGTCTTGTAGGTGATGAATTTTTAAATGTATCATTATCATCTCATACAAACTGCACATTGCATATGATATGGTTCAATCACTAATCTTTTGATAGAGATATTGATGATACCATATCATCTAAATGCTCAAATTGTTAGTTATTTCACTTGAAAGTGTAAAACTATTTATTTGGTAAGAACAGAGGAGCATAAAGGCATGCAGTTCATAAAATATATATAATTAATTAATGGATACTTTGAGCTTTACTTATAATGCTCCAGTTGAGCCTCGGTGAGCCATTCTGTATCGTTCTTTGTATCTTTTCAGGTCAGTTCATGGGGGAATGTAAAAGTAAAGAGAGGATTCTAGAAGCAGAAAGTCTCACCCAAGGGTCAAAGTATCCTGGAAACACCTCCTGCAGTCATCCATCAAGTGCCTTCAGTGTGCTACGAGAGCTCACATAAATGCAAAATGTTTTGCAATACTATGCAGCCCCAAAATTGGGGGCTCTTTTGCCGAGACATTATTGTCTTGAGATTCTTGACAGTGCATTTGGTTGCTTGTCATAAGTATCAACAATGTTGCTCAAACTATTTGCTTTTGGACGTTTCCTTGGCTTCCTTTGTGCAGTTGAAGTTGAACTCTTTATGTTTTATGATCTGCATCCTTTTTGTTCCAAATATCCATATATATATGTGTATGTGCCTTTATTGTTTGTTTTATTAGTAAGTGATTCATTGCTGTTGAATAATTTTGCACTGACCTGAACCATTCCTATGATCTTTCTAGGATGAAGTGCCAAAATACTATCAGAAGACAGCTTTGGCTCAGGTGCTGGTGGACAAATGTAAAGATATTCCACTTGTGGGTAAGTAGGATCATAAAATGTTCTCGATAACCTCTCCTTTTTTGGGTCATTGTCAACACAATGCTAGGAAAAGCTCTCCTCCCTTGATTTCTTGGTACTGTAATGTCACTGTGGGATGCAGACCATTAAAGCGAAGGCAAAATTATAAAAGATATTTGGGCCTTTTGCCAGGGAACTTTTTACCTTCATTTTTCGTGCAAGTAATTCATAGTAAGTTGTTTTAATGGAGATAGTGAAACATCATAAAGAATAGTGACATGAAATGCAAACCTAAGAACACATGTTACCCCATTCTTTTTAATTTGCTGGATGCTTGAGGGGTGTCTTCCCCCCCTCACTTGGAACACTGGGGAAACGGGAGGGTGGGGGGTTGGCCAATTTAGTTTGGGATGTGTCTTGACACTCCTCTAGTTAATGGAAAATGGGAAATAGATTCAGGAAGAAAGTTTCAGAGTTTAGTGAAAGGAATGGAAGAGTGAAGATACGGATTACGGTACTCTTGCAAAGATGTACCTTGTAAGATGGATAGAAAAGGGATGGGAATAAGGTGAAAGTCTTGTGCAGCGAGGCTGCGGAAGGTAGCTATGCATCTAGTTAGCAAGTCTGGAAGAACAGTAACCATAAAAAAAGCAGTAGAAGATAGTAAGTGAAGCAACTTTGCAGTGGTGAATGAAAAATTGAAGACCGTCCCACAGAGGAGGGGAATTGTCAAGGTGGAGCACTCTTGACTCCACCCTGTTTAGGAAAGCTGTATGAGTGGATCCCCCCTAAAATTGAGAGGCATAGTCCATATAGGGACAGATAAGGTCCTTGTGTAAAGCAAACATCTGGGAGGGAGAAAAAATATATGGAGGACACAGGACACCTAACTTCATGGAAGTTGGGTTAGCAGATGTGATGTGCAATTTCTAGTTTATAGTTTTAGTAAAGGATCTACCAAGACTGTTCAGTGTAGAGGAAGAAGGTAAGTAAGGGACATTGCAATAAGAGAGTATGGGTGTGTGGGAGGAGGTGGCGAGGAGATAGGGGAAGGAATTGATTTTTTGAGGCATTGAACAAAACGGGGTTTGCTCGGCCCCATTCAGAAATCAAGGAAAGTCAGAAGTTGGGCACTTTTTACCATCCCTCTGTGAATCCTGCTTAGCTGGACGTATGGTGAATGATGATAAGAATGCAGGGTAGTGTCATCAGCATTAAGGACATTTGAGTTGAACTTAAGAAATCATTAATAGATAGTAGAAAGAACAACTTTGAGAACAATAGGAGGGACTCCATCAGGACTGTAAGCTCTCTGAGGATCTAGGCCAGAGAGGGCAGAGAAAACATTATGAAGAACCTTGAGACGAGGCATGATATAGTCAGAGGATGGAGGAGGAGGAACAACCCCAGAATCATCCAAAGTGGAACTATAAGCAAAGGTTTAAGCAAAAGATTTCAGCTTTAGAAGTAGATAAGATAGCAGTAGAGCTGTCGGGTTAATTAAATGAGGAAAAGATTAGAAGAAAAACGGAGCTATTTTGGTTAGGTACCAAAGGTTACGAGAAGAGTAGGAATTAAAAACATTAAATTTCCTATTAATATAAGAGTCTTGCAAGTTGAACAAATTTAGCATGGTTATTGGCAGAAATATAAAAGGCCTGCGTATCAAGAGATGGATGGCTACAATACTGTGTGTGTGCCATCTCTGTCTTGAATTGCACGAAAACAAGCAAGAGTTAAATTTATGCATACAGACAGAGGCCTCAGAGCTAGAGAAAGTACGTATTTGGAATTTATGTTCCCATGCGTCAGATACAATGACCTGTTTTATGCACTGCACAAAGAGATGGAAGGGTCTCTGACACTAATGCAATATTCATTCCAAGAAAAATCAGAGTAATACCTCCTAAGGTCCTCTCACTTCACTGAGACAATACCAGAAGCACCTCTGCTTGGCTGGGTCCCAAGGCGGCACTGGAGCCATAGCAAGTATGGGAGAAGGCCTTAATTATGAAAATAAATCATACAGTATTTTTGTAATGTGAAAAGTAAAAGTAAAAAGCATAGGCTGAAGTGATACATTGAGATGTATATCATACATTTTGGAGGCATCTTTGTGAAGATTGGGTTACTATTGTAGCAATTTTTTCATCAAGTACAAGCAGTTTGATCCGTGCTTGAGGTGTCAACATAATGTACAGTACACTCCCAAGTTTCCCTCTTGCTTTCTTCCCAAGGCATAGCGCTAAACTCGAGGATCGCCAAACTCGGGTATTGAAAACACTGAAAAAATGCTTATTTATTCACGGTGCGAGGAGTAACGTATTTTACGGCTTATAAGACTCACTTTCTCCCCTCCAAAATACCATGCAAATGCCCCTAGCCCCTGTCCACCCAGCAGTGAATGGGTACTGGGTGTTAGCTGGGGGTTTGTGACCCTCCTCCCGGGGTGGTAACTTCGGCCAACACTAGAGGAGAGGAGAGGAGGAGGAGAAGGAGAAGAAGAAGAAGAAGAAGAAGAAGAAGAAGAAGAAGAAGAAGAAGAAGAAGAAGAAGGGGATGAGAGGAGAGAACCTACGAAGCGATACTTGATCTTGATATTACAGGTGGCCTAATAGTCTTCATAGGCCAGGCCTTTGAACTGGCTGCTCCTGTAGAGAACAAAAAAAAAAAAAAAAAAAAAAATACATACAAGCTATACTAAGCCTAATCTAATACTATACTAAGCGGTAGAGGTCACTAGAAGAAGAAGCCTACCCAGAAAATCGGTAGATATTACTAGAAAATCTGCTTATTTATTTATTATTTTCTAAGAAATTTCGTTCCAAGATCAGGGCGACTCTTCCAAGATGCAGCGTCTTATAAGCCAGTAAAATACGGCTATTTGAGGTATTCTAGAGGCAGGTCTGGCAACCTGGTCTAAGGCAGCGCGCGTGATGCCAACGGTTGGAAGACGTGTCCCGTACGTCTCTTAGGGGAGGCGGTAGCAGAGTAGTTAACGTCTCCGAGTGGCGTTCTCGGTGACCCGAGTTCGATCCTTGATGAGGGCTGTAAAATCCACTTTAAATCTTTCTCTGCACCGTCGAGTGGCCTAAGAACACCCACATGCTGCTCATTAACTCTACCTTCGATTGCGAGTGCACCGGAGGACACAGGGGGGCGACATGAGCCTCTACTCACAAGCATCACCATTAAAATCCTGCCTGCGCCACCACGGGCGTGGGCCAACCATCACAGCCCTCGAGTGAACCTCCAGGGCCTACCATCCCACCCCTGGAGGTCACTGTCTGACGGCGCTGTAGGCGCGCGCACACACACACACACACACACACACACACACACACACACACACACACACACACACACACACACACACACACACACACACACACACACACACATACACACACACATACACACACATACACACCGTGTACGAAGTAGCGCGAAACTCGGGGAGATAATGCGCGAAAGTCGGGATGGTAAGAATTTAGGACTGCGCGAAACTCGAGGATTGCGAAACTCGGATAGCGTGAAATTCGGGAGGGTACTGTAATATAAAAGCATTCATAGTCTTCAAGAATTTTGAGACTCAAAGTAAGTTACCATTCAATATTGAATGGATAGGTTTTCGACACATTTGTTAGTTCGTAATGACAAGAATGTATTATATCTCTTTACAGGTTTGCAGTATGTTTTGGAGGTACGGAAAGATCATGACATGACCCTTGATGGTTGTTACTACATCTGTTCTGTCTGCAGCAAGAAGATGACTGCCCACACTCTAGTGGCTCACATAAAGAGTGTTCCACATAGGCTAAAATTCTCAGTAAGTTTGATCAATGAATCAATCGGAGCTCCCGCACTTACGTACATTATTGGTTCCAGGTTTGTTTTTAACTTGAAATGTATGAAAGTCTAACATAACTTGTTGATACTGAATAGCTACTGTACACAGCATTAACTATTTTTTTTTGTATGCTACAGCTTGTCCCCTATAATACTTGACAGAATAATTGACCTGCCTTGAATTGTATAGTTCAATGCTATCATAGCAAACTCTGAATTGCCAAACCTAAGGGGAAGAATGATATTGTAAATTTTGCAAAATGTTTATATAAACTAAGCCTAATATTTTCATAATATCCATTTTGGTATGCTTTATTGATTATATTTCAACAAGTAACATCATAGGCATGTAAAATAACTATATCAGATGTCTTTTCTCTGAAAGTATGCATCACAGGAGCAATAGGCTATTGTTATTTTTCAACAAAACAATACATATAGCACAAGATTATGCATTATTGCGTTGGTGAAACTTCCCGTTTAATACATAATGATGTATACTAGCATAGACCACTGTATACCTGGACTGCACACGGAATATCGGCCTGTCGCGCAAGGGCCTGAAGTCGGAGGGCCGCTCGGATTCATATATATATATATATATGGATCATATAGACTGGTTTATCAGTATATATGATATACTGTAATCTTCGTAAATGTTTGTTCAATAATATTATCAAATAAAAAACAGTAAAACACGCTAAAGAGTTGCCATTACGAGACTGAAGAAATATGCATGAACTTAATATTCACTTCAACTCTTCGCCATTTAAAACTTTGAGAGTCAACTTTTATCATGAAGGGTATCAATAGAAGCGCACTTTTATTAGCTTTCCATTGCTATATTTTGTTGTCTGATCAATGAATTAGAACTGCATAAATTAGCGTTAACTAAATAAATAAAATCATCAATCGGGTAATTTTCCCGATTGATGAGGTTATTTATTTAGCCAACGCTAATTTATACATGGTACTAATTCATTTATCAGAAAACGAAATATATAAGTACAGTAAAACCCTTATAACTCGGCACTGTATAACTCGGAATTTGATATAACTCGGCATGGCAAAGACTAATGTTTTTTTTTTTTTTTTTTTTTTTTTTTTTTTTTTTTTTTATTTTTTTTTTTTTTTACACCCACCCACCCACCCACCCACCCACCCACCCACCCACCCACCCACCCACCCCACCCACCCACCCACCCACCCACCCACCCACCCACCCACCCACCCACGCACGCACGCACGCACGCACGCACGCACGCACGCACGCACGCACGCACGCACACACACACACACACACACACACACACACACACACACACACACACACACAGCACATGTAGGCAGTGAGCTCCAGGGGTGGAATGATAGGCCCTGGAGGCTCACTCGAGGGCTGTGATGGTTGGCCCTCGCCCGTGGTGGCGCAGGCAGGATTGTTATAGTGACGCCTGTGATTAGAGGCTCATGCCGCCCCGTGTCCTCCCATGCACTCACAGTCGAAGGTAGAGTTAATGGACAGGGCATGTGGGTGTTCTTAGGCCACTCGACGGTGCAAAAAGATTTCAAGTGGATTTATGGGTCTCACTCGGGATCGAACTCGGGTCTTCGAGAACGCCACTCGGTGACGCTAACCACTCTGCTACCGCCTCACCTAAACTGCATCTCGTGGTTTTCACTCGGCATATCATGCCCTCACAACCTCTTCTGTGAACATGTAAACAGAAAGTTGGCAAAAAATAATGTATCTCGGCATATTGATGTTATAACTGCATCTCTTCGCTTACACTCTGCATATCGTCAGTCGCATAAAGTCGTATTTTTGTCCTTTTGATCTTTTCCTGCAAGCTCAGGCTCTTCAATTTCATTCCCTTCCATCTGGAGACACCCTTGCGTGATGGAGCTGACATCTTGAAATACAGTACTGTATGATGTAATCCCAAAACACGTAAAATAGGTGGCAAAGTAAAGCAAAGGTCGGGAACCAGCGTTTCGTAATCCAAGACGGTGCTTGGACGACAAAAACACGGCTCAGCCTACGCACTGGTTCCCGATCTTTGCTTAATTTGCCACCTATTTTACGTGTTTTGGGATTACATCATACAGTACTGTATATCAAGATGTCAGCTCCATCACGCAAGAGTGTCTCCAGCAGGAAGGGAATGAAATTGAAGAGCCTGAGCCTACAGGAAAAGGTGAAAGTGCTGGCAAGGATGGATGCAGGTGCGTCCATGTGTGCTATTTGTGCTGAGTTTGATATCAAATCCAGCACATTCTACCCGTTCATTGGTAAGTGTAGTTTTTATGTTTTTACAGTACTGTATTTCCTTTTTTTATTTTTTATTTTTTTTATTTTTTATTATTTTTTATTATATAACCCATATCAGAGGAGGACATTGAATAACTCGGCACATTGAATAACTCGGCAAGGGCCAGAGCCCCTATCGTGCCGAGTTATAAGGGTTTTACTGTAAATAAATAACATCAATCGGGAAAATTACCCGATTGATGATTTTATTTATTTATTTAACGCTAATTTATGCATGGTTCTAATTAATTTATCAGATAACGAAATATAGCAATGGAAAGCTAATAAAATTGCGCTTCTATTGATACTCTTCATTATAAAAGTTGACCCGCAAAGTTTTAAATGGCGAAGAGTTATGTGAATATTAAGTTCATGCATATTTCTTCATAGTCTCGTAATGGCATTTCTTTAGCGTGTTTTACTGTTTTTTATTTGATAATATTATAGAACAAACATTTACGAAGATTACAGTATATCATATATACTGATAAACCAGTCTATATGATAGTCCATAGACCACTATATCTCTTTGTCGGGCGCCCCGCAGGCCCCTATACAGCCCCGCAATTCAAAACATTGTCGCGTGTGCAGTCCAGGTATACAGTGGTCTATGATAATGGATAGGAATGATATAGTATTGGTATATAGGGCGTAATATTGTGAAATAGGGCAATCCTGCAATTACACACTAAGCAATTCCCTAAGAGATATATACTTGTACGTACTAAGCACTTTACGGGTTAATACATAGTGTAATGCCAGGGGGGGTAAGGAGGAGGTTGTTCTTCTCTCTTCTTTTTCTTCTGCTTGTTGTCATTGCAGTCTTTTAATGGGATGCCAAAATTGGGGTCAGTTTGGTCAAGGGGGAATAAGAGTAGGCCCACGTCGGGAGAACTGCACCCAGGCAATGTAATGCACGATGGGGGGGCGTTATGGTGAAACCGACAGAGCATTACATTGCTCTTGGCCCACGGTTATCTTCTGAAATCCCATCAGTATGTTCTCCACAGACGACCTGACAGGGTGACAATCATAATTCGGGAAATATATAATTCCCCTTCAGCAATTATCTGTGGTGGGGTTTGAACCCACCCTCACCAGAGTTCACATTCCAACACGAGTGCAGCAGCGATTGAGCTAATGGGATTAATTCCACTTAGCCCAGACGGTCGGGTGATTTTATACCATTACATAGCATTTTCCTTCCTCTAAGATTTATTTCACAAATTCTGAAGTCATGAGGTGACTTAGCTTGATTCTTAAGGATTTTGTCTCATGGGAGGAACTTTTACATGAGTCCGTGATGTGATTCCCTCTGACACCTCCGTTTTCTCTGACCTCATCCTATTTACATCCAGGGGCTACTCATCCCACTGCTGCCACCAATGTAATGCCCTTGTTAACCCCCCTTTTGTCCTTGACCCACTTACCATTACTGTCTTTATTTCAGGAGACCCACTGCAAGCATATACATGATAAATATGGATCATATCAATTGAAAGAGTGGACCGCCCCCCTTGTGAAAGAATTCACTACAGACCTTGCAGAGGTGTGTGGTATAAAGTTTTTGTTTATACTCTTCAATCTTATTTTCATGTTATTGTTTGTTTGCAAAAAATAATGCTGCAGTTTATAAGTAAAACTTTTTGAATGTCTTTCCAATGTATTTTATTTTATTGCCATTTCATCTTTCTGAATTTTTTCTTCATATTTTCAGGTTGGAAAGAAGATGGGGAGACACAAACTTGCAGTGGCTTTTGAGAGGGATATATCTTCAGTACTGAAATCTCTAAAACAAAACATTAGTGACATCAGTAATCTAAGGTAATGAACTTGTAATTGTTTCTCCCTCAGAGTTTGGTAATTATTTCATATGTGATACAGGTACTGTACCATTTACCCTTAACCTTTAAACGCCAGATGATATCCATACAGGCAACGACTTTCAGTGCATGGGGTACGGATGGTTTCCTGAAAGACTTTTTCACCATGGAATTGAAATTCTAGTTTCATGCTTTCTTTTAAGTGACAGGAGAATGTGTCTGGCAACTTGCACATAGATCACAGAACTTGAGAGGCCTCAGTCAGTCTAAGGGGCAATAGACAAGTTGCCTAACTAAATAAAATTGTAAAAGGTTGGCCAATAGACTCCTAAACTGTTAAAAATCACAATAAACATTATAATGAAAAAAACAGGAAGAAATATATAAAAATAAGATTTAAAGTTGCCCAAATGTCACGTGACTGCAAAAATGCAACGTTGGTCGTGACCTCATAAACCAAACTCTGTTCGGTTTATGAGGCGGACAACCGATCATCCTATAAACCAAACTATCGGATATTGTGATGGACCCTTTGCCCCAAATGGTTGGGTTTATCCAGGGTTTACTGTAGTCATCGCCGATTTTGGGGCTTCACCCCCCCTTTCCCCCAAAAGTAATAAATCGGCTGCAGTCGGCACCGACTGGATGACTTGGCAAGTTGTGACCGGTCTCCGTCGCAGAGATGTGAACAAGGTATTTAATGTGACACCCCTGGCTAGTGTTTTTTTTTTCTTTTTCTTGTTTTTTTTTTTGTGTGTGTGGTGTGTGTGTGTGTGTGTGTGTGTGTGTGTGTGTGTGTGTGGTGTGTGTGTGTGTGTGTAAAGCATTTTATTTTCCCTTCCTGTAAAACCTTTGTTTGGCTATGAGGCCGTTACGACACTTGCCGTAAGGTAGGAAATCCATTAGCTTGGCTCCGTCAGCTGTTTCAGACACCGATAGATACCTAATAGTGCCAGAATTTTTAATTCCTCAACATCTGGGACAAAGGGGTAACTAAGCTATTTTCAATACCATTTGCAAAGATAATTTGACATTGATTGCAATGATAATGTAAGATTCTATTCATATGAACATGTCTTAATTATTATCCTACATTCTCATTGCAATCAATGTCAAATTCTCTTTGCAAATTGGCATTGAAAATAGCTTAGTTACCACTTTACCCCATGTTTTGAGGATTAATTAAAAGTTTTGGCGCTGATAGGTATCTATCAGTGTTTACAACGGCTGATGGAACCAAGCCAATTCAAACAAAGTTTCCGCTCCTGGTTTGTCGCCTGGCTGACTCTGGCGTCAGGGAGAGTCACAGAGTCTTTAAGGTCCTGACATCCAGCATGTCTGTACCAGGACCCTTTTGCTGACGACGTACGGGCGGGAAATTGTTTTATTCTCTGGACTATGCTTAGAAAATCTACCTTTACACTATTACTACTACAACCCATACACACTTTTGTTGTTTAGATAGGTCTGGTTTTTGTCATTTTTGCTTCTTAGGTTATCGGGCTGTTGGGCCCTTGTAGCACGCTTAGACAAATAGATAGTTATACAAATAGACAGACATTACATTTTACATGATAATGTTTATTTACCTTACATACATGTTATATACTTTACTTCACAAAGCACAGAGCTCTTCACTCACAAAAAATACTCCATACATTGAAAAGTAAACAAAGGAAAATAAAGAAATTTGTTTTAGCCATCCACAAACAAGCTGCCATTTTATTTTTACTTACTTTCTAGATAACACTAGATGAAAATTATAATATGCTGAGAAAAAAAAATTTGTAGCGAGTGATAAATAAATATTCAGCCTAGTTGGTCTGTTTGATCTTCCACGCAGGGGTTATTGCTCGCCACATTGAAAACACAGCATTCAAGTGTAAAAACTACAAAGTCTGTCACATTGAAAACTAGCCAGTTTAAAGAAATGTCTGGATTTAAAAAAATTTCGTTCAGATAAATGGTATGATACCTGTTCACTTTTCATAACGACACATGCATACCATTCTTTTTTTAAATACCAATGTGAAACATTAATTTTCTATTCATTAAAATTGGCAGCATAATTTCATGGAATTTAATTATCAATCTGTTGCATTTTTTTTATTTGCATTAACTTAGTTAATAGGCTAGTTTAGGCTTGTCAAGTAAGGTGGATATGGTTAGCTATAGCTTTCCCATGGATTAGCTTAGAATATGCTTTCAGCTTTAGTCACTGGAATTCTTAGGATTGTCTATGAATGAACTGGTTGCTCTGTTTAGTGTTGGTATAGAAGAGTTAAGAGTTGAGTGCTCAAGCCATGTACAACAGGAAGTGTGACGTGTTTAATGGATATATTCTTTTATCGGGAATGAGGATACATATTTTCATTATTTGGATACTGTAGAGAACAGGTTGATGCTGATATGTACAATCATGTTTATATATGTATATTTATTTATTTATTTATATATATACATATATGATGCTTTATGTGGATAATTTTCTTTATTTTAGCCAACTGCAAGAGGAGAAAGGTAAAGTGTCAGTGGGACCTTCAGCAAGTTCTGTGGCTGCAGTAGCAAGGAAAGCGTCGGCATCAGCCACCCCAGGGGTTCATGATGGCAAAGAAGTACTCTCAGACTCTTGCACGCAGAAAACTAATGGGGCATCTGCTCTCTCCAATAAAGATATTCCATTACCGCCACATGCCGTCAAGTCACAAGGTAGGACTGAGGTTGTTTTCAGGTTGACTGAAACTGGTTGCATTGACATTGGTATACCTTTGCCTGGAAATATTAATGAGTGTTTATTGATTTGAATGGTAGTTGTATTAAGCATTTGTGTTAATTAACTGCTATGGGTTTTATGCCATCCTGCATGTTTGGGAGAAGGCCTTATGATAAATAATGGAAAAGGTTGTAGAAAAAGATGTCAATTTTTAAACTTTATTTACTTCCGCCCTTCATAATCAAACAGTCACATCAATTGCCTTGTTTTGACTTGTATATTACTATTTCTGAGATCACCTTAGATTTTTGTGATGTGCCAGGAAACTTATGGTTCATGATGCATATTAAGTTCTACCTGAGCTCATTTGAATTTGGTGACTTTACCTAGAGCAACTTTTCTAGAGAGAAGAAAATATGAGACAGGAGTTACTAACTCATATGAATGTAGGTGGATCTAGCCTAGTGCAAGGCTAGAATCTTCCGAATTTTCTACCATCTGGCTTCGCCTTCAATGTCACTCTCTTACTAAATTTATCTGTGCTGTATATCTCAAACCTAACTCCTCTGACTATGTAAAATTCTTCGACTATTTAACATCAAAAGTGGAGCACATCTCATCTCATTTTCCTTCAGCAGAAATTTCCATTCTTGGGGACTTCAATGTTCACCACCAGCTTTGGCTATCATCTTCTTTCACTGACCAACCTGGTGAACAAGCCTACAATTTTTCTATCCTCCAAGACCTAGAGCAGCTGGTGCAGCACCCTACCCGTATTCCTGACCGCCTTGGAGACACGCCCAACATTCTTGATCTTTTCCTAACTACTAACCCCTCTGCTTACTCTGTGAAACTATTCTCTCCGTTGGGTTCCTCCGATCACAAGCTTATTTCTGTAACCTGTTCTATCGCTCCGGTACCGTCTCGGGACCCACCTAAGCGGAGGTGCTTCTGGCACCTTCAACTCAGCTAAGTGGGAAGACCTAAGGCAGTACTACTCTGATTTTCCATGGAATGATTACTGCTTCCATGTCAAAGACCCATCTCTTTGTGCAGAGCGCACAACTGAGGGCATAGTCTCTGGCATGGAGGCGTACATTCCACACACTTTCTCTAATCCTAAAGCCCGTCAACCTTGGTTTAACTCTGCTTGTTCTCATGCTGTCCGAGATAGAGAGGTGGCTCACAAACGGTACCGTAAGCATCCATCTCCTGAAACTCATGCCCTTTATATTTCTGCCCGTAATCATGCCAAATCTTTACTTCAACTTACCAAAAACTCTCATTCATAGAAAATGTCAATTTTTCTGAATCAAATTCCTCTCGTGACTTCTGGCATCTAGCAAATAACATCTCTAACAATTTTTCTTCTTCATCTTTCCCTCCTATGCTTCACCCAAATGGCTCCACAGCTGTCTCATCTATTTCTTAAGCTGAACTCTTTGCTCAAACCTTTGCTGAAAATTCCACCTTAGTTGATGAAGGGCTTGTTCCTCCTTCTCCTCCACCCTCTGACTATATTATGCCTGTCATTAAGATCCTTCGTAATGATGTTTTCTTTGCCCTTTCTGGCCTAGATCCTCGGAAGGTCCTGACGGAGTCCCTCCTATTGTTCTCAAAAACTGCTTCTGTGCTTGCACCCTGCCTGGTCAAACTTTTCCGTCTTTGTCTATCTACACACAAACCTCGATTTCCCGGATATCGGATTTGCCGGACAAAATCCGAGGTCCGGGAATATGTCAGTCTCAAACAATTTTTTATATTTTTTTATATGTTGAAATGCCTGGTCCTGTTCGTAAATTGACCAAGTTGTCCGGTGGTCCGAGCGTCTCCTGTCACCCTGGTCAGTGTCCGCGCCTCCCGCCAGGTGGCAGCATGCTCAGCGGTCGTATTGTTTACATTTGGGCACACAACATTCACGGTTCACCTGCACCGCCTCCGTCAGTCACCTGACTCCCACTGCCCCTGGTGCAAGAACATTTCTGAGACTATTGAACACTTTTTGCTGCCTCCCGCCAGGTGGCAGCATGCTCAGCGGTCATATTGTTTACATTTGGGCACACGACACTCACGGATCACCTGCACAGCCTCCGTTAGTCCCCTGACCCCCACTGCCCCTGGTGCAGGAACGTCTCTTGAGATTATTGAACACTTTCTGCTGCCTCCTGCCAGGTGGCTGCATGCTCAGCGGACGTAAAAGTCCGCGGCGGGGTAGTTGATATTGGCGGTTGCCGGACAGTAAATACTAGAGTAGGATAAACGTCCGGGGGTGGGTAATGGCATCGGACTTTTTTTTTTTTATTTTTTTTTATTTTTTTTTTTTATATAATTATTTGCGATTCCCGGACTTTTGCGGTTCCCGGACCAGTGCTCCCCCCTATTAGTCCGGGAAATCGAGGTTTGTGTGTACTTCCACCATTCCTTCTTGCTGGAAGTTTGCTCACATCCAACCTGTTCCTAAGAAGGGTGACCATTCTAATCCTTCAAACTACCGTCCTATAGCTTTGACTTCCTGCCTTTCTAAAGCTTTGAATCTATACTTAATAAGAAGATTCTTAAGCATCTATCTGCTCACAATCTTCTATCTGATCGTCAGTACGGTTTCCGTAAAGGGCAATCTACTGGCGATCTTCTAGCTTTCCTAACTGAATCTTCGTCATCCTTCTTTAGGGGTTTTGGTGAAACTTTTGCTGTTGCCCTTGACATATCAAAAGCTTTTGATAGAGTCTGGCACAAATCTTTAATTTCCAAACTACCCTCATTCGGTTTCTATCCTTCTCTCTGTACCTTCATCTTAAGTTTCCTTTCAAACCGTTCTATTGCAGCTACTGTAGACGGACATTGTTCTTCTAAATCTATCAATAGTGGTGTTCTTCAGGGTTCTGTCCTATCACCCACTCGCTTTCTATTATTCATTAATGATCTTCTAAGTCTAACTAAAAGCCCTATCCACTCCTACGCTTATGATTCTACCCTGCATTTTTCAACGTCGTTTATTAGACGTTCAACACAGCAGGAACTAAGTGATTCACGGAGAGATGCCACCGAGCGCCTAACTTCTGATCTTTCTATAATTTCTGATTGGGGCAAAGCAATCCTTGTTTTGTTCAATGCCTCAAAAACCCAATTTCTTCACCTATCTACTCAACAAAACCTACCAGACAACTATCCCCTCTTCTTCAATGACACTCAACTATCTCCTTCTGCAATGAACATTCTTGGATTATCCTTTACTAAGAATCTGAACTGGAAATCTCACCTCTCATCTCTTGCTAAAACAGCTTCTAAGAAGTTAGGTGTCCTGTGGCATCTGCGTCCCTTTTTTTCTCCCTCCCAGTTGCTTGCTCTGTACAGGGGCCTTATCCGCCCATGTATGGAGTGTCTCACATGTTTGGGGAGGATCCACGCATACAGCTCTCCTAAACAGGGTTGAGTCAAAAGCTTTTCGTCTCATCAACTCTTCTCCTCTGACTGTCTTCAATATTTAAATCACCGCCGCAATGTTGCTTCTCTTGCTATCTTCTACCGTTATTTTCATGCTCACTGCTCTTCTGAACTTGCTAACTGCATGCCTTCCCCCCTCCCTCAGCCTCGCTGCACAAGACTCTACTCATTCTCATCCCTATTCTGTCCATCTTCCTAATGCAAGAGTTAATCAGTATCTTTACTCTTTCATCCCTTTCACTGGTAAATTCTGGAACTCTCTTCCTGTTTCTATTTTTCCACCTTCCTACGACTTAAATCTTTTCAAGAGAAGAGTAACAAGACATCTCCCGAACTAAATTGGCACACCCCTCTTTTTTATTACTCTCTTACTGTCTTCTTTATAGGGACTGGCAACTAAGCGGGCTTTGTGTTACCTATTTTTGTTGTGCCCTTGGCCAGTCCTTTGTGATGAAAAAAAAGAAGAAAAAAGGCTGTTTTTACATCTATAGAGGCTTATATTCACCAACTTTTAGTTAACAGGACTTTGATTACACTTTAGTGGTCATTCGTCCACAGTACAACCCGCTCTAACTCGGGCTATATGTTGAGGCTGTCCGAGTTATCAGGTTGTCCGAGTTATAGGGGAAAAAATTGCCTCGGGAGATGTGTTTTTCACCCCAAGAATTCAGATTCAACTTCACAATCAGTCCAATACAAGTTGACACTATTTTTTGGAGTTTGATGTTTAAATATCTGATGGTCACTCCAAGCAATTTCATAACAAATATATCCGAATGATTATTTCCTTTTTAAACTGCTAAACAGGTATTGTAGTGTCAAAGATGGGTAAATTTGGCTGGCACTGAGGTGGATTGACCTATGAATCTCTTGGGGCCGAGCATGCTGATGTGTTTCTCTGGTGATAAGTCATCTTGGAATGATACTCCAAAGTGTTTCTCTTCATTGGCTTTTTTGTGTGTGTGTTTTCTTGTAGTTTTGATTTACAGGACTAGAGTGTCCTCTCAGCTCAGTGTCCCATCTCCAAAACTACTATTATTCAGCTTGGCTTTAAAGTCGTGTAAAGTCAAGTAAAATACATCTTGGCATATACCACCTTCTTATCCAGGTTTTTCCACAGTTCAATGGGTATGCTTGGGAAGCTATATTACTTGATCTGTCTTGCATGTGGTTCTTTTCAACTTTTTTCCCACAACCTCTCTTATCTCTCGTCCCACAAAAACATATCCTCTCTCAACATTTTCCAGTTCCTTGAAACCCCTGAACACATTAATCAGATCACCTTTTTCCCTTCTAAGACTCCAGGGTTAGAAGATTTAATCTTGACAGTCTGTCCTCATATAGTAAATTTCTTAAGCTTGGGACCAAGCCATTGCTGCCTTCTGCATTCTTTCAATCTTTCTTATTTCTTTCTTTTATGCAGTGACCAAAGCACTGCTGCATATTCTAGCCTTGGGCGAATCATTGATACAATCACCTTTTTTTATCGTCTCTTCGTCCAAATATGGGAACATATCTTAGATTCCTCAAGAGGTTATATGTCTCTCCAATGATCTTATTTATGTCTTTCTGGTGAAAGGTTTTGTTTTTCTAATGCACTCATTTCCTATTCGGTAATTCCTCGTTTATCTCCTTTTACTCTTACTTAATTCCATCACTACACATTTCCCTGCATTAAACTTAATTTCCCACCTGATATCTTAAGAGTGTCTTATCAAAGGTCCGTTTGTAGCTGATCACAATCTTCCTCCTTTTTCACTTTTCTGAGCAACGTGACAGCATCTGCAAATATACTTACATAGCTATCTATTCCTTCCATATAATTCCATACCATATAATTTATAAACACCATGTGTATGTGCGTGTGTGTGTGTGCGCGTTTGTACGCATTGTGTGTGTGTGCGCGCATTATATGTGTGTGTGCACATTCGCATGTGTTAGAAAAAAACGGAAAATTTATATATCTTAGATATTATATAACTTAAGGATTTATATTTTTTCATGCGTATATGCATGAGGATGTGATGTTTTTATCACTTATATAATTATAAATTTACAATAGTAAGGTTGTGGTAAAAATGATATCTATTTGGCATTTTATTCATGTTGCATGTCAATGTTTCACAGGATCCAAGGCCGGAAGCTGTAAGGATAAGAAGAATGAAGAGGCAGATGATGATGTCATTCTGGTGGCAGCAGATAACAAGAGTCCAGCAAATGCAAAGAAATTTTCAACAAATAGTGAGAATTTTTGAAGTTATTGATGGCATAATATTGCAGATACATTCCTATACATGAATAGGCATAGAAGTCTCATCAATATTGAATAATATGAGGGTAATGTCAGTAAGAGATTTCCAAAGCTGTTTTGTAATTTCAGGCCAAGGATTTACAAAGCGAAAGTATCGTCCTGGCCCAAACTCCCGTCGCAGGAACAGTTCGGGATCAAATTCTCCGGCGTTATCACCCAGGAAATCCAAGTCACGTTCCAGATCTAAGTCGAAATCACCAAAGAGGAATGTCGTAACTTCACCTTCCAATAAGCAGAAGTTAGTATTTGCAAGTGTTCCAGAAATTTTGGTTACATCTATACTGCAGCTTCAATAAATTACTAGTATATCCATAAATTTTGATATACGACATACATTTACTTTTTATTGTCATAAGCAAATGAAAATGAAATGCTGCTCTGTCCACTTGTTTCAGAGAAGACATTTATATATCTATATCTATCTTATCTATCTATCTATCTATCTATATAATAATATATATATATATATAATATATATATATATATATATATATATATATATATATATATATATATATATATATATATATATATATATATATATATATATATATATATATATATATATATACACACACACACAAGGAGGTCCCGAAGATACGAGCAGTTAGGTTCCACCTGGCATACTTGTAAAGCGAAATCTCGTATAACGAAACACATAACTAATGGTAAAATATAGGTTTGGTTCCAGGACCCCATCAATTAAAAGAAAAAAAAGACATGAAAAAAAAAGACATGTTTTTCAAGCTAAAATAAACTATAGCAAACACAACAAACTCTCAAACTCTCAAATATAGGGCTCTATATACCACACCACCGCACCACCACACAAAACACAGTGAATTAAGAGTATGATAGCACAGTAGGACAGAGCACAAATAAGTCACAATAAGCACATTAAGTAAACCAGCAAATCACTAAAATTGACTCACAAGGCACAATACATACAAGCAACAAAGACGTTGTATGTACTCTTGGGGACGCCGCGTGATACACTAGACTCGAGAGGGTACGGTAGGTAAGGGACAAGGGAGGGGTGCGCAGACCTCTTCCACTGCCCACAAACTCGTCTGCGCACCTGAATCATTGTACATTGTCCAGGGTTGTGAAATTTTGTAGGCCACATTGTCGTACCGAGCCACCAGAATGATCATATTTTTGTCACCTATTTCAGCCGAAATCAGGTGTCATATAGGCTTGTAAAATGTTTCCACAAATGTGTGGGCAAGAAAGATACAGGCTCAAAGGAAGAAATTTGGCACATAAAGTTATATTTCATCTCAACTCATTGTCCAAGCGAGCGAAGCGAGCTTTTAGCATTTATGCTAAAATTCGTAATATATTGTGCCTGGTGACATTAGTGCAGTGGCGAAAGTAGTGCTTTAGTGCAGTGGAAATAAAATGTGTTCGTAGCCTTCATAACAACAGTGTCTTTTAGCGTCGCCGAGAGGCAGGCCGCTTGTGTTAGGCCTCATATAACCATTATAACTCGTGTTTCTAATGCCGTTATAGGTGTTATTTAGGGTTAGCGTGGTGTTATATACATGGTAGGGTGTGTGTGAGGTGTTCAATATGCCATTTCAGCCGTGGGTACAGAGAGGAGGTAGAATAACAATTATGAAATACCACCACCACCACCACCTCAACCATCAGATTGATTCACTGGGGAACAAATTTTTGTTGAGTTAGGTCTGACACTTGTTATTAAGTAATTTTTGGGTGCTGAATCCAAAACTGATCTCAGTTTTTCTCTATCACGTCAACTTTTTGAACTGTAGGATTTTCGTTTTCTTAAAAAATATGAAAAATACTGTACATAACAGTAACAGTGCTTATTTTATAAAAAGTTGCAAATGTTAACATACAATGAAAAATGAAAGAAATAGGCATGAATAGAATGTTTATTTAACATTATCATGTTTTTAGAAAGGATAAGGCTATAATTGTGTGCAGGTTAAGGTAAAAATTTACGTTTGTAGCTTTGTCTGGAGTGTTCAACTTGAGGACTATCGCGTTTGATGCTCCAACAATAGTCAGCCATCATATGCACATCCCATCTACCCTGGTAATGTTCTTCCATAACCTTCAAATCTTGGTGAAATCGTTCACCTTGCTCGTCGCTAGCAGCACCAAGATTTTCCGGAAAGTTGGCAAGATGGCTATGCAAAAAATGTACTTTAATACTCATGTTGCAACCAAGCGCTTTGTAGCTCTCCAATAGTTTCTGAACAATTTCTGTGTAATTACTTGCACGTGTATTTCCAAGAAAGTTCTTGACGACGTCTTTGAATGATAGCCAAGCATTCTTTTCAAGGTCTGACATAGTACCGTTGAAATGTTCATCTTTGATGAGCTGTCGAATTTGTGGACCATCAAACACACCGGCCTTGATTTTTTCAATTGACAGTCCAGGAAATGCCAAGATGATGTACTTCAAACAGTCGCCATCAGTTGACAATGCTTTTACAAATTGTTTCATGAGACCTAGTTTTATGTGCAGAGGTGGGAACATTATTTTCTTCCTGTCAACAAGTGGCTCATGTACAATGTTAGGATCTCCAGGTTTAAGATCAGATCTCGGAGGCCAATTCGTCTGAACCCAATGCTTCTCTCGAGCTCTGCTATCCCACATACAGAGAAAGCAGGGATACTTTGTGTATCCACGTTGTTGACCAAGAAGGAAGGACACCATTTTAAGGTCAACACAGATGATCCAATTGTGTTTGTCATATTGCAATAACTCAATGACTCTCTTTACATCTCCATATTCTTCACGAAGACAGACCGAATGCCCAATAGGGACTGCGCCAAACAAATTGCCATTGTGTAGAAGGACACACTTCAAGCTCCGCTTTGAGCTATCAATAAACAATCGCCATTCATTTGGATTGTAGATTGAAAGCCCTAATTCCTTCAGTAAACCAGGAATGTTATGGCAAAACACAAAACCGCTGGCACTTCGAAAGTACTGCAGAAATGTACTTTCTCTGGTTCGAAAGTATGATACCTTCACTCCTTGTTCAAGTATGTTTTTCTCGTTCAGTCTTGATGCTAGTATTTCTGAAGCTTTTTTGGATAGGCCCAAATCACGTGCTAAATCATTCAACTCGTGCTGATCAAATCCCCTACGAACTGAATCCTCGTGAATGTCAAAATCTGCATCATTGCTGTCACTGCGTTCTTCAACATCACTCAGATCTTCTAGAGGAGGTAGTTGTTCGAAAACTTGGCACTGGAATTTCAGCTGAATGAGGCATTGGTCTTATAGCTGACGGTAGATTAGGATATTCTATTTTACTTTTATTTTTCTTGTTAAATCCTGATGTTTTCACTAAACAAAAGTAACAGTCTGTGGAATGATCTTTTTGCTCTCGCCAAACCATGGGGATACCAAATGCCAACTTTTCACGTGTTCCTTTGGTCCACATCCGTAATCTCTCGACACACTGCTTGCACACTTTGTGAGGGGCCATAGCTTGTCTTGATCACCGAGTTTCATTTTAAAATATGCGAAATATGCTTGTTTGACAAATACGCTGATGCTTGCCCTCTGACTTGGAATGGTGAAACTACCACATATATAGCAGGAGTCAGGGTTGTTTAGGCATTTACGACGAGACGTAGCAGGAGCAGACATGATCTGAAACAAAAGAAATATATACCTATGTTAATAAAACACAAGCTGGAATAGTTACAAGCTTTGAAAAAAAAAAAAACAGCATAAAACGAAATAGAAATTACAATGGTATGTTGTTACAAGGTTAAGAGAAAAGCCATAACAAATCCTCCTAATTCCTACTATCCTAGCTTTCTGTTTGCAGATATTGATAGTACTGACCTATTGGGAGCTGCACACACCTCTCACCACACTGTCTCAATTGTAACTGCACAAACAAGTTGCCACATAGCTCTCGATGAGTCAAATCGTAATCAGCTGGCAAGTTTTACTACAGCTCACAAGTGGAATTTTGCTTATCTGGAGGGTAAGCTGTGGAGAAAAAACTTGACGTGCTAGAAAAAAACTGACTACAGATTTGGAATCAGCATGCCAATTTTAGTCTAAATAAGCTCAAAAATCTAACTCAACAATTTTTTTTCTTTCAAATTGTTCCCCAGTGTTATCGTACAACCTTAGGTAAAATCATATAGTCAATAAATGACTTTATAATTTTAGTAAATAACTTTTAATTTACTTTAGTAAATAACTTGGTAATTTTACTCACCCCAGTTTGAATGTCATAGCATTGGATTTTCGATCTCGTATATTGAAAATAGACCCTAATTTACACATCTCGTATCATCGGATTCTCGTATATCGAATGCTTGTATAACGGGACCTCCCTGTATACCGTATTTGCCGGCGCATAAGACGCACCTCCGCATAAGACGCACCCATATTTTACGTAAATATTTTGAGAAAGAAAACTATTAGTGTTTTGAGGACAAATTTACTGTTCGTAAATTTATTAAAAGTTTTTTTTTTTAAATGGTTTTGTAAGGGAAAAAAATTATTTTGAGCATGTACCCAAATACAATATTCACAGTGCAGTGAATGTGAATGAAAAATTATACTAGTTAAAATGTAAAGAGAATGTGCAGGGTAACCAAAATCGGTCATCATTTATTGCAGGATGCTCCACGAATTGATATTCTAATATTAACTACCTATGACATTTAGCTTAGATTTATTGTTGTACGTATGCCTTTGTTGCTTTTCTGCTGTGTTTAAACTTTGTTGAAAATTTGCAGTAAAGATATTATTTCGGTATAAAAGTCCTAGGATTCTTACCTCCATTAGCGTGTATCTTTCTTCATTCTGTGTATTTTGAGCCCCATTTCCCATGGCGCAATAGAATATTAATAGCATTGGCAGTGTGAAGCTTAGCAATGTTTGCGGGGTGGGCCTGGAGGGGCAGGGCGCCCCCCACCCCTCACACATATGTAAACAAACGTTGATTTCCAACAAAAACAAGAGCCAGATTAATTCAAAACACACCAAAACTATTCACGAAAACTAAGTTTCGGCCTCGAAATCGGTGGTTGCCCAATAACAAAACAATACCAAGATATTACCCTATAAGGTAACCATCTCTACCTTTTTGTTATTGTTGAAGGGCACCGATGTCGGGATCGAAGATATTCGCCATGGTTTACACCTGTGAATCTATCACAGTCGCGAGGGTTGATTAGTCTTCCTCAGGAAGGTACAGGTCAAGGCATGATGGTTTGGTGTGATTTGGCCTTGAGGCCCGGATGAAGTTTTTGGCGCCGTGAAGGGTCTTGGTCTTGGTGTGATTTCCCCCCCCCTGAAAATCTGAAAAAGTAGTGGAGTATCGCGTATCGAACTAGCGGGGAAAAAGTATCGCAGTATCGTTATTGCACTACCAAAAAAAGTATCGCGCCCACCTCTGGTTCTTAGGCCACTCGACGGTGCGGAAAGGTTTTGGTTTCCTTCGGGGATCGAACTCGGGTCACCGAGAACGCCAGTCGGAGATGCTAACCACTCCGCTACCGCCTCCCCAGGATGTGTAGAAGGCTTCTGTCCCGTCTACAGGTACCGTTGCAGCCTTTTTACTAGCACTCTTTCCAGTTACAGTTTACAATTCCTTATCCATAGAGATACAGGGGTGAGGATTGAGGGATCGAGGTGGTATAAAGGCCTACCCTGTTTCCCATCCATTTTCAATGGAGAGCGGCAGCGGGACTGCGGAAGGGGGTGAAATCAGTGGCGTACCGAGGGGGGGGGGGGGCATGTGGCCTTGGCCCCCCCCCTTTTGCAAGGAATAAATATGTAGAAATATATATTTATTACATACCTATATATATATATATATATATATATATATATAATAAATATATATTCTATATATATATATATATATATATATATATATATATATATATATATATATATATATATATATATATATATATATATATATATATATATATATATATATATATATATATATACCGTATTTGCCGGCGCGTAAGACGCAGCTTTTTTCCAAGAAAGGGAATGCAAAATTCACCCTGCGTCTAATGTGGCCATATTACTAATGAGAGGTCGTGCAGAGAATGCAGAATGCGGGTGTTGGGATTACTAAGGGGGGTCTCGAGTGATCTGTGTTGAGCAGTAGACCACTGAACACAAATTTGTAATTGTGTTACTAATAATATCAACAGTAATGCATAATAATGAGAAAAAGTTGGAGTTTAAGAGAAAACAAGAGATGGGGCAACAAGGTCGCGGTTTCTGCTGCCAAGATGGCCGTCAGATGTAAACATCAACCCCCTCCCGCAGTCCCGCTGCCGCTCTCCACTGTAAATGGATGAGAGACAGGGTAGGCCGTTATACCACCTCGATCGCCCAATCCTCACTCCTGAATCTCTATGGACAAGGAAATTGTAAACTGGAATTGGAAAGAGTGCTAGTAAAAAGGCCGCAACAGTACCTGTAGACAGGACTGAAGCCTTCCACATATCACACCAAGATCAAGACCCATCACGGCGGCAAGACTTCATCCGGGCCTCAAGGCCGAATCACACCATACCATCATGCCTTCACCTGTACCTTCCTGAGGAAGACTAATCAACCCTCGCGACTGTGACAGATTCACAGGTGTAAACCATGGCTAATATCTTCGATCCCGACATCGGTGCCCTTCAACAATAACAAAAAGGTACAGATGGTTACCTTACAGTGTTACCTTAATATCTGGGTACATTTCTGTTATTGGACAACCACCGATTTCAAGGCCGAAACTTAGTTTTCCTGAATAGTTTTGGGGGGTTTTGAATTAATCTGACTCGTTTTTGTTGGAAATCAATGTTTTTTTACATATGGGGGGGGGGGGGGCGCCCTGTCCCTCCAGGCCTGCCTCGCAAACATTGCTAAGCTTCACACTGCCATAGTATTGATAATTTTTGTTTTATCTCTATATCTTCTGTTACTAAACCAAACCCCACCTCTAACCTAACCTAACCTAATCTGATTGAACCAAACTTAACTTTCTGTCTGAAATAACGGTAGATATTCGTTAGTACATGTAATGCGATTATTATTCAATTGCGCCACTGGAAATGGGGCTCTAAATACTCAGAATGAAGAAAGCTACATGATGATGTAGGCAAGAATCCTAGGACTTTTGAAAGCCCACTACTGAAACAATACCATTTGTGGAAATTATCCACCAACCACCCTCTCAATATTTGGCAGAGTGCTGGTTTGTTTCCCCCCCCCTTGTGAGGTAGGTAATGTCCGCTCATCAAAGGGGCTGCGTAGGGTTGTAAACATATAATTATAATGGTAATGGGTATTAATTAAGGTAATTTAAGTAAATGATAAGTACTGGGATAATATAAATGAACATTCCCAGTGGTTATTAACCCTTTCACGCACGAAAAGTTTAATAAATTTTTCCGTCCACTGCAACATCCGTCTTGTGCTCCCTAAGGGGCCCCGCGAAATGGCCAGACTGTGCGGCGAATAATTTTTTTATGTTATCAATTTCACCAACGTGTATTCTTTTTTCCTGGCATTATTATATATCATTGGTTTTGCAAGAGATTATTCTGCCTTATGAAAGAAAAAAATAACACGAAATGCAAATAAATAGCGGAATTTACCGACTCCGAAAAAATATTGAGTAAAGAGAAATAAGAAATACTTACGTTCACCACTTTGTAGCTCGAAACTTCCTGAGTCAACTTTTTATGGTTTATATGCCAATAAAAGCGGATTTTTATGAGGATTCCAACGCTACCATTATAATTTTCATAAGGCCATTATGGCCAGCTCGGGACACGTTTTAAAGAGACAACAATCCGCGTGCACAGGCTGCCTGCTGAGTGGAAACTGACACACAAATCCTTATCATTTCACATCCACTCACACGAGAAAGTTGACAATTAGTTTATTTTATAGGTCTAGGTTGGATCTTTGACGCAGAAAATTTTGACGCAATTCTGATAAAACTTTATTTTTGGCGAATTTTTAACTTTTTTGACGCAATTCGCGTCAAAAGCTCAGATTGCAGACGGGCCCGTTTTGACCGTGCGTGAAAGGGTTAAGCACTTGCACCTTAAATAATTAGCACCTTGGTTAGAAGCGCGGTCATTGGCTGCTGCCCATTAGATTCTCACCACCGACGATTTGACACGTGTAGGTGGGATTTGTGCAGCCGGTCGCCGCCGCTGGCTTGGAAATTCAGTACACTTCCAGACCTCCGTGAGGATAACATCTCTTATTAAATATATACGTGGATTTGTATATATGAGAGAATTGCATATAGACTCTTTGCACATAGTGTTAAAAAACAATAGGACGTGTTAAAATACGACACAAGTGATTATATCTCGCCGCGTCGTGGCTACTGAGTTATGAAAACCCGCCTGACGCCGATAACAAACATCGCCTCCACCTCCGCCCTCACCGGCGGCCTCGATCACGATGACCACTTCGTATAACAAGACATTGCAGTATTAATCAAGCCTACGTAATTCAACCCTACTATCCACCGATAAGTATCCTAGTTAGTTGACTAGTTGGGGTATTGTGTCGGGATGAGATAGACGATGGGTTTTGTATAGGTAAGACCAAATTAATATGTGCTTGTAGCATAAATTTCTACACCATTATCTTTACTGCAAATTTTCCACAAAGTCTAAACACATAGCAGAAAAGCAACAACGACATGCTTACAACATTAAATCTAAGCTATATGTCATAGGTAGTTAATATTAAAATATCAATTCGTGGAGCATCCTGCAATAAATGATGACCGATTTTTGTTACCCTACACTCATTCTCTTATATTTTAAGTAGTATAATTTTTCATTCACATTCCCTGCACTGTGACTAGTGTATTTGGGTACAGGCTCAAAATCATTTGTTTTCCCTTACAAAACCTTTTTTTTTATAACTTAATAAATTTACGAAAAATAAATATGTCCTCAAAACACAAATAATTTTTTTCTCTCTAAATCTTTAGGTAAAATACGGGTGCGTCTTATGTGCCGGCAAATATGGTATATATATACAGTCGACCCTCAATTTAACGTACTAAAAGCGGGGAGAAGTGGTCCGTTAAAGCCGATTGTCCGTTACTGCGAGGGTATTTTCCCAAGGGTGTGAAAATATAGGAAAAATACATGTCGGGAGGTAAACAGTGACTGACGCTACATGCTGGATTTGGTACGCTCCTCCACGCTGTGAAATAAATGAGAAATAATCACAAACACAACCAGACCGTGTAGCTATGTTGTGAGGTAAACAGTGACTGACTAAATGCATGGATTTGGCACGCTCACCCACGACTGCTTGGGACTGGTATTAGGAGAGTTGGTAAGTCTCCAGGGTCGCTCATTACTGCTTGGTATGCTATGAAATATCATAATTGTAGGTGAATGTAGACATATAATCGCATTTTAATGCCTATTATTCATATATATGAGTAAAGATGAAAATACAAGCAAAGCGCTCATTCACGTCTGGCAGCGCGGCCGCGGCAGCAGCAGTGTTGTTTATAGACATGTAAGACACATGTAGGGCTACACTCTGAGGAACTTTCATGTGTTGTCAAAAATGTATTACTCCTAGGAGGAGGAGGAGAGGACCTACGAAGCGAAATTTAAAGAGAAAGAGGTCACAAGAAGAAGTAAAAAAAATTGTAATACGTACTAATATTCACTATTTTAACCCACATCCACACCTTCTACAACTAAATCACTAGCAACAACACAAGCTCCTACCTTACATATCTTAATATCTGATACATTAAAACTCCTTAAAACCCAAGCATTCCAAAATAGAACTAAAAAAAATATGTTGAGTTGACGATTCGAGCGGGGATAAGTGGTCTGATATGCCATTCTTGCCCGCAAATTTGTCTCGCGAATGGAGTCCATTAAATCCGAAGTCCGCTAAATTGAGGTCCGTTAAATCGAGGGTCGACTATGTGTATATATATACATACATATATATATAGGCTGCGTGGCAGGCAGACTTCATCTATAAATAGCGCTTCACTCCACAACTAAGTCATGCTCACCTCTACAACTGAGGAGAAAACATCTTCCACATGCTGCTGAAGAAGGGTTCTTAGACCCGAAATCGCGATACAGCAAAAATGACAAGCTACGGCGAAGTCATACAAGTGATTACAAAAGAGAATAAGACACTCTTAAGACAAAGGGAAAATATCTTTAAAAAGATAATAAACGCTGAACTAGCTATCACTTTTAACGATATATATATATATATATATATATATATATATATATATATATATATATATATATATATATATATATATATATATATATATATAATATAAGCGAAAGTGTGTGTGTGTGTGTGTCCGCGATAGGTGCCGCCCCCCGTGCCCCAATCCCATCATATGGCACAGTTTTGGAACCAGCTCGACCAGGGGCAACTTTTAAGTCCACTTATGAGATGATCCGATCACTTCTTTTTTTTGTCCCTTTTTTTTAGCAGCCTATTAGCGAGAATTGTGAAAAAAAATGGGGGTTGCGAGAATTGAGGAAACCTTGATGTAGAGTGATGGGTAATGGGTGAGTGAATGGGTGGGGTGATGGGTAATGGGTTGGGGTGATGGGTGGATTGGGAGTGAGATTGTAATGGTGGGGTGATGGTAATGGGTGAGGAATGGGTGGGGGTGATGGGTAATGGGTGAGTGAATGGGTGTGTGGTGATGGGTAATGGGTGAGTGAATGGGTGGGGGGTGATGGGTAATGGGTGAGTGAATGGGTGGGGGGTGATGGGTAAGGCGTTAAATACATACATTTCTACATCCATATTTCAGGAAAGTTTGAAGGGGCTATCTGGAGAGTGTGTTTGGTGGGCCTTCGGCCCACCAAACACACACTCCAGAAAGCTGTGTTTGGTGGGCCGAAGGCCCACCAATAGCCCTCCGCAGGAGCTAGCCAAAAAGTTCGCCCGGAGGGCGGCTTTGCGGCTAGTATATATATATAATAACGGAGAAATAGGGCTTTGAAAATTTAGAAAGGGGTGCAAGGGCACGGAAAGGAGGGGGGCTAGAAGGGGGCTTGGGGTCTAATATTGATGTACATGTTGTTACTACTTCATAACATGAATACCACAGTGATTCATGCATATTTAATGTAGATATGGCATACCCAATTCTAGCCGGACGCTCCCCTTTACATACTAAAATGATTGTTTTGAAAAAATATCCTAAGGACAACCTACTATGTCTTCTTACCATTTCACAACATGTCTTTCATAACACTACAGGAAGCAAGGCCGATCACCTCCTCGTAGGAAACCAGACTGGCCCATCTACGTAGCCGATAGAAAAAGAAGGCATTCGAGGTCGCCCGCTTCTCCGCGCCACCAACTTCAAGACCGTTCGCGCTCCGGCTCAAAAGACATACGGAAGCGTCACAAGTCAAGGAGTCGGTCAAGGTCAAGACACAGATCACCATACAGGAGGTCAGTGTTTGTTTTAGGTCTGTCTTTCATGGCTTGTGCTCAGTGTTACAATAACTATACTTATTTTTTGGCACAATGGAGGAAAAGCAGAAGGAAGGTTGGATGTACTCATGGTCAGTATTGATTTAATATGGAGATTGTGCAAGTAAGAACAGGATTGAAAAGCATGTTGGCTGGTTATGTGTTTATAATTTAGGAATTGGGATGTGTTTCATAAGTGTAATATATTTGTCAAATTTATAGATGAAAGTTTAATTTGACCTTTCCATACATTCAGGAAAGACGGTCGATCCCGTCACTCTCCTCCTCCTAAGAGAGATTCTGCAGAAGACAAGGCTCGGCATCTTACTCGTGTTGCTCGCAGGAAGCTGGCAGATTTCCGCGATGCTGAAATGAGAATAAAAGGAAGACACATGAACGAACAGGTTAGTAGAAAATGCTCTTAAATAATTTTACAGGCCTCAAATATTAACACATTACTTAAGCTATAACGGTCCTAGAAATGTCCTAGGCAGGGTCTGAGCACGGCCGCTACTTCCCGAGAAACTGCTATGTTGAGCGAACAAGTTACCAAACATATTTAAGTTTTAATGAGAATTTCAATTTTTTTCTTATCCCCCCCCCCCTCCCCCCCCGGGTTATAGCGCCTGTAGGCAGTGACCTCCAGGGCTCGGATGGTAGGCCGTGGAGGCTCACTTGAGGGCTGTGATGGCTGGCCCTCGCCCGTGGTGGTGCAGGCAGGATTTTTGTAGTGGCGCCTGTGATCAGAGGCTCATGCTGCCCTCCTATTTTCTCCGATGCACTCACAATCGAAGGTAGAATTAATGGGCAGCATGTGGGTGATCTTAGGCAACTCGACAATACCCGAAAGATTTTAGCACCTGGTGGGATTCGAACTCAGTACACCGAGCTTGCCACTTCCAGGCGCCGACCACTCGGCCACCGCCTCCACACTTACTATAAAGTTTTTCAGTATTTTAAACATATAGAGTTATTTGACGTATTTCAGGAATCTGTAATGTTAATTTTTGTTCATTAGTAGAAGTGTATTTACTGGTATTGTTTTGTTGTGCCGCCACTTGCCGTAAACGAAGTGCATTATTCCTTCACCACCGGCCTGCCAATTCCTGTAAATAGCCCAGTTTTCAAGAAAAAACCTAAATGTATCAAGGACATTATTTTTTTCTTGATTGAGAAAGTATCTGAGAACAAGCCTGTTCTCCATGAAAGCATGGGCCTGACTATCCTCAAGGCATGAGACATTACAGCCTTGATAGGTGCATGTTTCTTCCCAGGATAATGCATTTTCTTTCTTTGCATTTCATGGTCTTGGAAACAGTGTGAAAAGAGATATCAAAGGCACAAACTGAGTGAGAACCACAACATCAAATCATCACTGCTACACCCAGCAAAACTACTGTCTTCATCTCAGGGATGAAAACTTGGTTCCTCTCTGTGAGGCTTTACCGGACGTTTATCACTACAGTACCCTCCAGAGTTTCACGCTTGCTTTCTTCCGAAGGCATAGCGCTAAACTCGAGGATCGCGAAACTCGGGTATTGAAAACACTGAAAAAATGCTTATTTATTCGGTGTGAGGTGTTACCGATTTTACAGTTTATAAGAAGCACTTTTTCCCCCAAAAAATACCCTGAAAAATACTCATGCATCTTCCAAGACGAATGTTGTAGTACTTCCTCAGTACTCAGTACCTCAGTACTTACCTGTTACAAGTATTTCAAATACCATAAGACATTCAAATCAACTAATCTGTCCTCACGCTCTTTTATGTTTACGTTCCGCCTATGAGGCTGCCGCCAACAGGGCCATCTATCGTCTGCTAGTGTTGATGTATCATTTACTGAGAAAATTGGTAGATTTTACTACAGCCTACTGGTAAAAAATCTTTATTTTAGGGCCGTTTCCTTAAAAAACCCCGAGCCCCTGTCCACCCAGCAGTGAATGGGTACCGGGTGTTAGCCGGGGGTTTGTGACCCGCCTCCTGGGGTGGTGGCTTCGGCCAACACTAGAGGAGAGGAGAGGAGGAGAGGAGAGGACTTACGAAACGATACTAAGCGGTAGAGGTCACAAGAAGAAGAAGCCTACCGAGAAAATTGGTAGATTTTACTACCGCCTATCGGTAGAAAATCTGTACAGTCAACCCTCGATTTAACGGACTAAAAGGGGGGAGAAGTGTTCCGTTAAAGCCGATTGTCCGTTAGAGCGAGGGTATTTTCCTAGGGGTGTGAAAATATAGGAAAAACTCAGGAAACGTTGTGAAATAAATGAGAAATAATAAACACAACCAGACCGTGTAGCTATGTTGGGAGGTAAACAGTGACTGGCGCTACATGCTTGATTTGGTACGCTCCTACATGCTGTGAAATAAATGAGAAATAATTACAAACACAAACAGACTGTGTAGCTATGTTGGGAGGTAAACAGTGACTGGCGCGCTACATCAGGGATTGGCACACTCGCCCACGACTGTTCGGGACTGGTATTAGGAGAGGTAGTAAGTATCCAGCTCGCTCATTACTGCCTGGTATGCTATGAAATATCATTATTCTAGGTGAATGTAGACATATAATGGCATTTTAATGGCTATTATTCATACATATGAGTAAAGGGCTACAGAGTGGCAAAGAAGGAGATATGTGTCAAGTTCGAGCTCGAGTTGGACAGACCTACAAAGTGATCCTAAGCAGAAGAGGTCACAAGAAGAAGAACAACAACAACAAGCCCGACACAGGCCGTGGCTGTCAAAGGTATCACTTATTATCACGACTATTGCTCATTATAATGTATAATATATGGTTGTGATGAACTATGAACTATGAACTATACACGCGTCACTATTTAGGTCAGACAGTCTTGCAGCGACCACCCCATAACACTAATAGTCACTATTTTAAACAATACACACCTTCTACCACTAAATCACTAGCAACACAGGCTCCTTCCTTATATATCTTAATATCTGATACATCAAAACTCCTTAAAACCCAAGCATTCCAAAATAAAATTAGAAAATAATAAATTATGTTGAGTTGACAATTCGAGCAGTGACAAGTGGTCTGATATGCCATTCTTGCCCGCAAATGGAGTCCGTTAAATCCTAAGTCCGTTAACTCGAGGTCCGTTAAATCGAGGGTCGACTGTATTTTTATAATTCTTTCTTTGAAATTTCTTACATGTACGAAGCAGCTCGAAACTCGGGGAGATAATGCGCGAAAGTCGGGATGGTAAGAATTGAGAACTCAGCGCGAAACTCTAGGATCGCGAAACTCGGGAGAGTACTGTATACAGTAATCTCCCGTTTTTCTGTTGTTCTAATATCCGTCGTGCGACGTTATCCGGCGCCAGCAATTCAGCTGTATTAAAACATTATCCATCCATGTGATGCATTATCCAGCGAAAATTCTCCTGAATTCTGGAGATTCTGGAGATTCTCCTGAAGTTGGACGAAGGCTGGTCCATTCGGCGCTGCTGAATGATAAGCTGCGCCGCCTGGTTGAGTGAAGATTATCACTGAACCAGGTGTACAACGGTGACGAAACAGATCTATACTTTCGGTCTTTACCCAGTAATACCTTAGGAATACATAGGAATAACAGACACCAGGAGACCTATTCGTCCATAACTAGGGTATCTGTTGAACTACATACTACTAACTATCAACTACATGTTGGAAAATGATGCCATGTCCCTAAAGAAGATAGGAACATGGAAGTTTCGTAGTGAAGAATGATAGGATATGAAATATACTAACTACAACTACCACTAACACTAATCGATCCGGGGGACTATAATATGAATTTGCAGGGCACTATCAATACCCATTTACTTTACAGTGCGCGTCAAGTCTGTTTTTAAATGTAGTTATTGTGCTGGCTTCGACAACATTTGCTGGTAACTTGTTCCATCGATCAACAACTCTAACATTGAAAATTTTTTTACGGAGATCTGTGATGCAACGTTGACCGTTTAGTTTTAAACAGTTATTTCATGTTGTCACTTGAGGAGAAAGCTCGAATAGGTTCTCTTGATTAATGACATCAAATCCTTTTAGGATCTTAAAGGTTTCTATCAAGTCCCCACGGATTCTACGATCCTTTAACCCTTTCACGCACGGTGACGCGATCGCGTCAAAACGGGCCCGTCTGCAATCTGAGCTTTTGACGCGAATTGCGTCAAAAAACAGTTAAAAATTCGCCAAAAATAAAGTATTCATCAGAATTGCATCAAAATTTTCTGGGTCAAAGATCCAACCTAGACCTATAAAATAAACTAATTGTCAACTCTCGTGTGAGTGGATGTGAAATGATAAGGGTTTGTGTGTCAGTTTCCACTCAGCAGGCAGCCTGTGCGCGCAGATTGTCGTCCCTTTAAAACGTGTCCCGAGCTGGCCATAATGGCCATATGAAAATTATAATGGTAGCGTTGGAATCCTCATAAAAATCCGCTTTTATTGGCATATAAACCATAAAAAGTTGACTCAGGAAGTTTCGAGCTACGAAGCGGTGAACGTAAGTATTTCTTATTTCTCTTTACTCAATATTTTTTCGGAGTCGGTAAATTCCGCTATTTATTTGCATTTCTTGTTATTTTTTTCTTTCATAAGGCAGAATAATCTCTTGCAAAGCCAGTGATATATAATAATGCCAGGAAAAAAGAATACACGTTGGTGAAATTGATAACATAAAAAAATAATTCGCCACACAGTCTGGCCATTTCGCGGGGCCCCTTAGGGAGCACAAGACGGATGTTGCAGTGGACGGAAAAACTTATTAAACTTTTCGTGCGTGAAAGGGTTAAGGAAAACATATTAAGTTAACGCAGTCTCTCTTCATAAGATGAATTTTGCAGAGATGGAATTTGTTTGGTTGCTCTTCTTTGCACTGATTCCAATTTGGCTTAATCTTTTACGAAACAGGGCGACCAGAATTGAACGGCATATTCTAAGTGCGGCCTAACCAAAGACGTGTATAATCGTTGTCATTACTTTCGGAGTTTTATGTTCAAAGTTGCGTTTAATGAAGCCAACATCATATTTGCCTTTTTACTGGCAGCTAGGCAATGCGGACTGGTTTTAAGATCATTACTGATGATGACACCTAAATCCTTTTCCTGCTGTACTTCAGTTAACGATTTATTTTGCATTTGATAGTTATATTTGAGGTTATCGTTGCTATATGCATTACATTTATCGGAATTGAATTTTAATAGCCATTTATCACTCCAATCTGATAGTTTGTCGAGATCACGTTGTATGAGTTCGCAGTTTTCTCTAGTATATGCTTTGGCCGATGAGAAGGAGAAGTCGGTACCTGGCCGCAAGCTTTCCAAAACACGTGTGCCTGCTATTTGTGCCAACGCAACAAGTAGCCATCGCCTGCCTATTATTATTATTATTATTATTACGTATTATTATTATTAATACATGTATTGATGTTTTTAATATTATTTGTTATACTGTTCTAGCCATTATTATTATTATTATTATTATTATTATTATTATTATTATTATTATTATTATTATTACTGCTATCATCATTTATTGGGTTGGTGGGCACCGGCGGGGCCTAGGGGGGTAGTGATGCATTATCCGGCTTTCAACGTTATCCGGCAAGGCCTTTGCTGCTATGCGCCGGATAAACGGGAGATTACTGTATCCAAAATATATCCATACTCTACAATACTTTCGATCTACCATCCATACAATATTTTTTGATGAAGTTTATTGCCACAGTATTCGTTTAGGTCGTCCGTTCCCTTGCAAAAAGTCCAAAACTGACATCTATGTTTGTGTAGGTCGTCTATCTTTATTTCTAGGAAATTCCTAGTACAAGATCACCTCCCAAACGTGCCTAGGAATTTTATATCCTAGGCACATACCTAGGACAAAAATGCATTTATAAATGTTGCTTATAAATTCTTAGGTATTTTTCTGGTCCTAGGTATGCATTCTATCGTAGGCACGTTTATAATTATGAGCAAATGAGTCTTGTAGGATTTGGAAACCCATGATTCAGATTCAGATTCAATACTTTTATTCACAATTGAGTTAACATTTGTGAAAAGGACTGTTTCGAGATAACAGTCTTATCTCAGGATACATAATATTAGCTGATGATAGAACAAGTACATTAATACCATGGACAATATTGTTGTTTTAGTAAGCTTCACATTTTTGTTTTGTTTTGTTTTGTTCTTCCTTAGATTAATCATCTAATGGCACAGAATTCTGGATGTGCAGTTAGTGAAACCCATGACAGCATACATTGTAGACTATAAGCAGTGCTTTGTGCTGACATTTGAATCAGATTGATGAATTTAATCCTGATATTATGAAGACCTTTTTATGGAGTACATTTAGAGCAGGGGTGTGTGCAACCTTTTTATGGAGTACATTTAGATCAGGGGTGTGTGCAACCTTTTTATGGAGTACATTTAGATCAGGGGTGTGTGCAACCTTTTTATGGAGTACATTTAGATCAGGGGTGTGTGCAACCTTTTTATGGAGTACATTTAGATCAGGGGTGTGTGCAACCTTTTTATGGAGTACATTTAGATCAGGGGTGTGTGCAACCTTTTTATGGAGTACATTTAGATCAGGGGTGTGTGCAACCTTTTTATGGAGTACATTTAGATCAGGGGTGTGTGCAACCTTTTTATGGAGTACATTTAGATCAGGGGTGTGTGCAACCTTTTTATGGAGTACATTTAGATCAGGGGTGTGTGCAACCTTTTTATGGAGTACATTTAGATCAGGGGTGTGTGCAACCTTTTTATGGAGTACATTTAGATCAGGGGTGTGTGCAACCTTTTTATGGAGTACATTTAGATCAGGGGTGTGTGCAACCTTTTTATGGAGTACATTTAGATCAGGGTGTGTGCAACCTTTTTATGGAGTACATTTAGATCAGGGGTGTGTGCAACCTTTTTATGGAGTACATTTAGATCAGGGGTGTGTGCAACCTTTTTATGGAGTACATTTAGATCAGGGGTGTGTGCAACCTTTTAGAACAGGGCCACAAGTCATGACATTGTGCTTTCTTTCTATCTTATCTTTTTCATGCTCAGCATAACTGAGATCTTTGTCTCTGACATGGATGTTAGGCTGGCATAAACCTTGAATAAGGGGAGTGTCGTATGAATATTTCCGAAAAAAATTGAAATATGTGAAAAAATTCTCATGGGTAGTTGAACACTTGAGTAAGCTTGTGATCAGACACAGTATTATAAAGAAATCAGCAAAAATGAAAGAGTTATGGCTCATTTTCTCTCCCCCCCCCCCCTCGTTCATCACTCATGTGAAGTCATGTGCATATATGAAATATATGCAAAAAATATCCGTAAAGAAAATTTGTATGATATTTACTGGCATAGGCAAACTGGCATCTCTCAGTCCTCTATATGAGACAGGGTCGTCTCAAGGCCTCAGTAGTGAGGGAGTAGAGGGAGAGGCCGAGTGTCGCTGCTCGTCTCTCAGCCTTGCATCATTCTGCTCCCTCCAGACCCTTTATGCAGTGCAGGATTGATCTACCTCATGCTCTTTACCTCCTCCACCACCAAGCCAAGGACATCAAAGCATAAAGTGCTCAGAGAGAAAGAAACTGTCCTTGCGGGTCTGACAGCTAGCACCCTTTTGTGACTACACTACCCTCTCGAGTTTCACGCTATGTGAGTTTCGCGATCCTCGAGTTTCGCGCAGAGTCCTAAATTCTTACCATCCCGACTTTCGCGCATTATCTCCCCGAGTTTCGCGCTGCTTCGTACCGTTTGGCAGTGACCTCCAGGGGTGGGATGGTGGGCCCTGTACTCGAGGGCTGTAATGGTTGGCCCTCGCCCGTGGTGGCGCAAGCAGGATTTTTATAAGAGTTAATGGGCGGCATTAGTAGAAGCGAAATTGGATTAGCTTTCCATTGATATATTTTGTTTTCTGATAAATGAATTAGCACCATGCATAAATTAGCGTTAACTAAATAAATATCATCATCAATAGGGCTATAAGCAAGCGCGCCACCCTCAGTACTCACTGATTGTGTAAGCGACTGGGCGAGGCTCTCTCCGACGGCCTCCACTCCCGCACACCACAGTCACCGTTCCTCTCACGCACACAGTAGTAGCTACAGCTCATTATTATTACAACACTAGCAGACGATAGATGGCGCTGTTGGCGGCAATCGCGGCAATCTGCCGCCAAAAGTCGGAATGTAAACATACCAGCGCGAGGACAGATTACGTATTTGATTTGAATGTCTTATGGTATTTGAAATACTTGTAACAGGTAAGTACTGAGGAAGTACCACAACATTCGTCTTGGAAGACCATTAGTATTTTTCAGGGTATTTTTATGGGGGAAATCGTGGGTCTTATAAGCCGTAAAATATGGTATTACGCCTTGCACCGGACTAAATAAGCATTTTTACAGGGTTTTCAATACCCGAGTTTCGCGATCCTCGAGTTTAGCGCTATGCCTTGGGAATAAAGCAAGCAAGCAAGCAAGAGGGTACTGTAGTACCTTTTGCAAAAGGGAGGACCAGATACCAGCATAGTCATATAACACTTCAAGAGTGATAGAGAGCGTGGCTGCGAGAGTAAACAAACAAACCAGCATCTGCTCAGACTCACCGAGCCTCGAGGTTTAAAGGGCGCGTGGCTTTTTAAACCGCGATATTAAAAAACTTGTGTGTGATATGTAACATGATATACTGCGGGTCATGCCTCGAGAACTTCCGCGGGTCTAAGGTGAATGGAGAGACCCGGGCAGCAAGATGGCGCCCAGTAGCATTTAACATAGGACCAATGAATGGCGTTATTCTCTTATAAAGGTACTCTTGTCTATCCTACTACCCTCAAGCTTTTTTCTTAATTTCTTTGATAATGGAGGATTGTGTTTCTTATGGCTGCTTTTTTCTCAGCAATTGATCTGATGAGGTGTGATGTATCTTTTGCATCAATGGTTGTGCTAGGTGGCAACTTCGGTCTTTTTTTGTGGGTCTGGAACGCATTTTCCCCCAATGCATGTTTCAGTGTAAGCTAGAAAGGACGAACACTATTGAAAACAAGATCCTGGAACCAATGAAGCAAGATGTAGCATACTTGACTGAATACTTGTAAAACCTCGCGTATTCGGACCCTCATTATTCGGACTTTGACATTATTCAGTCCTCCTCCTTTTTTATTTTTTTTTATTTATTTATTTATTTTTTTTTTTTTTTTTTAAATTTTTTTTTATAGGGGTCGAAATTTCCTAGCTATAAACACCTAGAATTTTTTTTTATTTTTTATTTTTTTATTTTATTTATTTTTAAATTTTTTTTTATAAACATATCCCCCCATATATAATCCCCCCATTATTCGGATCCTTGCATTACTCGGACCACTCCTTGGCCCAATTAGTCCCAATATGAGAAGTTTTACTGTATTGTGAAAATCTGATAAATAGGTGTGGATAACATGGGCTGAGAAAAAATTTATGAAAATAATAACAATGTGGTAAGAGGATGAGTGAGTGAATGGAAACTATATGTGAAATTTATTGCAAAAGGATTTTAAATTATAATTCTTCCAAAAATTTATGCTAATTGTGTAAAATACACAATTTTTTGGGAAAATTACCATTTATGAATTACATCATTTGTGTAATTTTTTTAAATTTTTCTAGAATTCATTACTCTTTTGAAGAACGTATAAGTTTATATACATTTTTTCTCAATGTTTAGGATTTTGAGATTGGTTTTAGTGTGAGTGAGCAAATGACTCCGTGTTAGATGCCACCTCACATGTTTGGGTGATGGCCTGATATGTAAATTAAAGAGAGAGAGAGAGAGAGGAAAAAAATGTACAGTGCTTTGTTTAACAGAAGACTAGGTATTAACAGAATTCAGTGTTGTTACTCATTGCTAAATATGATTCCTTATCAACAGATTGTATTCGAGAAGACTCCTGAAACACATCCACTTTACAATCGTGAGTGGAAGATTTTCTGGGAGCGTCGATGTCGTGAACTAGAAACAGAGGGAGTTGATCCGTTCCTGCATGACTTCAAGAGTGAGTGGGCCAGATTTTGGCGTATACGCATGAAAGAATTGATGGTTTTATACTTCAAGGCCAAAAGAGGCGCACTTCTCCAAAAATTCAATATGGAAGATCCCGACTTGGAGGAAAATAGGAAACCTAAACCTACTCCAGGATGGAAACCTGAGGGTGAAAAGAGGGTAAGTCGCATTGATAGATCTCCAAGCCCGTGGGAACAGGATGAAGGCCCGGCTATTGCTAGAAATCCATCGCCAGCGCCTGAGGAACGGGTGAAGAGCGGAGAAACTAAAGATTTCTCAAAATCCAATGAGGCTGCTATCCAAAACCCGATCCATAAATTTGAAGATGATTTTTCTGTAATAGGAACTCTGAAACTTTTAAATGAATTAGAAGACCAGTTGGGTTCCTTTGGGCCTGCAATTTTAACACTACTTGCGAAAGCAGTGGATTGTAGCCAGAGAGGTGAAGATACTTTAGAGCTTTTTAAAGATCCAGACAATTTGGTTCTTGTACGTTATGCAAGAGAAAAATTAACCTCTCAAATCACAGCTGGAATATTAGGAGTAACTGCTTTAGTAAGAACTCAGATGGCTGTGGAGAGATCAATGTGGCTTCAGTCTCAGGCTGAAAAGTTAGCCAATGAAGGAAAACATCTTGGTTTGGATATAGGAGGTATTGCAAGATCAACATTGGGGAAAGACACAGTCCAAATTGCACAGTACATAGCTCAGCACTTACTTCAAGTAGGCAAGTCAAATGCTAGTGAAGAAGACTTACAAAATATCTTGTATGCTGTTTTAGCAGCCCACACAAAGCTGTTAGTGGAAACTTCTCAAAATGCTAAGGTTGATACTCCAGTCGTCGTGGAGAGTGCAGTTCCTGTGTCTGCCCCTGTTCTGCCTGTCTCCAATGATCCTCCTAAGGAATTACCCTCTGCACCTAATGAAAGTTCTAAAGACACAACACAATCCTTATTTCCGTCTGCAGCACCAGGTGGTACAAGTGTTGATGATGATGATAATGATGAGTCTTCAACTAAATTGGGTGGTGGCTTGAGCCTGTTACAGAATGCTTACGAAGATAATGAAAAGGAAATGGACAATTTGTCATTAGAAGACTTAAGATCACTCTTGGCAAATTTCGGCTCTTTGAGTCGAGAGGAAAAGCAAGCTCTCACTGCCTATCTAAAGAAACTTGAAGCAACTGATAGCAAGAAAGTAATGAAATTACGAGAAGAAATCCAGAAAAGTGGAAAGAATGCACCCAAAGGTGGCAATGTCAAAACAACATTAAAATCTGGAAAACTGGCTGTACATTCCCAAAGTTCCCAAAACACTGATTCCAACAAACAAGTGAGTCAAGAAGAACTTTCAGAAACACCAAAAGTCTCAACTATGGAGAATCAACAGTGCCCTAAGATGCCTCCATTGCAGGATAGATTTAGTGGTAGCTCTGAAGCAGATTTTGCACACAATTCCAGAGATAATTATAGGCCATTAGGAAGTCTGGATCCTCCACTTCACAATATTCCACCAGCACCAAGTGGAATGAATGAAATGGCACCGGACTATGGACCGAGCATGAGTCATAAACCCGATTATAGACCTCCCCATGGCGATCAACCTATGTTTGAAGATGGCCATAATCGTGGTTTTCCTCAGAGACCATTCATGGAGAGACAGGAACCAGGTTTTGGCAATCGAGTTGGTCCAAATAATCCAGTTGGTCCAAATAATCTTGATAGATATGACAGACCTTCAGAACCTAATAATCCTCCATGGCAAGGGTTTAACAGGGGTGGGCCACCCATGGATGGGCCACCCATGGATGGGCGTCCCTTCCCTCCACGGGATGAAAGAAATTCTAATTGGTTTGATGATGGACCTCGACCTCCTTATGATAGCATCAGAGATGGACCTCGACCTCCTTATGACAGCATCAGAGATGGACCTCGACCTCCTTATGATAGCATCAGAGATGGACCTCGACCTCCTTACGATAGCATCAGAGATGGACCTCGACCTCCTTACGATAGCATCAGAGATGGACCTCGACCTCCTTACGATAGCATCAGAGATGGACCTCGACCTCCTTACGATAGCATCAGAGATGGACCTCGACCTCCTTACGATAATAACAGAGACTTTGCCTCACGAGGCCGACCAGAATATCCGTTTCGAGGCGGGCCCCCCCGAGGGCACCCAAACAGGGGCCAGCCATTCGGGAACCCTTGGTAACGGTTGTTACTTCACTTGGTTTTAAAGTTAATGTATCTGACTTTAAAGAAACCTCCTCATTACTTTTCATTTTGTTATCAAATATACTTTTAATAAAATTGTAAGTTAGTAAAATTCATATTTTTGGAGCGTGTACAAATGGATATTTTATCAGACACAACCTTCAAGTAAAATAAAGAACCTACATGTGTGCTGACAATTTGTAGATGTTATCAATGCAATATTTCTTTATTCCATTGCCTTGTGTAAACAGTTTCTATGAGAAATGTTTGGCAAGCCCATGTCTAACATTATCCTTTTCTACCAAATGCCCAAGAAATGTATTCATGGAATGAAAGGGAACAAAAGGTAATCAGATATGTGAAATATTACGAAGTATGCTTGTATTACACAAAAGTGAAATGCTGAATGAGAAAAATGGATGAGGAGAGAATTATTAAGAAAATATTAAGATGACAGATAGTGAAAGAGGGAGGGGAAAACCAAGTAAAGGATGGAGAAATGGTTCCAAGGAGGCTTTGAGACCGAGTCTGAGCATCCTTGAGTTTAAAAGGTATGTGTGGAGCAGAGTGAGGTGGAGTCTATGGGAGCGACGCACCACTGAGCCGAGGCGCCGCGGCACCTGGAAGCAGCGGGGAGGCCACTGCCAGGGTGGCCTGGTGGTAGAGACATCTTGGGGTAACATTTCAACAAACGGTCAAACAAATGCACCACTGACTAAAAAGACCAATGATGTGTATATTTGAGTATGGGTATATTGAAGTATGTATATGTTTATATACAGGCATTCATGCACATATGTATATCATGTAGATGTTATAAAAAGATGTGGTTAACTTATGTTTAGAAAAAAGAATAGGAATATAATGCTGTAAGAGGATGAATTTGAGTGAAAGAAGTGTGTGGAAAATATTGCTGTCTAATTTATTCATCTGTTTATGTATTCAATTTATATTTTTGTTTATTATTATTTTATACCGAAGGCCTTCTCCCAGACGGGTGGGGTGGCACTGGACTCAGCAGCTTGTACACAAAAATATTAAGTAAGCAGCCTTAATATACATTTTGAATATACAAAATGTTTTTCTAGAAACCTGATATTTTTTCCATAAATAAGATTTTTAAATATCTTACTTTAAGAATAATCAAATTTTACAATCAAGTAAATCCTGTAAAAATAACATTTCAGAAAAGAAAAAGTATATGTTTGCAAAAGTCTGTACCATATGTTTCAAACACCTTTTGCTCACATATTCATTCTCTGCAATATTTGTTATTTTTATATCACTTTCCTGCCTCCACTCCACTTTTTTTTCCCATGATGAAATGTGCATTTAGGCTTAAACCACTGTATACCCACCCCATTACCCATACTCACACACGCCCGCACATACACTCATCTGTTTTTGGGGGTTGAGTCAGATGTTGATATTTGTTTTGCTGTTTGAAATCTGTCACCCCAAGATTCCTCCACAAGCAGTCCCCATTGTCATCATGAAATCATGCTATTTCTCTTCACTATTACCTATTGCCCCATTTATAGGTTACAGTTTTCTGTAACCATTTTGTTGTAAGATTGCTTTTTGTTCATAATTTCATGTGCGTGGCCCTCAACATTGTGGTAGAAGCTCCAACATTTTACTCCCTTTACGTCCAAATGTATGAGGCACTAAGGGCCACACACACCGGCCACTTTCCAGTGGACGGTAGCTGCCAATTTTTTGTGGGGAGAAATAAAACTTGTGTTTCTATGGAAGCCCACACATAAGCCTTTTCTTTTTTGAGGCTGCCCAAAAAAAAATGGGTGACTGGGGTCCATTTTACCCGCCACGCCATGAAAAAATTTGGGTCAACATTCATACAGAGTAAAGTTGATCTCTTAAGAAGCCTAGGGGTGATAACAGGGTGCACCCAGTATATTTTCTAATGTTTTTCTATTCTCGAAAAATCCATGATGATTTCCACATCATGCAGTTCGCCTGTGGTTGCCATGAAAAAGTGGCGCGTGTTCGGGAGGGGCGTCCCACTCCACTTTTGCTTGGCGTCGCATAAACGTGGCAGCCACCGTCCACGGAACAGTGGCCCGTGTGTGGGTGCCCTAACAAAAGTTAGCTATGATGGTATGAAGAGCCGGGATATTTTTTTTGGTACGAGCACATTTATATTTATTTTTGCTATAATTATTAGATTTGAAGTAACCTCCTGTCAGTGTGTGGAGCAAGGTAAGAGGACAGCATAGTTAGCCGGGTCCCTACACCTAAGATAGCATGTTGAAACACTGAAAATCCACATTCCTACATGTGATGATGTCATCCACTGGAAATCCCACATTCCTACATGTGATGACGTCATCTACTGGAAATCCAACATTCCTACATGTGTTGACGTCATCAGTATTCTGGTGCGAGGTATATAAAAGATTTTGCAACTTCTTCTAAGAAGAGACTTTCTTTGTCTTCATGTTGGTGAGTGCTGCTTAGGTTACACTATAATTAACATAACATTGAACTATGGATTTGAGGAGTTTTTGGTTTCCATGCTATTGTAGACACTTCGAAGATCTACACAACAGACTGTCAAGTAAACCATCTTCCTCACCTAAATACCAGGAAAGAATTGGCTCGTAAAACTAAATTAAATACAAGCCACGCCAAGGTCGCCATGCCTCACACTTCATGATGTTGCATAACCCAAGAAGGTTATATAGGAGGAGGCGGCATGCCACACATTCCCTGTGCTATCGGGTGAAGCCGCTCGCCCCGCCCCAATGCGAGGAGATTGACTCAAAATATTGCGATTTCACGCATCGAATCATTTCACTTTCAGGCTTTCTATCTAATTGATAAACAAAAATAAATTGAAAATATGACTGCCTAGATTAACATCTAGACTTTCTTTATTGACTATATACAGTCGGCGCAAAAAAACTAGGACGCTAAAAAAATTAGGGCGGGAATGATGTCCTTAGCTATTTTGACAATTTTGGTGGGAGCGATTGAATTTTTTAACGTTTTTTGTTTATCTGGCAGTGCGTTAGTGTGTGTGCTGTAGATTCCTCGCTGCTGCCCGCTCTGTATCTTCCAAGTCATCATAGGAAGAGGTTGTTGTGTTTGGTTCTCCAACCTTCCTACACCCCCCATTCGCCCCTCCATCTTCTACCGCCTCCTCCAGGTCTACTAAAGCTTTATGCCGGGCAAAACTCTATCCATTGTGAAGAAGACATATAGTAACCTTGTATCGAAGTGGTAAAACAATTGGCCAGATAGCGAGGGAGATGTGTGTTTCCAAACATACCGTCTCGGTGTGGTGCAGGCAAGCGCAAGATGGCGAGTTAGAGACTGTTTTGGCGTGGAAGAAAGGGTCAGGGCGACCAGGAAAAACTTTAAAGAAGACTGATCAACTGCTCAAAATGATTGTTGATGTCAATAATAATTTTGAGCGGTTGATCAGTCTTTGAAGATTTTCCTGGTCGCCCTGACCCTTTCTTTCACGCCAAAACAGTCTCTAACTCACCATCTTGCACCCGCTTGCACCACACCGAGACGGTACGTTTGGAAACACACATCTCCCTCGCTATCTGGCCAATTGTTTTCCAACTTCGATACAAGGTTACCATATGTGTCTTCTTCACAATGGATAGAGATTTGCCCGGCATAATGCTTTAGTAGACCTGGAGGAGGCGGTAGAAGATGGAGGGGCGAATGGGGGTGTAGGAAGGTTGGAGAACCAAACACAACAACCTCTACCTATGATGACTTGGAAGATACAGAGCGGGCAGCAGCTAGGAATCTACAGCAGACACCCTGACGCACTGCCAGATATACAAAAAAAGATAAAAAATGACATCGATCCCACCAAAAGTGGCAAAAAAGCGAAGGACGTTATTCCAGTTCTAGGTTTTCTGGTGTCCTAAGTTTTTTTGCGCCGCCTGTATATCATAGAATAACATTCCCATTGCCTCATTATTCAAGGAAGTAACACGGTTTTCTTTCGTACACCGCACAAATATGCACTGGTTTTCTTCGAAAATAAGAACATTTTGCATTACTTCCTAATTAAAGTAAATTTCAAATGTATAATGATCAATACTGTGCATATTAAACAAAGAAAATACTTCACCAAGGGTAAAGACGTGTCCTTCGAAGTGGTTGCTAGCATGACCAGTCAGATAGGATGGCGAGTCATCATGGCTCCATATATGTGCCATACAGTAAACCCTTCATGCTCGCGGGTTTCAGGCTCGCGGATTTGATTACTCGCGGGTTTTCAACCCTTTTTTTTGGTCCTTTTTTTTTTTTCTCCCTTCCAATTGCTTGCTCTCTACAGGGGCCTTATCCGCCCATGTATGGAGTATGTCTCACATGTTTGGGAAGGATCCACTCATACAGCTCTCCTAAACAGGGTTGAGTCAAAAGCTTTTCGTCTCATCAACTCCTCTCCTCTGACTGACTGTCTTCAATCTTTAAATCACCGCCGCAATATTGCTTCTCTTGCTCTCTTCTACCGTTATTTTCATGCTCACTGCTCTTCTGAACTTGCTAACTGCATGCCTCCCCCCCTCCCGTGGCCTTGCTGCACAAGACTTTCTATTCATTCTCATCCCTATTCTGTCCATCTTCCTAATGCAAGAGTTAATCAGTATCTTTACTCTTTCATCCCTTTCATTGGTAAACTCTGGAACTCTCTTCCTGTTTCTATTTTTCCACTTTCCTATGACTTAAATCTTTTCAAGAGAAGAGTAACAAGACACTTCCCGAACTAAATTGGCTCACCCCTCTGTTTTTATTTTATTCTCTTACTGTCTTCTTTATAGGGACTGGCGACTAAGCGGGCTTTGTGTTACCCATTTTTGATGTGCCCTTGGCCAGCTCCTGGTGATGTAAAAAAAAAAAAAAAAAACAAACAAAACTATTGGGTTAATGAATGAGTAATGTCATGCTCGCGGATTTACGATACTCGCGGGTGTCTCTGTTCCCTAACCCCCCGCGAGCATCAAGGGTTTATTGTACCTACTTTGACCATGGTCATATCCATATCCATATGGGTATGACAAGTGCCTTACCTTCAAGGGTATATTAGGTTACCTATATAAGGGTTACCTTCATATCATTCAATTCAAGAGGTGATCAGTCTTGTGTAATGTGTATTCTTGGCGACTTAATTCTAGCTACTTTTTTCTTCACATTTTCCGTGGGTGATTTGGGGATGATCCGTACGATTTTTTTTCAAAATTGTGTAAAAAAGAGAATGGAGTCAAAGCTGGAAAATTTTATTATGCATGACAAAATATAACCCTTTGACTCAATCAATCGATCATTGGGGGCATACGCCGGGGGGCGCGTCGCCTCGCCCACCCTACGACGCCACTCCCGGGGTTCGCCACGCGCGAGTTCCCATGCAGGCTCCCTTCCCATACCAAGCAACTCCTGACAGGAAGCATCAATTTGCCCCAGCCACGAGCCGTGTGGGTGCCCCCTTGGCCCCCTCCATGCCGAATTGTCTCTTACAGATTCAACCCGATGGGAAGGATCGGTTTTAGGGTAGCGTGCCACATGCCCATATAGCCGAAGTTGGCGCTGACGGACTATGCAGGTAATAAGCCTCGATTCAGTCTCAAGGTGCAATCGCTGGTTTCACGCGTAATCATCCCAGCGATACCCCATGATTCTGCGAAGACACTTATTACCAAAGGCATCGATTTGCCTCTTCAAGTTGCTATTTAGTGTCCATGTCTCACAACCATAGAGTAAGACAGGGATCACAAGCGACTTGGGAGATCCGGATCTTTGTCCTCCTGCACAGGTACCGACAATGCCAAATACTCCTGCTGAGCGAGTCCATAACACCGTGGGCTATGCCAATCCGCCGTAAGACTTCTTGACGTGACCCGCTGTCATTGTGGACTGCGCTACCAAGGTATGTAAAACTTACCAAGATCTCAATGTCCTCGCCACACGCATGAACAGACTGTACTGCTTCATCTAGTAAGTCTCCAAACACCTGGACCTTGGTCTTGAGCCAGGAGACCAAGTCCCAAAGGCTTTGCCTCCGCATGCAGCGCCTCGAGAGCCATCACCAGGACCTCCAGCGACTCGGCAAAGATTACTGCATCATCGGCAAAAACAAGATCAGTATTCTTGGTGTTGCCGAGGGATGCTCCACAATCACTGATCTACAACTTTGCCCAATACCCAGTCCATACAAGTGTTGAATAGTGATGGGGCAAGGACGCACCCTTGCCTCACAACCTGTATTTACAGGAAAGAAGTTGGATACACCTGCCCCACACTTCACAGCACACTCAGTCCCAGAGTACAGACCAGTCATCAAACCAATAGTCCTTGCAGGAATCCCGTGAAGTCGCAGAAGATCCCAGAGTGACTCACGATGCACTGAGTCAGACGCCTTCTTGAGATCAACATAGGCTGCAAGCATCCCCTGTCGAAACTCACTTTGGCGTTCCACCAGGACACAGTCCGTTGTTGACTTACTAGGCATGAACCCAGACTGCTGAGGTCTCTGATGCTTCAGCAGATGACTGCAGATCCGTATCAGCAATAGATGGGCAAGCACCTTGCCTGGCACGCTGAGCAGTGTAATACCGCGGTAATTGTTGCAGTCCTGACGGTCCCCTTTCCCTTTCCAGATAGGGACGACCAGCCCATTTTTCCAGTCAGGAGGAATGGTACCTGATTGCCACACGGCAGTCAGGACAGCATGCAACCCGCGGATCATGGCCTCACTTAGAGGAGTTCCGCACTGATATTACAGACACCAGCTGCCTTTCCACCCCTCAACTTTGCTACAGCCTCTCTGACTTCATCAGAAGAGAGGGTGCGGTTTCGTCAATGGGAGGATCGACATCCACTATACCTGTAACCTTTGACTACAATGTGTATAATGCACAACTCTGGGAGCATTTTACAAGTAGGTGAAACATTGGCCTAAATTTTTTTTCTCATTGTACGGATTGTCCACAGGTGTAGATGATCCATACAGATATAGATATCAAAAAGTAAAAAAATCATTTATAATTTTAAATGAAGGCAAACCTTAATAGCAACATATTTCATGAAGGGGAGCGTCCGGCTAGAATTGGGTATGCCATATCTACATGGTGCCTGCCCCCCTCCACTCTGTGCCCTGGCACACCTTTCTAAATGTTCAAAGCACTATTTATCTGTTATTATCCCCCCCCCTTCAAACTTTTATGGCTAAGACACGTCATAGTGGTGTTCATTTCACCGTTTCAATATTTTTGTTATTTGCCTATTGTGATTTTTTTATGCTTTTTTGAAAAAAATGTTCAAAAATTTCAAAACATATATCAAACAAAAATCACAGTTCATAGATATAACAACAACAACGTTACAGTCGTTTGAAGAACAATGATTGTTCTTGCTTTTAGCTTTTGTTTGAATGCAATCAACCAAACACTTGCTGAGAAATAGAATTTTGAACATAGAAAACTTAAGTTTTGAGATACAGGCCGATGAAGTTTGTCCATCGATCGCACACCTGTAATGCCAAAACATGATGTGATTTAAGTTATACTTTATTGTTTTTTAGGATTATTTTCATCTTTATAATAAATTGACATGTATTTATAGCAAATCAGGCTCCTAGTCCCCCCCCCCCCCCCCCCCCATGCCCTCGCTCAAGGCCAGGTATTATCTTTTCAGAGTTGCCCAGACTCCTCACTGGCTAGGAAAATGATGTGAACTTAGAAGTCACCAGGTGCTTAGTGTTCTTATATTTGTTCTTTCTTTTTGGTTTTGGGTTGTAGCTTGCCTTTGCTGTGCCTTCTTCTTTCTTTGTCTTGTGAGAGGGATTATCTTAGTGCCTTCGAGTTGACTTTGAAGGATTTCAGCAGACTTGCCTTCTGATAACCGAAGTTATGGTTCAATATTGCTGACTGCAACAAACAGTAGTCTTTTGAAGCCAGCAAACTTAGCTTTCCGTGCACTTGACCACATCTTGCTGTGGAAGCTCTCATTTGCGTTCTGTGTCAGTCCACAGACACATCTCTCCAGGATGTCACGCGATATAGGGGGGTAGTAAGTGGGGGTAGGGTGGGGGGAACCATCAATAACTACGGAATCATAAGGAATTTTGTGCTAAAACTTCGTAATTATACCAAAGACACACTACAACAAGATACCTCACTCGCGGTCAGTAGAAGTCAGACTAACGAGCTCTGGTAGAAGGGGGGTAAGGGTAACGTATAAGGGAGGAAATATATTTACAAAATTTAATACAGGGAGGTCCCGTTATACGAGCATTCGGTATACGAGAATCTGATGATACGAGATGTGTAAATTAGGGTATTTTCAATATACGAGATCGAAAATTCAATGATACGACATTCAAACCGGGGTGAGTAAAATTATCAAGTTAAAAATGCGCGCCCTACCACTCTCGGGCTGGACAAAGGGGGATTTGGTTGACCCCAGTGAGGTCACCCCTAGCAAGCCGTGACCTGAAGGGTAATTAAGCATATGGCGCGGCCTGACATTTAGGGGTAATTAACAGGTGTGCGGCCCCAACCTTGGGACCGCAGTCAGGTCACCCCTAGCAAGGCGTGACCTGAAGGGTAATTAAGCATATGGCGCGGCCTGACCTTTAGGGGTAATTAGCAGGTGTGTGGCCCCAACCTTGGGACTGCTACACTACCTTCTCTTGTATCACTCGGCGTCCCCTACATTACAACGTCTTTTTTGCTTGTTATGCATGTTTTATGTTTAGCTAGCCGCAAAGCCGCCCTCCGGGCGGCCTTTTTGGCTAGCTCCTGCGGAGGGCTATTGGTGGGCCCTTGGCCCACCACCTGTGTTTGGTGGGCCTTCGGCCCACTCGGCAGACTCTCCAGATAGCCCCTTCTAACTTTAATGAAATCATGGATGTAGAAATGTATGTATTAACGCTAACCCATTCACATCATAGCCCCTTCTAACTTTCCTGAAAGCAAAGCCGCCCTCTGGGCGGACTTTTTGGCTAGCTCCTGCGGAGGGCTATTGGTGGGCCTTCGGCCCACCACCTGTGTTTGGTGGGCCGAAGCCCACCAAACACAGACTCTCCAGATAGACCCATTACCCACCACCTCGGCCCACCAAACACAAGACTCTTCAGATAGCCCCTTCTAACTTTCCTGAAATGTATGTATTCCCCCCACCCATTCACTCACCCATTACTCATCACCCCCCACCCATTCACTCACCCATTACCCATCACCACACACCCATTCACTCACCCATTACCCATCACCCCCTACCTATTCCCTCACCCATCACCCCCCACCCATTCACTCACCCATCACCCCACACCCATTACCCATCACCCCACCCATTCATTCACCTATTACCCATCACCCTACATCAAGGTTTCCTCAATTCTCACAACCCACTTTTTTTTCTTCACAGTTCTCGCTAATAGGCTGCTAAAAAAAAAAGAAAAAAAAAAAGTGATCGGATCATCCTTTATATAAGTGGGCTTAAAACCTTCCCCTGGTCAACCTGATTCCAAAACTGTGACATATGATGGGATTCCGCCACAGGGGGCGGCACCTATTGCGGACAGACAGACAGACAGACAGACACACACACACACACACACACACACTTTCGCTTATATTATTATAGATTAATGTGCAGTTATGTTATTTTGTGTGCTATTTTCTCTTTCAGAATGGTTTTTCTACAGAATAGGTAGTACAGTGTGGGTAATATAGACGCTGTGGGTTTATTGTGTTTGCTATAGTTTATTTTAGCTTGAAAAACGTCTTTTTTTTTTTTTTTTCTTTTTTTTGTAATTGATGGGGTCTTGGAACCAAACCTATATTTTACCATTCGTTATGTGTTTCGTTATACGAGATTTCGCTTTACGAGTATGCCAGGTGGAACCTAACTGCTCGTATCTTCGGGACCTCCCTGTATATGTGAACAACTGAACATCTAGGTCAAATATTTCTGCTTTCATTGCTTCGTTGGCATGAAGAAACAAACATAGGAAAATAGTAATTTTTGTGGTTACGTTTTCCAAGCGAGCTAGCTAAACCTGTGGTGTACGTGTACGAAGGGTGCGGGGATTGCATAGGCCTACACATATATGAAGTACACGGAGGTGAACAGAGCTGCAAACATGCGTGCGTGCAAACGGAGATTATCACTGCGAGAATGGCCACGTCATGCATGTTCTCTCGACTCGCACGCACTATCAGCGCTCGCAGGGCTCAGCTCATGCATCATCACCGTAGAGCTAGTTAGGCAGAATCTATAGACAGTACAACGCTGTATGGTGCGCCGTGAATCGTAACAGCCATGATTTTTCTCGGTGTATGATAATAAATTCTGACCTTCCCCACGCTGCGATGCACTTTTTAATCATGGTCCGAGACCCGGTCTCGAGCCAAATTCTGAGACCAAAAGCTTCGAGACCAAGATCGAGACCAAGACCAGATCAAACGAGACCAAGACCGCATCAAACTGGTCTCGAGACCTGCAACACTGGTTAATAGTTAACCATATATGAGACCATACACTCATTGTCTTGGGCGACTTCAATGCTACTACTGGCACTGTGAGAGATGGCTACGAGTTGTGTGTTGGTCCCCATGGCTCCGGTACCAGAAACACCAACAGTTCTCTGCTTCTGAACTTTGCAAAATCCAGAAGGTTGAGAATTGCAGGTTCTTGGTATCAGAGGCCAGAGCTGCACCGCTGGACATGGTATAGTAATGCCGGAGGGGTAGCTAAGGAGATCGACCACATCCTCGTTAGTATTCGTTGGAGGATCCTCCAGAACTGCAGGGTTTACCGGAGTGCTGAGTTCTTTGGAACAGATCACAGACTTGTTGTTGCTACACTTAAGCTTCATGTCAAGTCCAGAAGAATCTCAAGAGGTAACCATACTGTGTTTCATCTTGAGAAACTGAAGGACTTGATATGTGCTCATGAGTATGCGGTGGCAGTCTCAAATCGGTTTGATGTGCTCGGTGCTCTCGGGGACCCTGTAGAACTGTGGGATACCTTCAAACGTGAAACTCTACAGGCTGCCAAGGAGTGTATTGGGGAGCGCCCGAGGTCGAGGCGTGGTTTTGTCTCGACGGAGACGCTGGAGAAAATAGAGGAGAGTCGCGCTGCCAGGCTGGCTGGGAACCGGGACCAGCACAGGGCTCTGTCACGCCGGACTAGAACCCTCCTGAGGAGAGACAAGGAGAGGTATTTCAGGAGTCTCGCTGAGGATGTCGAGGGTCATTTGAACGCTAATGACCTCCGACCCGCCTACCGAGCCCTGAAGAAGCTCCGTTCCAAGTCTCCTTCTCGGGCGAGTGCTATTCGAACAGCAGATGGGCGCCTCGTGTCGGACATGGATGGGCAGATGGCTCGTTGGGCTGAGTACTTTGGGCAGTTGTTCACGGTGGACCCTCCAACTGAGCAGCTTCACACCACTGGGTTACAGGCAGTGGATGCCGATTCTCCCATTGACGAAACTGCACCCTCTCTTGACGAAGTCAGAGAGGCTGTAGCAAAGTTGAGGGGTGGAAAGGCAGCTGGTGTTTGTAATATCAGTGCGGAGCTCCTCAAAGCTGGGGGTGAGGCCATGATCCGCGGGTTGCATGCTGTCCTGACTGCCGTGTGGCAATCGGGTACCATTCCTCCTGACTGGAAAAGGGGGCTGGTTGTCCCTATCTGGAAAGGGAAAGGGGACCGTCAGGACTGCAACAATTACCGTGGTATTACACTGCTCAGCGTACCAGGCAAGGTGCTTGCCCATCTATTGCTGACACGGATTCGCAGTCATCTGGTGAAGCATCAGAGACCTCAGCAGTCTGGGTTCACGCCTGGTAAGTCAACAACGGACCGTATCCTAGCGCTTCGTGTCCTGGTGGAACGCCGACGTGAGTTTTGACAGGGGATGCTTGCAGCCTATGTTGATCTCAAGAAGGCATTTGACTCAGTGCATCGTGAGTCACTTTGGGATCTTCTGCGACTTCGAGGGATTCCTGCAGGGACTATTGGTTTGATAACTGGTCTGTATTCTGGGAGTGAGAGTGCTGTGAAGTGTGGGGCAGGTGTATCCAGCTTCTTTCCTGTGAATACAGGAGTGAGGCAAGGGTGCGTCCTTGCCCCATCACTTTTCAATGCTTGTATGGACTGGGTATTGGACAAGGTTGTAGATCAAAGTGATTGTGGAGCATCCGTCGGCAACACCAAGATCACTGATCTTGTTTTTGCCTTTGATGCAGTAATCTTTGCCGAGTCGCTGGAGGTCCTGGTGATGGCTCTCGAGGCGCTGCACGAGGAGGCAAAGCCTGTGGGATTTGAGGTCTCCTAGCTTAAGACCAAGGTCCAGGTGTTTGGAGACTTACTAGATGAAGCAGTACAGTCTCTTCATGTGTGTGGCGAGGACATTGAGATCTTGGAAAGTTTTACATACCTTGGTAGCGCAGTCCATAATGACGGCGGGTCACGTCAAGAAGTCTTACGGCGGATTGGCATAGCCCACGGTGTTATGGACTCGCTCAGCGTGAGTATTTGGCATTGTCGGTACCTGTGCAGAAGGACAAAGATCCGGATCTTCAAGTCGCTTGTGATCCCTGTCTTACTCTATGGTTGTGAGACATGGACACTAAATAGTGACTTGAAGAGACGAATCAATGCCTTTGGTAATAAGTGTCTTCACAGAATCATGAGGTATCGCTGGGATGATTACGTGTCAAATCAGCGATTGCACCGTGAGACTGAATCGAGGCCTATTACCTGCATAGTCCGTCAGCGCCAACTTCGGCTATATGGGCATGTGGCACGCTACCCTGAAACCGATCCTTCCCATCGGGTTGTATCTGTAAGAGACAATCCGGCATGGAGTAGGCCAAGGGGGCACCCACAAGGCTCGTGGCTGGGGCAAGTTGATGTTTCTTGTCGAGAGCTGCTTGGTATGGGAAAGGAGCCTGCATGGGAACTCGCGCGTGGTGACCCCCGGGAGTGGCGTCGTAGGGTGGGCGAGGCGACGCGCCCCCCGGCGTATGCCCCCAATGATTGATTGATATATGAGAGAGATAGAGGGTAGCGGCGCTGATGTGGCATATGGCATATCCGCTAATCCCGCCAGCCACATCCAAATTGACTTGATATTTTAAAAACACTATTTTTTTCTTTTCTCATAAGTAATTGCCATAACAATAAGGATTTATTTATCTTTCATACTGTATTGTTATTGGATTGCTCCTGTACCTTTCCAGGAGGTAAGCATAACTTAAGTAATTTAATGCAAAAAATGTAAATTTGCGGTAACTAAGCAAGGACTTCGAAATGAAAATCATCTTAAAATCATATTAAGGGTCCAGTTAATGAAATATGTTGCTAATAAGGAAGTTTGCCTTAATTTAAAACTATATATGATTTTCTTACTTTTTTATATCTAGGTATGTCTGTATGGATCATCCACACCTGTGCACGATCCATACAATTTGAGATTTTTTTTTTAGGCCTATGTTTCACTTACTCACGGAGCAATTTAAAATCCATTTACTTTACAGTACGCATCCAGTCTGATTTTAAATTAAGTTATTGTGCTGGCTTCGACACCATTAGCTGGTAATTTGTTCCATCGATTAACAACTCATAACATTGAAATAATTTTTTACGGAGATCTGTAGTGCACCGCTGACCATTCAGTTTGAACCGTTGTTTCTTGTTGTCACGTGAGGAGAAAGCTCGAATAGGTTCTCTTGATTAAAGACATCAAATCCTTTAAGGATCTTAAAAGTTTCTATCAAGTCCCCACAAATTCTACGATCCTTTAACATATTAGGTTTTCGCAGCCTTTCTTCATAAGGTGAATTTTGCAGTTGGAATAATTTTGGTTGATCTTCTTTGAACTGATTCTAATTTGGCTTCATCTTTTACGAACCCGTCAGGATGGCATGGTTGGTAGAGTCGTGAGCTTGCGTGCAGAGTCTCTGCATTCGGTCAGCGGTTCGAATCCACCAAGTTCGTCCTGGCGTGGTGGCGCTTTGTATAGTCAATAACCTTGTAGTTGGTACTTGCAAAGTGTCTAGATAGGATCAAAGTATCTTATCTTATATCATCTTTTACAAAACAAGGCGACCAGAATTGAATGGCATATTCTAAGTGCGGCCTAACCAAAGACGTGTATAATAAGTGTCATTACTTTCGGAGTTTTATGTTCAAAGTTGCGTTTAATGAAACCCAACATCTTATTTGTCTTTTTACTGGCAGCTAAGCAATGCGTAGTACTAGTTTTAAGATCATTACTAATGATGACACCTAAATCCTTTTCCTGTTGTACTTCAGTTAACGACTTGTTTTGCATTTGATAGTTATATTTGAGGTTGTTGTTACCTATATGCATTACTTTACATTTATCGGAAATGAATTTCAATAGCCATTTGTCGCTCCAATTCGATAGTTTGTCTAGATCACGTTGTATGAGCTCGCAGTTTTCTCTAGTAGCTATATGCTGTACCGCCTAATTTGGTGTCATCAGCAAATTTCAATATTTTAGATAAGAGACTGTAGTCCAGATCGTTGACATATATCAGGAAAAGAGTGGGACCCAAGACCGAGCCCTGAGGCACCCTACTAGTAACATCTAACCAATCAGATGCCTCACCATTGATTACTACCTGTTGCTTACGATTTGAAAGCCAATCGCCATTCCATGAACACAGCTGCTCTCCTAACCCATGTGCCCTTGATATGGTCAATAGCCACTTATGGGGAACTGTATCAAAGACTTTCTGAAAATCAGGGTATATTATATCCGAGGGTATTTTTGCGTCCCAATTTGAATATATGACATTGAAGAAATTGAGTAAGTTAGTTTAGCAAAATCTCTTATTTCGAAAACCATGCTGGGAGTTTAATATTAAGTTATTTTCATCAAGATAGGACACTATTCTATCCTGCAATATTTTCTCAAATACTTCAACAATCACAGAAGTTAGACTAATTGGGCGATAATTATTTGCGAGGGTCTTACTTCCTTGAATATCGGTGTAACATTAGTTAACTTCCACATACACACAACCCTCGTTTTCCCGGACTAATAGGGGGGAGCACTGGTCCGAGAACCACAAAAGTCCGGGAATCGCAACAGTCCGAGGCCATTACTCACCCCCGGACGCTTATCCTACTCTAGTATTTACTGTCCGGCAACTGCCAATATCAACTACCCCGCCGCGGACTTTTACGTCCGCTGAGCATACTGCCACCTGGCGGGAGGCAGCAGAAAGTGTTCAATAGTCTCAAGAGACGTTCCTGCACCAGGGGCAGTGGGGGTCAGGGGACTAACGGAGGCTGTGCAGGTGAACCGTGAGTGTCGTGTGCCCAAACGTAAACAATACGAACGCTGAGCATGCTGCCACCTGGCGGGAGGCAGCAGAAAATGTTCAATAGTCTCAGAGACGTTCCTGCACCAGGGGCAGTGGGGGTCAGGGGACTGACGGAGGCGGTGCAGGTGAACCGTGAGTGTCGTGTGCCCAAATGTAAACAATACGACCGCTGAGCATGCTGCTACCTGGCGGGAGGCGCGGACACTGACCAGGGGTGACAGGAGACGCTCGGACCGCCGGACAACTTTGTCAATTTACGGACTGGACCAGGCATTTGTCCGGGACTCTGACATATCCCCGGACCTTGGATTTTGTCCGGCAAATTCGATATCCGGGAAATGGAGGTCCGGGAAAACGAGGGTTGTGTGTACTTGGAAATTTTTTGTCCATTAGCGATTTGTCAAAAATAAACTTTAATGGGAGTGAAAGTTGGTTGTAACATTCCTGAAGTAATTTGGGGGAGATTTCGTCAACTCCCATGGATTTTGATGGATCAAGTTTCTGCAAATATTTTGATATATCGTCTACTGTTATCTCTCCTATTTCCAATCCATCATTTACTGGTCCCACAAACATGTTAATTGGTTCTGGCAATGGACCTTCATCTTTTGTAATGGAAACCGTATTAAAGTAATCATTGAGTATGGTCGCCATACTCTATATTGGTTAACTAAATATCTATTATGGTTAACTTTCAAGTAGTAATATGGACAGAATAGGGAAGATAATAAGATAGTCTTATGTAGCCGAGGACTAGAGTACCTTGAATAATAGAGTAGTGACAACTCAATTTATGGGCGCCATCTTGGTGCCAGGGCCTCTTCATTCACTCAAGACCCGGGGAAGTTCTCAAGGCATGACCCCGCAGTATATCATGTTATACATGTATAAAGGATGTACTGTTATCTTCGGAAATGTTTGTTCTATAAGATTATCACATAAAACACAGTAAAACACATTAAATAAAGGTCATTATGAGACTGAAGAAATATGCATGAACTGAACATTAACTTAAACTCGTCATGTAAAACTTTGTGGGACAACCTATAGCATGGAATATATCAATAGAAGCAGAATTTCATTAGCTTTCCATTGATATATTTAGTTTTTTGATAAATGCAGTAGTACCATGTAGAAAATAGCGTTAAGTAAATAAATCACCGCGGCGGCTGCTCTCTCTCTCTCTCTCTCTCTTTCACGGAGAGAGAGAGAGCGGCCGCCGTGGCGATTTATTTAGTTAACGCTATTTTCTGCATGGTACTACTGCATTTATCAAAAAACTAAATATATGGCATGGGAAATTGGGGAAATTGGGATTCAAATTAAGGATGAAAAGATCTGCACGATGATGTAAGTTAAATTTGTTAGTTTTTAGTGCCCAATACCGAAATTATACCAATAATTGGGGTAATTTGGGAGAGGGTGGTGCTGGCTTCTGCGTTTATTTGAATTTGGCGCGTGAAATTCTCGGCAAGTCGGTCGATAAAAGACCGAGTGAGCGGTGTGTGATTTAAAAAAAAAAACTATTGCGATCATGACACCAGCCCCAGACCCAGACCGAATTCTCTGTCGACAAAATGCCGAAAAAACCTCCGTGTGAACCACCCTTGGCGGGGGTGTGAGGTAAGTCGCTGCTTATTTCGAGGCGGTACCTATTTTATGCAACACCGGAACGCCACTAAACCCAAGCCGCCAGTCAGACATTAAGCTGAGTGTGGGCAGTGTAATGAACCCATAGTTTCATAGCCGTGTGGGGTTGGTGGCGCCACGGGCTGTTTTTTTCTTCACATATGCAAATGGTGGAGGGCGCCGGTAAGTGCAGTCCTTACTACCGTGTTTTACTATAATATACAGTATGTAGCAGTACTATCAGGGGACTATGGGGTTTTTCAAGTGAAAACAAGAGGCAGACCTATAGGAAAGATTCATATCTTCATATAAGTGGTGTGGTGTTATGTGTTTTTGCGACAGGTTACCGTATACTGTACCGTAGCCTATCCAGATTCAACCTTTGGCCTAGCAGTAGCCTACCGTATTTTTGGGGCCGACTTATACGGCAAGTATAGGCCTAACCCATAATCTTGAGCTAATAATCTTGAGGTCGACTTGTACGCTAGTTGACTTGTACGCCGCTATTTACAGTATATTCAAACAGCATCACAAAGGACAGCGAGGAATAATCAATATCATCAATCACCTTTTATTATGAAATTGAAAGAATATGTATATTGTATGAATTATGGAGTATATATCAAGGCACTAACGAAGACACCGATACAGTATGGTCTATGTACAGTACATTATTCAACAACACACGAGAGCCATCCTCTGGCGATCAGCATCAAGGACCATGACACCGCAACTGTTGTCGCTTTTTTTATACATTAGTTTCTTAATTTCAGGAAGACTTGTTCGAGAGACGTGGAGGGGACTACTGTCGCCTTCTATAAACGGGAGGGTATTGTTGCGACGTACTTTGGACTGTTGCATTTTCACGATTAGTTTCTGGTGTAGTCAGTGTCGTCGGCAGGGAAACTGACTGCTGAACTGCCGCTTGGCCCGGAGACCAAGACATGACGGCAGGCTGACTCGGATGAACGCTATGTGTTGCAGGATTCATATTGACTTCATTAGAATTATCAGGAATGCTTGGAAGCCACTGCAGAGTCTGTGGTGCCCTTTGGAGCGTATGAGCTTCAGGCAGGGGCTGGCGACATTGGCTGCACAGGTAGTGGTGCTTCTGGAGCTGGAGAGACAGCTTAAGCAACTGGTCTTGCATCACCTTCTGGATGTGATCAAGACGCCCCTTCAGCATGGTTTCCGTGGTAGTAGTGTCAGGTAACTGGCCTAAGCGGTGCTGCAGGTGGCGGCGGTCGCGATCATATTTAATCTTGAACGATCTGAATTGAATCGCAAGAGTTTCTTCCTCTTCTATAGGGTCGAACTCTATTTTGGAGTCCTCTGTCCCCAGCAGAATTGCCTCCTGCAGCGTCTCATTGGGTACGGACCATTGGTCACTCCTGTGGGAGACTGTGGTGCTCCTGTTCTTGTTCGGAAACACATCCACCGATTTCGGAATCCTGCTACGGCGAGTCATAAGAATACGAAGCTGGCGGGGGAAGCAGCGCAGGACCCGTGCCACCACCATCAACCGCTCATAAGCCACCAGGTAGGAGGCCTGCTTAGATAACCTTCGGATCTTGCCCTGCCGCTGGAGGTCCGGAATATCATTGACGGCGAGACCAATCAAAAGATTTGCCATGAGGACACACACCAAGAAGAGGAACATCGCGAAGAACAGGCCGCCAAGCAAATCCAGATCATCGACGTAATTGCCAAAGTCGATTTCTCCGATCATCATCATAAGGGTTTTGATAAGGCTGAGAGGCAAAGTGCTGAATTCTGTTTTATCTCCGAACAGTACCAGGAAACTGATCGCAAACCCAATGATAAGACTGGAAAACGCTGCCAAGAATTTAATAACGGAACGGGCCACGCGGGTAAACATTAGGACGTAACTGCCCAGCGACGGGAAGCGGCCCAGGAGCATCATAAACTCCACCCAGCTGAAGAATGCAGAGACCGCCGCCGCCTGACGCACCAATGTGTCTGGCCCTTCCTCGGCAGAAGCTGTCTGTGAAGTATTCTCCCCTGAGGTGTTCATGCTTTGGTATTGTATCGATAGTGAATCAACCTTTTTGTAGAAGGGCAAACAGCTAAACACGACAAAAGCAGAACTAGCGAGGGCTATTGTCTTGGTGTAAGTCTCCCACTGATGCAGAAATTTCTTAAGATTGACAAACATAAAGACAAGGTCTGGAATTAGTATGAGAAGGAACATGGTATTGTATAGGATCAAGAACACAGTGTAAGAATTGGGGTGTTTATCCCAAAGCCACGGGTGTTTGCCAAACGTCATAACAATAAAGGTGGAGTGGAGCAGTAAGAACATGAGGTAGAAAGCAACGCTGCAGTAGAAGAAGGGTTTAATCTTGTTCCACTTGAAGTAAAGAAAGCTCTCAAGCAGAGGGTGCTTGAGGAGAGCCTCGAGACGGGGGGTGGACAGTTCTGATATCAGTGAGCTCTGGACGCCTTCCTCTTCCAAGTATACGACGGAATAGTTGAAGGTGACGCGGAAGTCTGGGTCGTGATGAGGCACATTGGAAAGGCGGACGTGGCTGTCAAATAGCCGCGTGAGAAGCTGTGCCGCGGAAGGGAGGTGCCTTAGAATGATGGAACAGCGCGTCTGGCCATCCTTGTCCAGTCGCGTCAAGTGGTCCCCGTTGGTCAACAGCAGTTCACAGCAGTCTATGGAGCCGCCACGCACTGCGTAGTGGAAAGGCGCGTAATCCTCGTTGTCTCGAGCAGTGACCAAGTTTTGTACCTGATCAGTGTTCAGGATGTGGCCGAGACTGGTGGAGCAGCCCTGGTGGCAGGCGGCGTGCAGCAGGGACTGCCCATTGCGAGTGATGATAGTAGGATCGGCTCCGAGGCCTATCAGAGTCTCCACCACGCGAGGCAGTCGATGGTGGGCAGCAAGAAAGAGTGCATTTTCGCCCCGAAGATTGACGTGATTTATGTCTGCCCCGGCTTGTACAAACTCCGTCACGAGGTCCAGCACTGTAGCCTCGCAGGCGGCATCGCACTCTGTCATGAGCGTCATGTGTAGGACGCTGTTCCCTTTACTTTCTCTACTCGTGATCACTTCCTTGGCCTGTTTATCCTTTAGAAGTTGACGGGTGATTTCAAGGCTACGAGAGTGAGCGGCCAAGTGGAGGACAGAACACAGATCATTATCTCTCTGAGTGATATCCGGGTGTTGCTGAAGCAAGAGAACTGTAGAGAGGTGGTCTCCGCGGCGCACAGCCACATGTAAGGGCGTCTCAATCCTCAGTCCCTTCACCCCTGGCGGGGGCTCACAAAGGGTGTTGGGGGAGGCTCCGTGCTGCAGCAGTTCCTCCACTCCATCGTGCCAGCCGTCGGCCACCGCCAGATGCAGCGTTGTTTGTCCCAGGCCGTCCAAAGCTTCCACCTGTGGAGGGTTAAGAATTAAGATACACTTGGTGATGCACAACGTCAATCAATAATGCCCCAAAACATCATAATATTTCAACACAATAATTCATACAATGCTGCATTCCTGGAATTTTACCTTGGCACCAGCCTTCATCAAGGTGGTGAGGATGCTGACGTGACGCGCGTGACAGGCGGCGTGCAGGGCCAGACTGCCGCCGTACCGGGTGCCGAGCGCTGCCTCGGGGTCTTGCTTTAGCGCGTCTTCCACTCCCCTCACATCACCGCTCTGTATTGCCTGAGGAGTATGATAGGAGTGGAATATTAGGAGTAGGCCGACTTGCATAAGTAACATATTCCTTTGTGAACAAATAAAGACAATTTTGATGGTTTAAAGTAGATTATGAACAATAGATTAATCTGAAATTCATTAGCAATAATGATATGTTTATGCGACATAAAAACAATGCCCATACTACGTTGTCAAACATAAAATTTACATCGAATTAAGAATGCTGGGCGTAATGACAGAAGCCTTGGGGGGGAAAACAAAAGATAAACATGAGATGACCTTCATGATGGATATCTAGAACAAGTGATTGTTAAAATACGATAGCTAGCTTATAAGGTAGCTTTACATAAGCATACAAAATGCAGGAAAAGAAAAGCATCAGACTATTAATTACATTACAGTGAATGTCTATGCGCTAATTGCCTCCGAGCTTCATATGAAGATGTCCCCCAACTTTGATGTGTCGTTGATAGCTCTGCTGTGTGTATGTATGTGTGTCTGTTACAAACTAGGGTAGCTATGTCCTTTTTGGTGTCCCCTCCCACCCTGCCCTCACTACCTCACTTCGTTTTAGTTCTGATGTGACGCGATGCTTATGACACAACCATCGTCCTGGCTCAGACACGTGGCTGCCAGGCTACATTAATTGTTTACCTCTTCATCTGATTGATAGAAAGGTTAAGATCACAATTTCCAAGGACCGCACTATAGATATACGTAATACACTGGGCACTAATGATTTGGTTAACAAAGGAAATGTATTTATGCGTTTTAGTAGAGCACAATGGAGGGACTTACCACAAAGAGCACAGGCATGGTCTCTCTGTGTCTGTCTGTGCCATCTATCGCGGATGACGCCATACGGGACAGGGCGGGCCCATCGCTGCCAGCAGACCAGCCCTGCACCGCGGCCACGGGGGGCGGGGGCGCGGGGAGGCACGTCATCTCGGTGGGGAAGTCCTCCGCATCGCCGCGGAAACACTCCAAGCTGCATCTGTGGCACGAGGAACCCAGAGGCGGTGATGAGGCGACACACACAACAACTATATACATTACATTACACACACACACACAGACACAACAACATTACATACACACACACACACACACACAACAACTATATACATTACATTACACACACACACACACACAACTATATACATTACATTACACACACACACACACAGACACAACAACATTACATTACACACACAACACACGCACACACAACTATATACATTACATTACACACACACACACAGACACAACAACATTACATTAACACACACACACACATAGACCAACAACATTACATTACAACACAAACACACGCACACCACTTATACATTACATACACACACACACGACACAACACATTACATACATTACACACACACACACCACACAACAACTATATACATTACATACACACACACAAACTACTTATACATTACATTACACACCACACAACAACTATATACATATACATTACACACACACACCACAGACACAACACAGGCGTTACTACACAAAACCACACACAAAACTATATACATTACATACACACACACACACACAGACACAACAACATTACATTACATTACACACACACACACACACACAACAACTATATACATTACATTACACACACACACAACAACTATATACATTACATTACACACACACACAACAACTATATACATTACATTACACACACACACACACACACAACAACTATATACATTACACACACACACACACACACATTTAAGGCCATCACATTTAAGGGGAGGGATAAGTTTTCAGAAGCCGAATTTAATAAAAAAATACGAAAATTAGTCAATTTTTTTTATTATGGTCAAAATGCAGTAAGGAAGCCACGCCCCCTGCCTCCCCTTGTATTCTACGGGGCAGCTGATTGGTGCATTCCTCGTATCATCACTACCAATCACAATATCTTCACAACTTAACAGCGGCGTGACCACTGGACAGAGCAATCTTCACTACAGAGGGTGACAAAATCAAGAATCCCTCTGTAGTGAAGATTGCTGTCCAGTGGTCACGCCGCTGGTAAGTCGTGAAGATATTGTGATTGGTAGTGATGATACGAGGAATGCACCAATCAGCTGCCCCGTAGAATAGACGGGGGAGGCAGGGGGCGTGGCACCCTTACTGCATTTTGACAATAATAAAAAAAATAGACTATAGGTTTTGGCATCTGCTGAAACACCACCCAACTTTCACGCGTATTTTAAATGCCCTACGCGCGTTTAAAGGGCTCCGACGTCAGGGAGTGTTGCCATGTCATCTAATACAAATTTAGTTTTCCATTATTTTTTACAGTTATCTTGTTATTTTATCTGAAAAAAATGGTTGTGGTTGCTGCGCGATACAACCATCACAAGAGAGTAGGCCTGCTGGGGAAACTCTGGAGGAAAAAACGCGCTTCTCCAACCACCCCTGGGGTAGTGTGGAAGAGTTTGAACAAAGACAAGCAAGGCCTTCTAGGAGGGCCCTGATAAAGGTATGTAGGTTTTTTATTATTTTATTTGGTCTATAAGATGAAAAAGGCAACATTACCCATCGCCGCTAAAATCTCCGCCAAGAATTGCTCTGGATACAAAATGCTGTATCTCTTTTATTTATTGATCAATTTCTGATCTGTTTTTTTTTATTGGACTCGTTATTAAAAGCGTTATAGAACTTACTAAGTAGAAATTTCTGTTAAATGGATTGTTATAGGAGTAATTTGTAACCAATCTTTGAGGACCGTTTTCTCAGAATTGCTTTTTGACTGGTTTCCAATACTTCTATAAGTCACTACTTGCTTAATTTTTAACCAATTTTGAATCTAGTTTTTTTATTTTTTTCAAAAATTGTATATATCTTGAAAACTTATAAAAAAAATCAAATTCCAGCAACCAATTTAATAGAAATAAACTTCCCCTTTAAAATGAACTTTAGAAATAAACATTAGTAGCAAAACTGAATTAGGAGTAAAAACTTTAAGAATTTAAGTTTAAAAAAAATAAATAATAATAATTATCACCAAAATGTCTTGATTTTTGGTGTGAAGCAGATTTGTAATAGTCTCAACATTGTGTTAAAGTTTCATAAAATTTCAACCCTTCCTTCTATATGATGACCTGAATGCTTACCCTCCCCTTAAGCCTCGTTGACACGGGGCTAGTTCACCAGCCGCTAGTGCTATAAGCTATTATAGCGGCAAGTTAACTTACCCGGCAAGTAAGTGTTGACACAAGGATAGTTTTGCAGGATAGTATTTGTAGCCAGTAGCCATCAAGAGGTCCAGCGACATAGATGTAGCGACTGATGCTGCAGCAGTTGTTCTCGCAAGATAATTATTAATAACTGTGAACAATTAAAGGAAGAAACTCCCACAATATGGGAGAGGAAATGGCTTCAGCGGAGAGAAAGATTAGGAGGCTCCAGGAGCTGTTGTGTTTGGTGGAGCCTACGTATCTACGAAGGACACATCGATGAGAAACGCAGTTCCAGCAAGAATAAAATTTGAAATAAACTTGCGTTATTTGGCGCGTGGAGATAGTCTTGCATCACATGCATAATTATATCTTAAGTGTTCTGGCCTCCACTATGTTACAGTTATTGCCTAAAGTACTGCAGACAGTCATTGGTGTACTGAACAATTATCTACAGGTAATACTTTGCAATTGCTGTATATACATTGTTAATTTCCATGCAAACTTATATATTTATTTATATGCGTAGTGATCGATCACACTACCACTATCGTATGTAGGCGTCGCGTCAGTCTCTTGAACCATGACAGTCGAGGATGGTTTTTTTATGTCATCCAAGCCTGCTCCACTTTTCTTAGATTTCTAAATTTTCATCACTTCCTGTCTAAACACGTTATTTATAACCTTAATTTTTTTTTTTTTTTTAATCAACGTTAGGAACGTGAATTAAGGCCTTCCCAGATCAAAGCTTCGGCTAACGTATTTATAGCAGTGGCGTAGCTAGGTATCTATGAATAGGGGGGGGGGGCACAGCTGAGAATGAGGGGCACTAGGCAAGCGGGAGGCATTCTGATGCTACTTAGAAGGGTATAAGGGCATATTCTAAGATCAGATCAGTGGTTGGTATTATAAAGAATACGGCAACCATGGCCAGTGGGGGGTGGGGGGCACGTGCCCCCCCCCCCCCCCGTGCTCACACCCCGACCCCGTAGCTACGCCACTGATTCATAGCCGTGTCACGCTTGTTTCTATGCATGTCACCAGTGTGCCTTCTATTCCACAGACATTCATAATTTCATAATCCTTATCCAACTTGAACATTTCTTGAGCGTTCCACTTGCACATTTTTGCGTCCGGGTAATCTGATGACAACTGTCTGGCAACACACTGTGAACACAGTTGGTGTTGGTTGACACGGGAATAGTTGTGGCCGCTGGTGGGTCACGTGACCGGCAAGTAGCTTTAAAAAAAAGCTTAGCTTATAGTAAAGTAGCCGGAACATCAACTCAACTTACCACTATCCCGGCAAGTGGCAAGTTGAACTTTACGTTGACATTGGGCAAGTATATAGAGGGCTAGTATAGCTACAGGCCGCTAGCACTAGCGGCCTGTAAACTAGCCCCGTGTCAACGGGCCTCACTCCCAGTAAAATAAAAGCAATACTATATATTTCAGCAACTCACTTTTTGCCTGATAATGGCCACATCATAAGACTGGCGCTCTGTTCTGTCCTCGCGCACCCTCCGTAACTGATCACACGGTAATACCAACACTAGTTCAGTCCTAGCATGCCACGGGAAGTTCAATGATCACATCACGACGTGCGAGTTAAGACGGAATAATATCAAACACTGTTAATTGCAAAACATCTGAATTCTCACGCGCCTCAAGCAACCACGTAACTCGACATGTACACACACGTTTGGGCACTGTTATAGCGAAGAGTGACTTTTCCGTGTGCACTCAGCTGGGTAAGGTGCGAGTGAGTTTCTCTTATAACTGCATTGATGGATGTACAAATCACGAATGAGCAAGGAGCCGCTTAGGAGCGACTGCAGAGAAAATGTACGTTTGGCAACGGGATTCCCGAACGGCGGGGGCTGAGACTTCCTGCAATCATATGCGCCTTGTTGGCTCCTACGTGCTGGGGAGAGGTTAGTAATATGTAGGAAAGATATAACAGTATATTGTTGAATGCCTGAACTGACGTCATGAGTGCAACAGGTTTATCATCACGTCGCATCACGGCATGTTAACCACAGGGCGTCGGGCCAAGGACACTGTTGGATATATCAAATGTGAACGAGAAAAGTTAATTAACAGGACACATTCCAAAAGGGTCACCGCACTTTTATATTTTCCCTACACCGCTGTCATTATGTCACCTCAGTTAGCAAGTGACGCCGGTGGAGCCATGAACTGGGAAATGAAGGTGCGCATTTCAGACGAGTGGCTGGAGGGGGAGCGAAACGGCGGGTCGCACCTCAAAGTGTCTGTGCGTAACTCACTCTGCCCTGAGTTGTGCATCGCCTCGGTGTCGGTCCCCGGAAATTAAGTTAGGGCGACGCAGGGCAGGTGGTCATGGAGAAGGCGACACAGGGGAGTAAGGAGTGATGCTACTGATGGAGTGCCGCCGCGAGTCCACTTCCCTGCCGCTCGCCTTCCCGAAACCGATGACGTCAAGAGCTTGGAGGAAATTTCTATCAAACTTTATTCCTCTTTGTACGTCACTCGCCCATACCACATAACTTTGCGTGTGAGCACACACACACACACACACACACGCGCGCAGTTACCATGATATGACCACAACGATGATTTGTGCTACTTTATTAGTCTAATGTGTGTGTGTGTGTGTGTGTGTTTTTTTTTTATTGTCTCGCCACTTATTGATAACACACACACACACACACACACAAACACACACATATCTTTGTTTGTGTGGTGACATCATAGCTAGTATAGGAATGACATCATCAAGAACACAACTCGGGGAACGTGTAAGCGTCTATTGCTTAGGAAACTTCCTGGAAGGAAATGCGGGAACAAAGAATTATTACCGTCCCAGGAAATAGTGAGTCACGGAAATCATGAATTACCTCGGAGTTGCAATCATGAACTTTTTCTGGTTCCCCAGTGCAGTACGTGCGACACTAGTGCTCGGAGAACCGTTAGGGATTTCCCGGCGTTGTCTAACATCCTCCGCCTCACGCATACACGTAAACGTAAACAAGTAGGACACAGTTCTGTAAGTGTCCAGCGACATGTAACTGTTCATCCTTGAGGTACCGCTGCGCAGAGCATTGGTGCGAGACAACCGAATGACGCCAGTTGTAGGAAAATACTTCCACGTTCATCTTCTGACCTAGAAACGGCGAGTTCCTTCCTCGATCAGGGAAGGTTTGAAGGGTTGTCTTGTGACTCCTCCCTCACAACTGACGGGGCATGTGATTTTAATTAATTGAAGAACTCGCGCCTTGTACTGTGTTGATGATTGTGTCTCTGGCGAGCAGCGAGCTGAGGGGGAATGAAAAGATATGTTCATCTTATTTTGAGAGTCGGACGGAGACAGTGATGCAGGGCAGGACACCGCTAGGGACGCGAGGAGGGATGGCAATTAATATACATATGTGGAGGAGCACACACACACACACCACACACACACACACACACACTCTCTCTCTCTCTCTCTCTCTCTCTCTCTCTCTCTCTCTCTCTCTCTCTCTCTCTCTCTCTCTCTCTCTCTCTCTCTCTCTCTCTCTCTCTCTCTCTGTCTCTTCGGCATTCCATAAAGATATATAAATCAATCAGTGTCGTCAACACCATTTTCACCACCACTCAGGCGCATCTGTGGTAGGAGAGGCGTGGCGTTGCAGCCATGGACTTCACCTTTCGTATAGGAAGTTTTACCGTTTTATCCCTAGGCGACGTGCAAGGGTATCCACAACTCGACATCACCCTAGTATGAACAGAGAATAACAATGGCTCTACATTCCACCTACCTTTTCGTTGTGCCCATGAATGTGTTGCCGTGGGCTGCTCCTAGCGGCGCTGTGATGGACTTCCCTGGCTGGAGAAAGCGTACTGATGCTCCGTTCTACGCCGCAGTATGTGGCTAACTGAATCCAATGAAGTGACGACCGGTTCTACCCACCGACCTTGCCTTGCCTTGCCCTGCCCACCACGACTTCGCCAAGTGAGAAAAAAGTCATTCAGACGTAAAACTTTTGAGTCATGGCACCGAAGAAGTCCTGTAGGTATACGCAGGAGATGATAGTACTTTAATTCTGACTGTGTATACTGTCTGTGCGGGAGTGGTGTTCAGCTGGCCGCGTGTAAGTGCTAGACGTGAAGTGGTGAGCTTGTTATCGGTGGGGAGGTCGGGAGTGCGTGCATAGCTGGGAGGGTTGATTTAGAAGATAAGACTGATAGTGCGATCACGAGATAAGTTAAAAGCTTTGAAGAAACACTTCTATACACGAGTAATGTGTTAATTAAGGTTCAGGCCACTTCCGCATTACTGATTTGGAGCCACTCGAGCTAAGGCTGTTACGAGAAATCTTTTGAAGTCATCTGGACACCCTCCCAAGATGAAGACTTCTTTGTATCAGAGTAGGATAAAAAGAGTCGAATGTTTTTATTGTAAATGTTCGTGTTTGCCTTACGAACTGTGTTGCATTTATTGTAATTGGTTTTGTGTCTGTTGTTGTTGTTGTTTCTCACTGTGGGAGTATTGGTGGCGGTGCTTTCTACACTTCGCCCCAGCTCACGTAGCAGAAAATAGTTACGGTTGTGACCTTGAAATCTCGGCAAGTGTTTTTTCACTCCTGTAGGTGTGAACATAAGAACATAAGAAAATAAGGAAGCTACATTATATTTGTGTGGACTGTGGATGTGGAGTTTGTTATTCAGTATTCACCATATGGTCTTGACCTTTCGCTGGACTCCTGCCGAAACCTTGAGGGAGGCTCGAACCTAAGCACTTTATAATAATAATAATAATAATAATAATTAATAATTTTATTTTCACTCGAAAGCATACAGGAAAAAAACCCCATAATATACATACATGAGGAAATGAACTGAAGTGCTAAACCAAATTAAATATAATATATACATGTGGGCAATATATACGCTACTGTACATACAAAGTATACGGTATATGTATACACCGCTACCCCACATTCTGTACAAACAGCAGGCCCAGCCACCGCTGTTGTATACGTCCACATGCATAGGCCGAGCTCTGCCTGACGGAGGTGATGATGGCTACCAATGGACTTTACCGCTATACCACGCGAGCACTTTTTTTGTTGTCAAGCCCTGAACGATGACATTCTCGCTGTCAAAAAGTTCGTCGGGTCTCAATAGTTGTCAACACTTGCTTCTCCCGCGAATTTTAAATAAATAAATAAAGTTACGTTAAGTTATTATTTTTTGTTCTTCTTTACATTTATGGCTGTAGCGCCTGCAGCCAGTATGATCTCCAGGGCTCGAATGGTAAACTCTGGAGGTTTAATTTGAGGACTGTCATGGTTGGCCCTCGCCCATGGTGCCGCAGGAAGCATTTTTATAGGGGCGCCTGTGATTAGAGGCTCATGCCGCCCCCCTGTGTCCTCCGATGCACTCGCCGTCAAAGGTAGAGTTAATGGGCAGCATGTGAGTGTTCTTAGGCCACGATAGCAGAAAGATTTTGGCACACTTTAGGGATCGAACTCGGCACATCGAGGACGCCACGTGCAGGCACTAACCACTCCGCCATTGCCTCCCCCAAATGCGTTATGGTAGGTTGCTCATATCGAGGTTACGGCAGCGAAGACAAAAGAATGTGTCTGTCATATCACTGTCGTCACGTACATTCCGTTGAGCTGAACTTCACGTAATGCACTCCTTGCTTGTAAGTTTGCACATGATTAACATTCGTCCTCTAGTAACCTAGGTCGGCAGTGTTGAAGATAGAGGACGTACGTGTATAACGGAGTGCCTCATGAGTAGTGGTACCGTATGAATCACACGCACACACACACACACACACACACACACTCCGTAGGGTACTCCGTAGTGTAGTGGTTAGCACGCTCGGTTCACAACCGAACTGGGTTCGATCCCCGGGCGGAGCGGAAACAGATGGGTTGTTTCCTTAAAACCCAAGCCCCTGTCCACCCAGCAGTGAATGGGTACCGGGTGTTAGCCGGGGTTTTTGACCTGCTCTCCGGGGTGGTGGCTTCGGCCAACACAAAGCACTAAGGATGAATGATAAAAATGTTGATATGGAGACGGGGCCATACGAGCATTGCTCTGGCCCTGTAAAATACAACTAGATGAATACAACTAGATGAATACACACACACACACACACAAAACACACACACACACACACACACACACACACACACACACACACACACACACACACACACGCACACGCACACGCACACGCACACACACACACACACACACACACACACACACACACACACACAATTGGCAACTGTCAAAGGTGCAACGACCAGATTTTTCACAAGTAACATTGTTATTCTGGAAAAGTTCGAATGTCTCCCTAAAGAATATTGGAAGCAGATCCATCACTCATTGTTTGTATCCGTACAATGCGGTGCTGCAGAGAATCGTCACACAGGAAAGATAAGATTTATGTGTTGCTGTTTACTCTTAGCCGTTCAACACGATTTTAACAAGTTAGATATTTTCGCAGGTAGCACGAGCCTGAGATTAAGAACAAAAATATAGAAAATAAAATTTGTTCTACATGAATACTATATATTCCATAACATTAG
>JACEEZ010003874.1:312500-315000 GCA_016584305.1 Chionoecetes opilio
TGTAGAGCAATGGACACTCATACAAGCTGTAGAGCAATGGACACTCATACAAGCTTTAGAGCAATGGACACTCATACAAGCTGTAGAGCAATGGACACTCATACAAGCTGTAGAGCAATGGGCACTCATACAAGCTGTAGAGCAATGGGCACTCATACAAGCTTTAGAGCAATGGACACTCATACAAGCTGTAGAGCAATGGACACTCATACAAGCTGTAGAGCAATGGGCACTCATACAAGCTGTAGAGCAATGGACACTCATACAAGCTGTAGAGCAATGGACACTCATACAAGCTGTAGAGCAATGGACACTCATACAAGCTGTAAGCAATGGGCACTCATACAAGCTGTAGAGCAATGGACACTCATACAAGCTGTAGAGCAATGGGCACTCATACAAGCTGTAGAGCAATGGACACTCATACAAGCTGTAGAGCAATGGGCACTCATACAAGCTGTAGAGCAATGGACACTCATACAAGCTGTAGAGCAATGGCACTCATACAAGCTGTAGAGCAATGGAAAACTCATACAAGCTGTAGAGCAATGGGCACTCATACAAGCTGTAGAGCAATGGACACTCATACAAGCTGTAGAGCAATGGGCACTCATACAAGCTGTAGAGCAATGGACACTCATACAAGCTTTAAAACAATGGACACTCATACTTACATAGTCACGTTCACGTAAGCCAAGTCGTACCTCCTGGAGAACCATTACATCATTTGAATGGTGTAGGTCCGTAGGTCATCATCCAGTTGTTCAGTGTTTGCCTAGGGCAGTTGGTGGCCTGAACATACTCCACCATTCCACCACTCCACCAGCCATCCTCCCCCCCCCCCCCCCCCCAACGATGCTGTTGAGGTACTTCAGCTCGTCAATAATTTCAACCCTTAGCCTCGCCGGAGTGTGTTCCTTAGAGAAAAATGATACTAGGAAACCCCCTATGCCTAAGGAAAAGAAAGAGAGAGAGAGAGAGAGAGAGAGAGAGAGAGAGAGATGAGAAGAGAGAGAGAGAGAGAGAGAGAGAGAGAGAGAGAGAGAGAGAGAGAGAGAGAGAGGAGAGAGAGAGAGAGAGAGAGAGAGAGAGAGAGAGAGAGAGAGAGAGAGAGGAGAGAGAGAGAGAGAGAGAGAGAGAGAGAGAGAGAGAGAGAGAGAGAGAGAGAGAAGAGAGAGAGAGAGAGAGAGAGAGAGAGAAGAGAGAGAGAGGAGAGAGAGAGAGAGAGAGAGAGAGAGAGAGAGAGAGAGAGAGAGAGAGAGAGAGTTAACTAGGGTTGTCTCTTCTCTTAGTAATGATAAAGCAACCTCTCGTCTACTCTATATTCTTCACCACAACGCATCACAAGTAACATTTGATGATCGCGCAGAATATGCATGATTTGCGAAACTATTGTATTACATGTGTAGTGAGTGACCCGTGTGGCGAACAGTCCGGCAATCCCCGGGGTCACGGATGCTTGGGTCAGACATTTTGGAAGGACAAGAGGTGGTTGGTTGGTGGCAGGCAGTTGGTGGTTGGATGTTGGAAGGACAGGTCTGCCACTTACCCATGCAGAGTCCAGTGGTTCACCCTCACGGTCAACGTCTTGTAATAAAAGACTTGTAATAAGCCTTCAAACTGAGGGTAGACCAACATAGAAAACGGACCCTCACCTATAACATCACAGGGGTCACTATAACAATCCAGCCTGCGCCAACCAACGGGAGGAGGGCCAACCATCACGTCCCTCCATAGGATGAAATAGCCTACTGGAGCTATAGGCTTAGGGTAAAAACAAAAAGGTAAAAACAAAAACAAAACAAAAATACACCAAACTGAATTTAGCTAAACTTACCATGACCGTGTTTGCATAAGACGTAATTAAGCGTTATTCAAGGGACAAAATACTCTAGTTAAGTGGATAAATCGACCATTACGGCAGGTGATTCCCGTGTATTCCACAGGGTAGGAAAGAAAGCGGATGTTTTCGAGTAAGGAAAGTCTAGAGAATGTTGAGTGTGAAGCGAAAAATGTCAAAGAAATTAATAGTCTTTGCTCCTCGACAATAAACTTCTTGGAATGTAGGATATGCAACCAAGGGACGGTGAATCATCCCAAGTGCCCACCAGATGAAGAGGTGCGAGTGAAAAATATCAAAAAGAAATAATAGCCTTTTTGACTTCAGCAAAGGGATTTCTTTAGAATGTAGAGTAAGCGACTACCAGTGGACGCTTAAGTATTTTCAGCGCTTTTCATATAATAAAATATGTAGAGAGAGAAAAAAATATGTAAGGAAGAAATTTGAAGGTGTAAAGGACAGATAAAATAAAGACGTGTGTGAGCTAATCACATCCAACACAGGAGTGAACACTGAAAATAAAGAAGGAAAAAAAACTGAACCAGAAATAGCTTTTAAAATAACCATTGGATGAGTTAACGTGTTCATGAGTGGTGATTGGAGAGAATAGGTTTTTGTAGAAGGATTTTGCGATGGTGAGAGGCGGCGGTTAGGCAAGGA
>JACEEZ010003874.1:320000-333128 GCA_016584305.1 Chionoecetes opilio
GACAGACACACACACACACACACACACACACACACACACACACACACACACACACACACACACACACACACACACACACACACACACAGGGGGCAACACTTGCACTGTCCCTTCCCGAAACCGTAATACAAACACATAAAAATACACACACACACACACACACACACACACACACACACACACACACACACACACACACACACACACACACACACACACACACACGCATGGGGCAACACTTCCCCTGTCCCTTCCCGAAACCGTAATACAAACACATAAAAATACACACACACCAAAAAAGAAATAGTTGGTCCGTGCCTTGCCGAATACGAGGAGGGGAAGGAGGAGGAAGAAGAAGAAGAAGAAGAAGAAGAAGAAGAAGAAGAAGAAGAAGAAGAAGAAAAAGGGGTGGAGAAGTAGAAGGAGAAAGAGGAGAGGAAGAAGGAGGAGAAAAAAGAGGAGGAAGCAGTGGTGTTGGTTGAAAATGGTATAGTTTTAGTGAGTGTATGAGGGTTTTTGCGAAAGTGGAGACGTTGGTGGTGGTGTTAGTGGTGGTAGTGGTGATGGTGATGGTGATGGTGGTAGTGGTGGTGGTAGTGGTGATGGTGATGGTGGTAGTGGTGATGGTGATGGTGATGGTGGTGGTGGTGGTGGTAGTGGTGATGATGGTGGTAGTGGTGGTAGTGGTGGTGGTGATTGTGATGGTGGTAGTGGTGGTGGTGGTACTAGTGGTGGTGATGGTGGTAGTGGTGGTACCAGTGGTGGTGATGGTGGTAGTGTTAGTGGTGGTGGTAGTGGTGGTGGTGGTAGTAGTGATGGTGGTAGTGGTGGTGATGGTGGTACTAGTGGTGGTGATGGTGGTGATGGCAATAGCGGCAGTAGTGAGGAATAAATTAATATTCAGGATGGTTTTATAAGGGATATAATAGTGAAGTGATAATCTTACCTACTGGAATTACGAGACTAGTGGTTAAGCCAGTGAAGGATGAAGGCAAGAGTGTTTTGATGGAGGAGATGAAGGTTGAAAAGAGGTAGTGACGATAAGGTAGAAGCAGTAGAGGTAATGACTGAAGTAGAAGTAAGGTTTATGGAAATAGAGGGGGAGGGGGGGGAGCGCCTTCTGCCTTGCTAACCCCTTGAGGCCCAGAACGTAATTTCCATTGTAATTTGGGACCCATTAGACGATTTTTAGTGACTATAAGCAATGTTTTATAGATATGACCTGTTTAATACCCTTGTCGACTAACTAATTTGGTATATTCAGTTACTTTTCCTAATTTTATGGCTAACAAGAGACAATTTTTTATAGCAAAGGAAAAATTTGGGCGTGAAGGGGTTAAGTCCCGCCATCTTATAAGCAATTCTGCCAGCACTGCAAAAAACACGTCTTTCTATTATAGTGTGAATATTTTTGCACGAGATGATCTGTACTTCGTTGGTGTTGATGAAGGAATGAGTTGGTGATGAGTTGGTTGAAGGTTGCTTGAGAAATGATGAAGATGATGGTGATGGTGATGAGGATTGGTAGCGGTGGTGGTGATGCCTTCTCACCACCTAAGATTGTGTTATAACCGCTGTGTTGTGTGTGTAGTGGTAATGATGACAAATATGTTTCCTTTCTTCTTGCATAGTAATGGTTGTTGTGAGTAATGACAGTAGCGAGTAATGATAACTGATGATACCACTACTACAAATTCCTCTCTCTCTCTCTCTCTCTCTCTCTCTCTCTCTCTCTCTCTCTCTCTCTCTCTCTCTCTCTCTCTCTCTCTCTTTTCTTCCTCTTCCTCTCTCTCTTGACTGGAGTGCTGAAATGATAGGAAGTTATAGTTTGGGGAGAGAAAGGCGCTGAAAGAACTGACAGGAACCTCGACCCATCATCATCTGTTCTTGTATTTCACCTGTATGAAAAACTTGATCAACTCACCTTATAAAGTAAACTTGTCTGTAATCAATCATTCAATCCAGTCTTTTCGGAGCAATGTAAAAGTTGATTATATTTCGTTTACCTCACAACGCTTGCTCCGCCTGCTACCATTTGTATCGATATATTCACACGTGTAATGCTTCAAACATTGCCTCCTACACTCTCAGAAATAAGGGGTATATTAAGGGTAGAATTGTTACATCGCACCATCTCTACCCTTTTTATACCCTATGTCCAGGCTGGAGGGTAGATGCTGCTGATTATACCCTTCATCTACCCTTTATCTACCCTTTTTAGACGAGAGGCTTGAGAAAGGGTATATTTGGGGTTTGAAAAGGGTATATTTAGGGTTGCAAAAGGGTATATTTGTAAGGGTAGAAAAAGGGTAGCAGTATTTCATCACTACAAACACCCTTTTTCTACCCTTTTCCTACCCTTTTTTTCTAAGAGTGTATAAGACAATTAAATGGTAGTGGTAGGAGTGACATACCGCACGTGCCCCTGTAATCAATATCCATATAGTCATCCTTTTCCAGTAGCATTAACCCTTTCACACCCAGATTATTTATTCCTTTGCTATAAAAAATTGTATGTTGTTGAGCCATAAAATTACGAAAAGTAACTGAACATACCAAATGAGTTAGTCGACAAGGATACTAAACAGGTCATATCTATAAAATATTGCTTATATTCGCTAAAAATCGTCTAATGTTACCCAAATCATAGTGGAAATTACGTTCTGGGTCTCAAGGGGTTAATTCTTTCTCCCGATCGGATCATAAGCTCACCAGCCACCACTCTATGCTGTCCGTTTCTGGAAAGGCATCATGGCGTGGAGTCTTGTAGTACACAGTTATAATAATAGTACTAAAGTGAGGCGCAGTGTATGTGGCCGGCGGCAGGTGAATGTGAAGCAGCTGGGGCGGCAGGATGATGAGTGGGCTAGTAGAGAATCAGGGAGCAGGAGACCCCGAGGCATGGAGGTAGTATGGGTGGAGACGCCCTGAGCCGCGCGGGTTGAAGCCAAGTCGGCCATATATTGCTGTGGGTTACGGGAGCCCACAACTCTACTGCCAAGAAGACATAAATCATCCCATGGAAGTATTTTGAGATTCCTGGGAGTAACGTCGGTCCATTCTAAGTGCAAACAGTGTAAACAGTGAAAAGAAAGAGTGGGTATCTCAGTCACCCAGTTATGACATTGCCCACAGCAGTATGGCAGACGGGGGAGAGCGGTGGCTTCACCAGACAACACAGACCGCGCGGCTCAGGGCGTCTCCACCCATACTACCTCCATGCCCCGAGGCATGCTGTAACCCTCCGGCGCTGTGCATGTCGGGCAGTTCAATTTGGTAGTGTGTTGGGCATCTTTATACTAAACAGAGATCATAATATGTATGTACAGTACCATTGATTAACGAACTGGTCAGCGCTGGATGTGACCCGCTAGGAATGTAATGGAGTCACGGTCATGCCCTTACTGTCTATGCAACAACGATGCAAGCAGGCATTGTGTCCAGGAAATTACAACACTTGTCCTTAGTTAGTACAGGACACACATGTACGCCTGGCTTTATTCAAGGACACGTGCACGCCTGGCTGTATTCAAGGACACGTGCACGCCTGGCTTTATTCAAGGACACGTGCACGCCTGGCTGTATTCAAGGACACGTGCACGCCTGGCTGTATTCAAGGACACACGTGCACGCCTGGCTGTATTCAAGGACACGTGCACGCCTGGCTGTATTTAAGGACACGTGCACGCCTGGCTGTATTCAAGGACACACGTGCACGCCTGGCTGTATTCAAGGACACGTGCACGCTTGGCTTTATTCAAGGACACGTGCACGCCTGGCTTTATTCAAGGACACGTGCACGCCTGGCTGTATTCAAGGACACACGAGCACGCCTGGCTGTATTCAAGGACACGAGCACGCCTGGCTTTATTCAAGGACACGTGCACGCCTGGCTGTATTCAAGGACACACGAGCACGCCTGGCTTATTCAAGGACACGTGCACGCCTGGCTTTATTCAAGGACACGTGCACGCCTGACTTTATTCAAGGACACGTGCACGCCTGGCTTTATTCAAGGACAACGTGCATGCCTGGCTGTATTCAAGGACACGTGCACGGCTGGTTGTTTTCAAGGACACACGAGCACGCCTGGCTGTATTCAAGGACACGTACACGCCTGGCTGTATTCAAGGACACGTGCACGCCTGGCTGCATTCAAGGACACGTGCACGCCTGGCTGTATTCAAGGACACGTGCACGCCTGGTTGTTTTCAAGGACACACGAGCACGCCTGGCTTTATTCAAGGACACGTTCACGCCTGGCTGTATTCAAGGACATGTGCACGCCTGGTTGTTTTCAAGGACACACGTGCACGCCTGGCTTTATTCAAGGACACGTGCACGCCTGGCTGTATTCAAGGACACGTGCACGCCTGGCTTATTCAAGGACACGTGCACGCCTGGCTGTATTCAAGGATACGTGCACGCCTGGCTTTATTCAAGGACACACGTGCACGCCTGGCTTTATTCAAGGACACACGTGCACGCATGGCTGTATTCAAGGACACACGAGCACGCCTGGCTTTATTCAAGGACACGTGCACGCCTGGCTGTATTCAAGGACACGTGCACGCCTGGTTGTTTTCAAGGACACACGAGCACGCCTGGCTTTATTCAAGGACACGTGCACGCCTAGCTGTATTCAAGGACGTGCACGCCTAGCTTTATTCAAGGACACGTGCACGCCTGGTTGTTTTCAAGGACACGAGCACGCCTGGCTTTATTCAAGGACACATGCACGCCTGGCTTTATTCAAGGACACGTGCACATCTGGCTGTATTCAAGGATACACGTGCACATCTGGCTGTATTCAAGGACACGTGCACGCTTGGCTGTATTCAAGGACACACGTGCACGCCTGGCTGTATTCAAGAACACACGTGCACGCCAAAGTGTATTCAAGGAAAACGTGCACTCTGGCTGTATTCAAGGACACGTGCACGCTTGGCTGTATTCAAGGACACGTGCACGCCTGGCTGTATTCAAGGACACGTGCACGCCTGGCTGTATTCAAGACGCACGTGCCACGCCTGGCTGTATTAAAGGACACGTGCACGCTGGCTGTATTCAAGGACACGTGCACGCCTGGCTGTATTCAAGGACACGTGCACGCCTGGCTGTATTCAAGGACACGTGCACGCCTGGCTGTATTCAAGGACACGTGCACGCCTGGCTGTATCAAGGACACACGTGCACGCCTTGCTGTATTCAAGGATACACGTGCACGCTTGGCTGTATTCAAGGACACGTGCATGCTTGGCTGTATTCAAAGACACGTGCACGCTTGGCTGTATTCAAGGATACACGTGCACGCCTGGCTGTATTCAAGGACACACGTGCACGCTGGCTGTATTCAAGGATACACGTGCACGCTTGGCTGTATTCAAGGACACGTGCACGCCTGGCTGTATTCAATGACCCTGTGCACGCCTGGCTGTATTCAAGACGCACGTGCACGCCTGGCTGTATTAAAGGACACGTGCACGCTTGGCTGTATTCAAGGACACGTGCACGCCTGGCTGTATTCAAGGACACGTGCACGCCTGGCTGTATTCAAGGACACGTGCACGCCTGGCTGTATTCAAGGACACACGTGCACGCTGGCTGTATTCAAGGACACGTACACGCCTGGCTGTATTCAAGGACACGTACACGCCTGGCTGTATTCAAGGACACGCGCGCACGCCTGGCTGTATTCAAGGACACGTGCACGCTGGCTGTATTCAAGGACACACGCGCACGCCTGGCTGTATTCAAGGACACACGTACACGCCTGGCTGTATTCAAGGACACACGTGCACGCCTGGCTGTATTCAAGGACACGTACCGCCTGGCTGTATTCAAGGACACGTACACGCCTGGCTGTATTCAAGGACACGTACACGCCTGGCTGTATTCAAGGACACACGCGCACGCCTGGCTGTATTCAAGGACACACGTACACGCCTGGCTATATTCAAGGGCACACGCGCACGCCTGGCTGTATTCAAGGACACACGTACACGCCCTGGCTGTTTTCAAGGACACACGCGCACGCCTGGCTGTATTCAAGGACACACGTACACGCCTGGCTGTATTCAAGGACACGTGCCACGCTGGCTGTATTCAAGGACACGTGCACGCCTGCTGTATTCAAGGAAACACGTGCACGCTTGGCTGTATTCAAGGACACGTGCACACTTGGCTGTATTCAAGGACACAAGTGCACGCTTGGCTGTATTCAAGGACACGTGCACGCTTGACTGTATTCAAGGACACACGTGCACGCTTGGCTGTATTCAAGGACACACGTGCACGCTGGCTGTATTCAAGGACACACGTGCACACTTGGCTGTATTCAAGGACACGTGCACGCTTGTCTGTATTCAAGGACACACGTGCACGCTTGGCTGTATTCAAGGACACACGTGCACGCTTGCCTGTATTCAAGGACACACGTGCACGCTTGGCTGTATTCAAGGACACGTGCACACTTGGCTGTATTCAAGGACACAAGTGCACGCTTGGCTGTATTCAAGGACACACGTGCACGTTTGGCTGTATTCAAGGACACACGTGCACGCTTGGCTGTATTCAAGGACACACGTGCACGCTTGGCTGTATTCAAGGACACACGTGCACGCTTGGCTGTATTCAAGGACACACGTGCACGCTTGGCTGTATTCAAGGACACACGTGTACACTTGGCTGTATTCAAGGACACGTGCACGCTTGGCTGTATTCAAGGACACGTGCACGCTTGGCTGTATTCAAGGACACATGCACACTTGGCTGTATTCAAGGACACGTGCACGATTGGCTGTATTCAAGGACACGTGCACGCTTGGCTGTATTCAAGGAAACACGTGCACGTTTGGCTGTATTCAAGGACACGTGCACGCTTGAATATCATAGACACACGTGCACGCTTGGCTGTATTCAAGGACGCACGTGCACGCTTGGCTGTATTCAAGGACACAAGTGCACGCTTGGCTGTATTCAAGGATACACGTGCACGCTTGGCTGTATTCAAGGACACGTGCACACTTGGCTGTATTCAAGGATACACGTGCACGCTTGGCTGTATTCAAGGACACAAGTGCACGCTTGGCTGTATTCAAGGACACACGTGCACACCTGGCTTTATTCAAGGACACACGTGCACACCTGGCTGTATTCAAGGACACACGTGCACGCTTGGCTGTATTCAAGGACACGTGCACGCTTGGCTGTATTCAAGGACACAAGTGCACGCTTGGCTGTATTCAAGGACACACGTGCACACCTGGCTGTATTCAAGGACACACGTGCACGCTTGGCTGTATTCAAGGACACGTGCACGCTTGGCTGTATTCAAGGACACACGTGCACACCTGGCTGTATTCAAGGACACACATGCACGCTTGGCTGTATTCAAGGACACACGTGCACGTTTGGCTGTATTCAAGGACATAAGAACATAGGAACATAAGAAAATAAGAAAGCTACAAGAGGCCGCGAGAATTACACGAGGTAGTTCCTGTAGAGGACCTTTGGGACCAAAGGGACTCAGGCTTTCACGCACGATGCTAATTTGCCGGGAGCGACCTGGAAGTTAAGGAGGCAGGGACGCACTATATAGTTTCACAGACCCTGGAACCACGACCCCCGAGAGGCTGGGTCCACAAAGGGACATGAGGCAGAATTTATAGAGACGCTCTTATTTGCCCGTAAAGGTGGCTAGACTTTGACGCAGGTGAGGACGCAGTCATCTTTGCACGACCTCGGTAAACCCTTCTGTTCGAAATCCTTACTCAGGTCATTTTGCTAGTGAACACATGAACGCTTGAACAAGGACACATGCACGTTTGGCTGTATTTAAGGACACGTGCACGCTTGGCTATTTACAAGGATACGCGTGCACGCCTGGCTCTATTCCAGGACACACGTGCACGCCTGGCTGTATTCAAGGACACACGTGCACGCTTTGCTGTATTCAAGGACACACGTGCACGCCTGGCTGTATTTAAGGACACACCTGCACGCTTTGCTGTATTCAAGGACACACGTGCACGCCTGGTTGTATTCAAGGACACGTGCACGCTTGGCTGTATTCAAGGACACGTGCACGCTTGGCTGTATTCAAGGACACGTGCACGCCTGGCTGTATTCAAGGACACACCTGCACGCTTTGCTGTATTCAAGGACACGTGCACGCTTGGCTGTATTCAAGGATACACGTGCACGCTTGGCTGTATTCAAGGACACGTGCATGCTTGGCTGTATTCAAGGACACGTGCACGCCTGGCTGTATTTAAGGACACACCTGCACGCCTGGCTGTATTCAAGGACACACGTGCACGCTTTGCTGTATTCAAGGACACACGTGCACGCCTGGCTGTATTCAAGGACACACGTGCACGCCTGGTTGTATTCAAGGACACGTGCACGCTTGGCTGTATTCAAGGACACGTGCACGCTTGGCTGTATTCAAGGACACGTGCACGCCTGGCTGTATTCAAGGACACACCTGCACGCTTTGCTGTATTCAAGGACACGTGCACGCTTGGCTGTATTCAAGGATACACGTGCACGCTTGGCTGTATTCAAGGACACGTGCATGCTTGGCTGTATTCAAGGACACGTGTACGCCTTGCTGTATTCAAGGACACACGTGCACGCTTGGCTGTATTCAAGGACACAAGTGCACGCCTGGCTGTATTCAAGGAAACACGTGCACGCCTGGCTATATTCAAGGACACAAGTGCACGCCTGGCTGTATTCAAGGACACACGTGCACGCTTGGCTGTATTCAAGGACAAGTGCACGCCTGGCTGTATTCAAGGACACACGTGCACGCCTGGCTGTATTCAAGGACACACTTGCACGCTTGGCTGTATTCATGGACACAAGTGCACGCCTGGCTGTATTCAAGGATACACGTGCACGCCTGGCTGTATTCAAGGACACACGTGCACGCTTGGCTGTATTCAAGGATACATGTGCACGCCTGGCTGTATTCAAGGACACACGTGCACGCTTGGCTGTATTCAAGGATACACGTGCACGCCTGGCTGTATTCAAGGATACACGTGCACGCTTGGCTGTATTCAAGGATACACGTGCACGCCTGGCTGTATTCAAGGACACACGTGCACGCTTTGCTGTATTCAAGGATACACGTGCACGCCTGGCTGTATTCAAGGATACACGTGCACGCTTGGCTGTATTCAAGGATACACCTGCACGCCTGGCTGTATTCAAGGATAAACGTGCACTCTTGGCTGTCTTCATGGACACACGTGCACGCCTGGCTGTATTCAAGGACACACGTGCACGCTTGGCTGTATTCAAGGATACACGTGCATGCCTGGCTGTATTCAAGGATACACGTGCACGCCTGGCTGTATTCAAGGATACACGTGCACGCCTGGCTGTATTCAAGGACACACGTGCACGCCTGGCTGTATTCAAGGACACCGTGCACGCTTGGTGTATTCACGCACAGAAAATCAATATATCCTATATGCACTGAAACACGTGCACGTCTGCCTGTACCTACATACTGAACACAATTGCACATGTGCTTTTTACTCACGGACATACGGGGACGCCTGCCGGGACCGGGTCCCAAGTGGAGCCTACACCACCTGTCTCCATATACGTATATACGTATATATGTATATATATATATATCAGTTTAGCTGTTGTTTATGTAGTTTTTGTTTGATTTTTATTACAATAATTTCCTTTTGATCCCAATGCTATATTTGCTGAACTCGCCATTCTGTGCTGCTGGAATTCCCGTTTTCTGTGTCGGGGGGTGGGGGTGTAATGACACCTTCAGGGTGCCTCTCTTCGTCTCCTTTAAGCCGCTGCAATGCACTGGCTACTGCACGGCTGCTCCTGCCTCAGCCCTTCATCCACAACCCACTACACACACTACTGCCGGCGGAGACAAGACGTGCAGGGATTAGTGCACGTTATAAAGGCGTGATGGGATTAATTTACTTTGATCATGATGGCTGCCTCGGCACGTCACACCGTCTGTACTCGCGGTGTTGTGTCACTCGCTGCAACACCACACCACACACCTACAGTATTTTCTATACGGGCCAAGTGTTGTCGGTGAATATTATAATCGTTAAATTTTCATCAAAATTCTTTATCGTTTTTAAGGCGCTGTACGAAGTGAGAAGGAAAGCGATATGCTTCTGAACAGTGGAAACACCTTCATCAAACGTTATCGGAACAACCTGTCAGCCTGGGTGGATCAGGGAGCTGCTCATCAGGTGCCTGGACAGCGGCCGACGCGATCGTTAGGGCAGAGAATTGCGAATTAGTTAATGCGTGGTCGATGGGAGGGTGCAGGACCCCTCACAGAATGCCACCGGGTTAGGACGTAAAATATTTGCCTCGCATAAAGGTGGTGGATTCGAGACCTGTGCCATTAAAGGGCGGTGGTGGGATACAGGGCGCGAGGGGGGTCTTCGCTGGTATTCATGAGAGAGAGAGAGAGAGAGAGAGAGAGAGAGAGAGAGAGAGAGAGAGAGAGAGAGACGAGAGAGAGAGATGAGAGAGGAAGAGGAGAGAGAGAGAGGTAGAGGAGAGAGAGAGAGAGAGAGAGAGAGGAGAGAGGAGAGAGAGAGAGAGAGAGAGATGAGAGAGAGAGAGAGAGAGAGAGAGAGAGAGAGATTTACTCCTAAGATAAAGTCAAAGGATGCCCCATCAGCCACGATGTTATACTCACGCACCCAGCCCTCCTCCCCTCCGCAGGGTGCTGCACGGCCCCACAGCCCCGGGGCGTCACGCTGGCCAGACTGCCGCGTCGTGCTGGCCTGTAAAGTTTCAGTGTGTATGACTTGGTCGTGATAGCAACTGCCCGAACACGAAATAAATATAAATGATGTTGTTAATGTCTTGCTGTTTATGATAATGTTTCGGCCCTGTGCGTGAATTCCCGAGTCGTTATTAAAGTCGTCGGCCTAGTTAATTTTGTTTACTACTCATTACCGGCCGGAGGAGTCTGACGGGTCTTACCGGGGGCATCGCGGCGACAACCTCCCTGCAGCTGCATGTCGCCGCGCTGAGTAGCATATTTATAACTGTGGACACAATGAAGTTAATAACATACCGGCTGAGGTAAATTAGTTACGCTTCTTCTGAGACATCGATCCATCAGCCGGCCCAGTGTGGGCTGAGTCCGACTGACGATGGGGCCCGCCGCTCCCGCCGCCCAGTAGCCCGCACTCCCCACCACCGCCACCCTAGGAACACCACAGGCCGCCCATCACCGTGATATCCAGGGTGGGGTGAGCAGTGGTACTCGGTACAGAAACCCTAGCTGTTGTGGTGACACTCGGTGAGGCGTAATCACCGTACTCCTGGCACGTACTGAGCCTCGAGAGTCGAGGACGCCCTCAAGGCTAAAAAGGAAAGGAAAATAGATAAAACTGGAAATCATCCTCTCATTTCTCACTACGCCTGGCTCCTAAAATTATTCTAATGCGTAGTTTGACACTATCTTCAACACATATTTACTTCATTACGACCTTTAGCCTGTTGTTATTTTTTTCGTGAGCAGTGGATTTTATGTGTCAGCGGATGTCCTGTAAGATAGTGTGAGACTGGGCGGCGTGCAGCTGCCGGGCGTAAGAAGTTGTCTCGGGGGGCAGGGCTGGAGTGGGCTGAGGGAGGTAGGGAGAGAGGGAAGGCAGTGTTGGTGGCTGGCGGACGCGAGAGCCAAGAGTGGTGTGTGTAGAGTGGCGTGAGGTCCGGGTGGCGCTCTCCAAAGCTCAGTGGAGAAGCTGTCATTGAAGCAACACTCGCGGGGCGCGGCAAGTTTCAGGTCTGCTTCATTATTATCATCACAATCGTTAATCTTCTCCTTTTTGTTATTATCCTTATCACTATTGTAGTATTCCTTGGAGGGCACTACACTGTTATTATTGTTATTATCATCTTATGTTTTATTATCATCTTTATTAGCATTATTATTGTTATTATCATCATTATTAACATTATTATTGTTATTATCATCATTATTAACATTATTATTGTTATTATTATCATTATTATCATTGTTATTGTTGTTGTTGATGATTTTTTATACATTCTGGTGTATTATCGGGTATGCATGTCTCCCTGGGCTTCACGTCTCCCTGCGGTTACAGGGAGTTTCGTACACAAGTTGTTTCGTACCCAGGTTTTGTTAGTTGTTTCGTACACTAATTTTGAGTTTTCTCGTACATACCTGGTGTCGTTTTGGAACTAGTAGTCAAGTTCAACTCTGAGCTGAGTGTACAAACGACTATGGTTTCATATAGACTACGAAACATCTTTTTGGTGTACGAATCTACTGGTGTACGAAACAACTTGTGTACGAACTGACTCCACCCTCTCCATGGTTGCCCTGGCTGGCTGTGGTAGGGGACGCGACACCCATTGAACCTTGGTGTTATGGGGGGGGGGGGAGGAGTGAGCGCCCTTCCTGTGGGGGGGGGGTGAGGCAGTCCAGGCTTCCCCGTGACAAGGCGTGACAAGGCGTAACAGGCGGGGCCGGGGGCGCGGGGCAGTGGGTTATAGTGTATTTTATTTAACAAGGTGAAAAATCCTGACCCCTTTCTGCTTACTGACTGATATTTGATGCCAGAAGAGAATACTACGCTTCTTCTGTATTTGATCATAGTTAAACATATTAGCAGGTAAATATAGGCATACTTTTAAGCATGAGACCTTAACCCTTCACGCCCAAATCTTTCCTATGCTATATTATGATCGTCTAATGTTTGCCATAAAATTACGAAAATTAAATCAATATACCAAATTAGCTAGTGGACAAGGATACTAAATAGGTCATATCATAGACCACTGTATACCTGGACTGCGCACGCAATATCGGCCTGTCGCACAAGGGGCTGAAGTCGGAGGGCCGCTCAGATTCATATATACATATACGGATCATATAGACTGGTTTATCAGTATATATGATATACTGTAATCTTCGTAAATGTTTATTCTATAATATTATCAAATAAAAAACAGTGAAACACGCTAAAGAAATGCCATTACGAGACTGAAGAAATATGCATGATATATTCATCAACTCTTCGCCATTTAATTAGTCACTATGCAACTTCTGCCATTTAGAACTTTGCGAATGTTCAATTA
>JACEEZ010003874.1:338783-343783 GCA_016584305.1 Chionoecetes opilio
AAAGGGGGGAAAAATAGAAACGGGAAAGGAGAGTTCCGGGAGTTTCCAGTAAAAGGGGATAAAAGAGTAAAGATACTGATTAACTTTGCATTGGGAAAAGGGACAAAATTTAAGGGTTTGAAAATTTAGTAAAAAGTTTTTGTGCAGCGAGGCCGCGGGAGTGGGGGAGGCATGCTTTTAGAAATTTTCAACAGAACAGTGAGCATGAAAAAAAACCCCGGTAGAAGAGAGCAGAGAAGAAACATTGCGGTGGTGTTTTAAGGATTAAAGACATTTCCAGTCAGAGGGGGAGGATTTGATGAACAAAAATTTTTTGACTAAAACCCTGTTTAGGAGACTGTATGAGGGACCCTCCCCAAACATTTGGGGCCCTATCCATACAGGGCGGATGGCCCCTTAAGGCAAGAAATTTGGGGGAGGGAAAAAAAAAAGGGACGGGGGCCCGCCAGGGGCAAAACCTTTAATTTCTTAGAAGCTTTTTTAGCAAGAGATAGATGTGAATTTCCATTTCAGTTTTTTAGAAAAGGTTAGCCCTTTAAATTTAATTGTAGAAAAGGAAACTTTAAAGTGTCATTGAAGAAGAGGGGTATTTATCGGGTGGGTTTTTGTCGAGTGATGGGTTTGGAAAAAATTGGGGTTTTTTGGAGGCATTAAACAAAAAAATTTTTTGCTTTCCCCCCAATCAAAATTTTATAGAAAATCAGAAGTTGGGCGCCCCGGTGGCATCTCTCCGTGAACCCACTTAGTTCCTTTTTGATTTGGGACTTCTAATAAAGCTTTTAAAAAATGGCAGGGTAAAAACATCCCCGTAGGAGTGGATAGGGCTTTGGGGTTAGTTTAAAGAAGACTTTAAATAAATAATAAAAAGGAGGGGGTTGAGGGGCCCAAAAACCCTGGGGAACCCCACTATTGATAAAATTTAGGAGAAGAAAAAATGTCCGTCTACAGTAGCTGCAATAGAAGGTTTTTAAAAGGGAAAATTTAAAAAGGGAAAGGTACAGGGGAGAAGGATAGAACCCGAATGAGGGTATTTTGGAAAATTTAAAAATTTTTTGTGCCAGACTCTATAAAAAAGCTTTTGATATGTAAGGGAAACAGAAAAAGTTTACCAAAAAACCCCAAAAGGGGGATGCCCGGGATTCAGTTGGGGAAAAAGCTAAAAGATCGCCATTAGTCGCCCTTTAGGGAAAAACCGTTAAAGGGACGTTTCAGATAGAAGATTGTGAGCAATATATCCCCTTAAAAATCTTTTTATTAAGTTTTAGATTAAAAAATTTTAGAAAGGCGGGAAATCAAAGCTATGGACGGTATTTTTGAAGGATTGGGAACGGTCCCCCCCTTCTTAGGAACGGGGTTTTTGGATGGGGAAAGAAAACTTCCAGCAAGAAGGAAAAGGGGAAAAAAAGAAATTTTAGACAAAGACGGAAAAGTTTGCCCGGAAAGGTGCAAGCAAAGAAGCACATTTTTGGGGAAACAATAGGGGGGACCCCGCCCAGGACCGTAACCCTTTCCCGGGGATCTAGGCCAGAAAGGGCAAAGAAAACATATTCCGAAGGGGGGGTTAATGCAGGCAAAAATATAGTCAAGGGTGGAGGAAAAAGGGGGAACAAGCCCTTCAAGCCCCGAGTGGAATTTTTTTGCAAATGTTTTTAGCGAAGAGTTTTAGCTTTAGAAGTAGATGAGACAGCTGGGGGACCATCCCGGGTAAGCATTAGGGAAAGGGTGCAGAAAAAAATTTTTAGAGTGTTATTAGCTAGAGCCAGAAGCACGAGGGGGAATTTGATTCCGAAAGATTTTGAACCCTTTTCTATGAAAGGAAAAAGGTTTTTGGGAGGTTGAAGTAAAGATTTGGCAATTTCCGGGGAGGGGAAAATAAAGGGAATGGGGGTTTCGGAAAATGGGTGCTTACGGGACCGTTTGTGGCCCAAACCCCTTTTATCCGGACCCGCCCTGGAACAAGCAGAGTTAAAACCAAGGGTTTACGGGGTTTAAGGGGTTTTGAGAAAATATGTTTGGGAAAGTACGCCCCCATGCCAGAGACTATTTACCTCAGTTTTGCGCTCTGCACAAAGAGTGGGTCCTTTTACTGGAACAGTAATCTTCCCCTGGAAAAAAAGAGTTTTACTGCCTTAGGTCTTCCCCTTAGGGTAGGTTTTAAGTGCCGAAGCACCTCCCTTAGGGGGTCCCCCGAGGTACCGGAAACGATAGGGGCAGGGGTTTCCAAAAAAAAGGTGATCCCGGGGGGAACCCAAAAAGGAGAGGGGAAAAAAAAAAAGTTTCACAGAGTAAGCAAAAAAGGGTTTAGTGGGTTTGGAAAAAAAAACAAGAATTTTTGGGCGTGTTCCCAAAGGGGGTCAGGAAAACGGGTTGGGTGCTGCCCCGCTGCCCCAGGGCTTTTGGGGGATAGGAAAAAATTGTAGGCTTTTTTCACCGGGTTTGGCAGTGAAAAAAGATGATAGCCAAAGCTGGTGGGAATATTGAAGTCCCCAAGGGAAAGGGAAATTTTTAGCTAAAAGGGAAAAAGAGATGAATGGGGGCTCCACTTTTGAGTTTAAAAAGTCGAAGAATTTTTCATATCAGAGGATTAGGTGGAGATTAAAAGCACAGATAAATTTAGTAAAGATTTACATTGAAAATCCCAAAAACCCGATGGTAGAAAAAATTTGGAAAAATTTTTTAAAGGGCCCTGGGCACCCAGCAAGTGATGTCATTTCGGGCCCCAAAACGCAACAGCCACTTTTTGGGTTTTAAAAATTTGAATAGAGAAGTAAGTGTTTTAACCCCAAAAATGTGTGGGGTAATATCTCCACAGCATACATAAACTAATAACTAACAAGTGACATGCAGGTTTTTTCCCTGGCAAATCTCGACCACCGTATAATCGAGAGCTAACATCCTTTACTTATTCCTAACCAAAAATAAACCTCAAATAACCTCAAATAACCTAAAACAAAATAAAATAAGCCTAAAATAACCTAAAATAGCCAAAAGTAAACCTCAAATAACCTCAAATAACCTAAAAATAAAAAAAAATAACCCCTTTCCCCCCACCCCCCCCTTTTCCCTTTCCCCCCCCTCCCCTTACCCCCCCCCCCCCCTTACACCCCCCTCCCCTTACAACCCCCCCCCCCCCTTTAAAACCCCCCCTCCCCTTTTCACCCCCCTCCCCCCACACCACCCCTCCCCTTTTTCAAACCCCCCCTCCCCTTACACCCCCCTCCCCTTACACCCCCCTCCCCTCCCCTTTTAAACCCCCCCCCCTTTTCTTATTCCCCAGCCAAGAGTGAGGGGCTGCCCTTTCGACACCCCAAAACCCCCTATTAATACTGTAAAAGCATCTTTCCCTTGCCCTGTCAAAGGGCCCTGTGCCCGTAACCCGCGACCCGCGGGGCTCTCCCCAAGGGGGTCAGGGCTTTTGTGGCTAGTCTATTTTCCCATAACGAGGCGAAGATTTTCCCTTCCCTTTAACCCCTTTACGCCCAGATCTTTTCCCTTTTTATATAAAATTTTTGTTGGCGGCCATAAAATTCGAAAAGTCACTTAAAATACCAAAATTTTATGAACAGGGATACTAAACGGTCCCTATCTGTAGAAAATTGCTTATAATTCAATAAAAAAAAGTCTAAGGGGACAAAACCCAAAAAACTTATAGTTTTTACGTTTGGGTTCTCAAGGGTTTAAGGGGCTCATGCTTAAAATTTTTGCCCATGTTTTCGTGTAAAATTTGGGTTTAAATATGATAAAATACAATGAAATTTAGAAGAAGCGTATTATTCCCTTCTCCTGGCAAATTTTTTAAAAATTTTCCCTTTAGTAAGCGCAAAAGGGCAGGGTTTTTCACCTCGTTAAAAAAAACCCCCTACAGGGAGAAAATAAACCCCCTTTTAACCCAGAAAAGTAAATTTTCCCTTTTAATTTTTGGGGGCCATTAAAACGATTTTTTTGGAATATATACAAAATTTTTTTAGATATACCTGTTTTTTATCCTTGTCGAATAAATAATTTGGTATATTAAGTCCTTTTCGAGAATTTTTTGGCTAACAAAAGACGATTTTATTACAAAAGGAAAAAATTGGGCGTGAAGGGGCTAAGGTCTCATGCAAAAAAATGATCCTATTTTTTTGCTAATAGGGGAACTATGATAAAAAAACCCCCCAAATGAAAAATTTTAAAAAACCCTAGTATTCCCTTTTCCTGTCATCAAATATCAGTAGTAAGCGCAAAAGGTCCCGGATTTTTCACCTCGTTAAAAAAAAACCCAAATATAGGGGGGGGTTTAAAAAAAAGTTTAAAAAAAAGGAAAAAAAGGGAAATAAGTTTAAAAGGAAAAAAAAGGGCGACGGGGTTCCCATTCCCTTTCTAAAAAATTGAGAAAAATTTTTGTAAAAAGTTTTTTTGTTTACTTTTGTAGCTAATAAACACTCAGTTAAAAAAACCCCTGTGAGGTGGGGGAATGAAGACCCCCAATTAATTTTTTAAAACTGTCCCCCTTTTTTCGCGTTGGAAGTCTTAGTTTTTTTTCTCTGCACTAAAAAAAGAGAGAGAGAGAGAGAGGAGAGAGAGAGAGAGGAGGAGAGAGAGAGAGAGAGAGAGAGGAGAGAGAGAGAGAGAGAGAGAGAGAGAGAGAGAGAGGAGAGAGAGTCCATCAAACCCGACCTTTCCACCTTTCCACGTTAATTGTCACTGATCGTGCTGTAAAGGGCAACGCAGGGACACACACACCACACACACACACACACACACACACACACACACACACACACACACACACACACACACACACAACACCACCACACACACACACACACACACACACACACACACACACCACACACGTTCTTACCACAAAATGTTTGCTGTATTTCCTCTACTACTATTATGATGTTTGTGAGTTGTTTTTGTATCGCTTTTGATAGTGCTGTTATTATTGTTATTGTTATCATTATTATTATCATTGCTATTAGTTTATTATTGTGTGTATTTAGGTTTTATCATTAGTA
>JACEEZ010003874.1:353783-361283 GCA_016584305.1 Chionoecetes opilio
TTCTGTCCCCCCTTTTTTTTTTTTCTTTCTAATCCATTATCCCCTCTTCCCCCTCCCCCATTAAAACCCCAAAAAACCCGGGTTAAAAAACCCCTTTTTGTTTTTGCTAACCCGTACCTTTTCTTTTTCCTCCCTAAAAATGATCCAAAAATTAAATTTCACCCCCCACTCATTTTTTTTTTTCCCCTTTAAACATATAAAAAATCATTTTTTAAAAGGGGGTTCTTTGGAAAAAGTTTTTCGTAATCAGTAGATTGCCCAAAAATGGTTCAGCTTATAAAAAAATCTTTTAAAACAATTAAAATGAACAAAAGTTACAAAACCCGGGGGGGAAAAATAAAAAAGGGAGGGGGAACTGACACCCCTTTATCCCCTCTTCTCAAATTTTCCCCGAGAACAATAGAAAAAATACACTAAGATCTCGCTGTTCTGACGCGTCCCTTTTCTTGTTGTCCTTCGCATAAGAACATAAGTAAGCTACAAGAAACCTCATCCACCTTTTATCCCCTCCTCTCATCTACATCTTTCCCCGAGAACAATAGTAAAAACACACATTAAAATCCTCGTCTTTTGCTGACACGTCCCTTTTCTTGTTGTCCTCTGCAGGGTATTATGGCCGAGTGAGGTATGGTCAGCATGTCGACAGAGCGCGTGGGTGTGAGGAAGAAGCCCGAAGTCAACAATGGACAGGCCACTACAGGCGCGGCGGCACCCGTTGAGGAGACACCCAACCACATCGTCTACAAGAAGGTGAGTGGCCGACAAGAACCCGACTTTTTTTAAATTCTTTTACCTGTATTTCTGTATTTCTGTATCTTTTGTGTACTTGACCCCCCTTTCCCTTTTTTTGTAAACCCCCTTTTTCAATAAAAATTTGGGGCTGGGCGAAACCCAACTGCATTTTGGTTCGTGACTCGGAGGGAAAAAACTAGCTTCGGTAGGTAGGTAGGTACACACTCAGAAATGGGGGGTATATTAAGGGTAGAATTGTTACATCGCACCATCACTACCCTTTTTATACCCTATGTCCAGGCTGGAGGGTAGATGCTGCTGATTATACCCTTCATCTACCCTTTATCTACCCTTTTTAGACGAGAGGGTTGAGAAAGGGTATATTTAGGGTTACAAAAGGGTATATTTAGGGTTGCAAAAGGGTATATTTGTAAGGGTAGAAAAAGGGTAGCAGTATTTCATCACTACAACACCCTTTTTCTACCCTTTTCCTACCCTTCTTTTCCAAGAGTGTAGATAGATGATATGGATAGATAGTTGATATGGTAGATAGAGAGTTGGTATGGATATAATAACAACTTTGGGATAGAAAACAAAGCCTAATTCTATGCATTCTGACTATCGTGAGGAACAAGAACTAGACGTCGGTAGGTGTTAGAGAGTTGATATGGATAGAATAATAGCTCTGGGATTGAAAACGAAGGCTAACTCACTGCATTCTAGGTATCGTATAGGTATAGGTATAGGTATACACACTCAGAAATGAGGGGTATATTAAGGGTAGAATTGTTACATCGCACCATCACTACCCTTTTTATACCCTATGTCCAGGCTGGAGGGTAGATGCTGCTGATTATACCCTTCATCTACCCTTTATCTACCCTTTTTAGACGAGAGGGATGAAAAGGGTATATTTGGGTTGGAAAAAGGGTATATTTAGGGGTTTCAAAAGGGTATATTTGTAAGGGTAGAAAAAGGGTAGCAGTATTTCATCACTACAAATACCCTTTTTCTACCCTTTTCCTACCCTTCTTTTCTAAGAGTGTAGGTATAGGCTAGGTATAGAGGAACACTAACTAGACGTCGGTAGGTGTTAGAGAGTTGATATGGATAGAATAATAACGCAGTGATGGAAAACAAAGCCTGTTGAAGGAGGAACGGAGAAGCGAGATTTGAGGATAAGCAGAGTCAGGTAGGACTTAGGTGTAGCAGAGGATCTTATGAGTGGCGATTCAAGGAGGGAAGGGAGAGAAAGACAAGAGGGAGAAAATAGAAGAAGGAGAAAGGAGGGAAAGGAGATCAAGAAAGAAAGGAGAGAAAGAAAAAAGACAAAAGAAAGGAGAAAGAAAGGAGGGAAAGGAGATCAAGAAAGAAAGGAGAGAAAAAAGGAAAAAAGAAAAAAAGAAAAAAAGGAGAAAAAAAAGAAAGGAGGGAAAGGAGAGAAAGAAAAAAGAGAAAGAAGAGAGAAAGAAAGGAGAAAGGAGGGAAAGGAGATCAAGAAAGAAAGGAGAGAAAGAAAAAAGAGATAGAAAAGAGAAAAAAGGAGAGAAAAAAAGAGAAAGGAGGGAGATGAGAGAAAGAAAAAAGAAAAAAAAGAGAGAAAGAAAGGAGAAAGGAGATCAAGAAAGAAAGAAAGGAGAGAAAGAAAAAAGGAGAGAGAAAGAAAAGAGAAAGGAGAGAAGGGCTCTTATATGGGATCAGTCTGGTGATATATGTCGAGGCTGCTGCTGCTAATGATGATAATATGGATGGTAATAATGATGTTGGAGGGACGTCAAGTAATTATAATTGATAACCCGCTTACTGTTTTTATTGAAGTAATGACCCGGAAGTAGTAGTGGTTTCCTTATGCACGTCTTGTAATAGCAGACTTTCATTCGCTTGATGGAAAAAATAGCCAGGTAAAAATGGTTCAAGGTAACTCGTGCTTGGATGGTTTTCTCAAAGTGGCCATTATGAAATTTAGCTGAAAATGTAAACTTTTCTGTCTTTTTATTTTCTACGTGGTGCTTCATTTCCCTCCCTTTTTCTTTTCTTTGTCTTTTATTTTCTATACGTGGTGCTTCATTTCCCTCCCTTTTTCGTTTCTTTGTCTTTTATTTTCTACGTGGTGCTTCATTTCCCTCCTTTTTTTTCTTTGTCTTTTATTTTCTATGTGGTGCTTCATTTCCCTCCCTTTTTCGTTTCCTTGTCTTTTATTTTCTACGTGGTGCTTCATTTCCCTCCCTTTTTCTTTTCTTTGTCTTTTATTTTCTACGTGGTGCTTCATTTCCCTCCCTTTTTCTTTTCTTGGGTGGTGACGTCACACGGTTCAAAGGAAATTTGAAACCGTCTATACTTGCAGATACAAGGCATAGCACAACACTGAAACAGGGTAGATTATACAGTCAAGATATAAACTACTGTGTATTATCTTCAGTGGCACATAAAAATCAGTAGTAATGCTATAATTCGTAATATATGGCGCCTGGCGAGATTAGTGCAGGTGGCGACTATACTGTTATCTACGGTAGTATCCTTGCCGACTAACAAAATCTTTTTTTTTTTTTTTTTTACATCTATGCCGATAGCGGCGCCTGTAGGCAGTGGTGACCCAGGGCTCGGATGGTAGACTCTGGAAGTTCACTTGAGGGCTGTGATGGTTGGCCCTCGCCCGTGGTGGCGCAGGCCGGATTTTTATAGTGACGCCTGTGATTACAGGCTCATGCTCCCTCCCCCCCCTCCCCCTCCCGTAGTATTCCGTAGGGAATACTACGCTTCTTCTTAATTGCAGCTGTATTTTATCATAGTTAACCATATCATCAGGTAAATATAGGCAAAATTTTAAGCATGAGACCTTATGATAGAATGGAATTTTCGCCTTGTTAAAAAGAATAGACTATAGTGTAGCGGTGTGTGTCCACGTGCCTTCTATGTGTGTGTGTGTGTGTTTTCTCCATTGCTTTTCTCCTTCCCTTGGCAATGGTGAGGTGTACTTGACAAGGGTCCTGTCGCTGAGCCCTTCCGTGTGCCATTATTCCTCACCTCTTTGTTGACGCGGATCCATGGCGATCACTTCCTGATTCGTTGTTTTTCAGCCTCAGTTTATAGTCGATCAGGTTACCATAACACACACACACACACACACACACACACACACACACACACACACACACACACACACACACACACACACACGCACACGCACACGCACACACACACAGAGACACACACACACACACACACACACACACACACACACACACACACACACACACACGTACAGACACACACACACACACACACACACACACACACACACACACACACACAGACACACACACACACAGGGAAAACCCTAGTATAGAGAGGCGTCATCCGTCATACAAGGGGAGGTAGTCCAAGCCAGCACAGCATAACAGCTCACAGCACATCACGTGAAACACAGCACAACATAACGATCTAAGACACCACATAACGTAACAGAAGTACCATTAACACACACACACACACACACACACACACACACACACACACACACACAACACACACACACACACACACACACACACACACACACACACGTAACCCAGACGCGTCCTGACCCTCTAAGTCTAAGTAGGTCATGGCACACACCGGCGTCAGGGTTGGTGTACTGAAGGCTAAGCGCAGGACTGTCACCCGTGATTGTGTTGTGTTGTGTTCAGGTGTGTTATCGCTGTGACGGGATGGATCGGGGAGGAGTGTGGCAGGGGTTCATTTTACAAGTATTTACTCAACACACATGTACAATTGAAGCTTGCGAAAGGACGCGACCTGATGATTAATTATCTTACTATAATGTACTGAATGTCCGTCTGTCTGTCCGTCCGTCCGTCTGTCTGTTTGTACAGCTAAGGATTCGCCATTTGCTAATCGATTAAATTTTCACCCAAACTTTCAGGAAAGGTTAAGGTCATCCCTGGGATAGTTATAAGCTGCATTGGCCAGATTTATCCAATTTCTTCATTAGTTAAAGTTTTTTTTTTAACCTCGGACAACCAGTATCTCCATCGTTTTTTTTCTCTCGTTTTTACATTGATGCCTATAGCACCTGTAAGCTATTATTTTTTTCCTTGAGGACTCTGGTGGTTAGCCCTACACATTTTGGAGGGTCGTGATGATTGGCCTTCCGCCCGTTGGTGGCGCAGGCTGGATTTTTATAGTGACACCTGTGATGTTATAGGTGAAGGTCCGTTTTCTGTGATGGTCAACCCTCAGTTTAGGCTCATGCTGCCACCTGGTGTTCCTCCGCCGCACGTGTAGTCACAGTCGAAAGAATAGGAAGGCATCATGCGGGTTTTCTCAGCCACGCGACGATGGATTTACAGTTGCTCTTTGGTGGGACTTGAACTCGGGATCTTGTGCTCACCTTCCAGGCTCTTGTCGACCACGTTAAAGATGGCCGAAAGAGTTGCCCCCGGCAGGATTCGAACTCAGGACATCGACCTCACCACTCCAAGACGCTAACCACTCGGCCACCGCCTCCCCAAAAGCATGGAAGGCTGGAGGTGGTGGAGGCAGGAAATGGGAGTCGGGAGTGCTCGAGGGCAAGTTGTAGGAAAGCAGAGGAAATTTATGAAATCTTACTGTAATGTACCAAATGTCCGTCTGTCTGTCCGTACAGCTAAGGCTCCCTAATTTATGACCCAATTTCACCCATACTCAGAGAGAGAAAGAGAGAGAGAGAGAGAGAGAGAGAGAGAGAGAGAGAGAGAGAGAGAGAGAGAGAGAGAGAGAGAGAGAGAGAGAGAGAGAGAGAGAATTTTAAATACGGTGTTATGTGCACAAAGCCATTCCGGTTGTGTTTTGATGCATCATGCTTATTACGGGTAACTTCTGGTAGTAATGATACTAGTGATATCATACTGATAAAAATGGTAATTTTGATCATAATAATAACGTTAGTAATAACAATAAAACTAATAATAGTGATAGTAATAATAATAATAATAGTAATAATAACAACAACAATAATCATGATGATAATGATAATGATAACAATGATAATTTAGTTAACAACAATAAATAATAATAATAATAATAATAATAATAATAATAATCTATAATAATATAAGCGAAAGTGTGTGTGTGTGTGTGTGGTGTGTGTCTGTCTGTCTGTCTGTCTGTCTGTCTGTCTGTCTGTCTGTCTGTCTGTCCGCGATAGGTGCCGCCCCCTGTGGCAGAATCCCATCATATGTCACGGTTTTGGAATCAGGTTGACCAGGGGAAGGTTTTAAGCCCACTTATAGGATGATCCGATCACTTTTTTTTTCTTTTTTTTTAGCAGCCTATTAGCGAGAACAAGAAAAAAAAGTGGGTTGCGAGAATTGAGGAAACCTTGATGTAGGGTGATGGGTAATAGGTGAGTGAATGGGTGGGGTGATGGGTAATGGGTGTGGGTGATGGGTGAGTGAATGGGTGGGGGGTGATGGGTGATGGGTGAGGGAATAGGTGGGGGGGTGATGGGTAATGGGTGAGTGAATGGGTGTGTGGTGATGGGTAATGGGTGAGTGAATGGGTGTGTGGTGATGGGTAATGGGTGAGTGAATGGGTGGGGGGTGATGGGTAATGGGTGAGTGAATGGGTGGGGGGAATACATACATTTCAGGAAAGTTAGAAGGGGCTATCTGGAGAGTCTGTGTTTGGTGGGCCGAGGTGGTGGGTAATGGGTCTATCTGGAGAGTGTGTTTGGTGGGCCTTCGGCCCACCAAACACAGGTGGTGAACCGAAGGCCCACCAATAGCCCTCCGCAGGAGCTAGCCAAAAAGGCCGCCCGGAGGGCGGCTTTGCGGCTAGTAATAATAATAATAATAATAATATGATAATATTGCATAAAAGTTTACGGAGTTAGTGAAACATGGCAAAGCGTTACCGCAGAGTTTCTTACTTTAATTCACTGACTGTCCGCCTGTCCAGCTAAGGGTCCGCCATTTCTGTCCTAATTTCAACCAAATTTTCAGGAAAGTTAAGGTCATCTCTGGGATGGTTTTAAACTATATTCAGGCAGGTTTATTCAATATCTTCATTAATTAAAAGAATAGTTTTTGTTTTTGCAGCTTGGGGCATACTTACCTGGCACAGGAATCAATTTCTCTTCAATGTCTCTCTCTAGGGAGAGAGAGAGAGAGAGAGAGAGAGAGAGAGAGAGAGAGAGAGAGAGAGAGAGAGAGAGAGAGAGAGAGAGAGAGAGAGAGAGATCATAAACACGGTGTTACGTGTACAAAGCCATTCGGATTGCCTTTCAGAGCATCATACTTATTACGGGTCTGCTTATCTGCTAGTGTCATATCTCTAGTTGAATCAATAATCTGTCATCAAGCTATCAGATAGGAATCAATTTGCTGCAAACTCATCGCGAGGACAAATTCTTCTGTTTGGGAGGGACAACGTATATTATTTCCATTTCCATATACTATATTTTTCGCTATTCCTTCTAGTGTCTTCTTCTTCTTCTTCTTCTATTTTGCTGATTTCTTAATCCCTGTTTGTACTCGTTAAAATCATATAGCTTTGTATTCCCTTGCATATTCATCCCAGAGTACCATATACAGAGTAAACCCACTTCGTATACGAACAGGAAAATCTGGCAACTCCGGTCAAATAGTGACGTCACTGGAACGCTCGTTCTCTCACTCTCTCTCGAAGCAGCCTTGAGGAGAGAGCGTTCCAGTGACGTCACTATTTGACCGGAGTTGCCAGATTTTCCTGTTCGTATACGAAGTGGGTTTACTTGGTATTTGGTACTTT
>JACEEZ010003874.1:366283-401283 GCA_016584305.1 Chionoecetes opilio
ATCAGGCCACTCTGATGATTGGCAGGGTGTTGGCTCAGACCACTTTAATGCCGGAACAAGTGTAAGCCTTGGCCACTCTGGTGATCGGAAGGGTGTTGACTCAGGCCACTCTGATGATTGCAAGGGAACCACCTCAAGCCACTTTGTTGCAGGGAAGAGTTTATACTCAGGCCACTCTGATGGTTGGATGGGGGGTGACTCAGGCCACTCTGATGATTGGATGGGGGATGACTCAGGCAAATTTAATGATTGGATGGGGGGTGACTCAGGACCCATTGGCAGTGAGAAGGGGAGTGGAACAGGCAAATTTTCAGGAGAGGCCTCTCGCTGCTCCTGCAGGGGTAGGACCTGCTCTCCAGCCTCCTCCAGTACGTCCCCCACCATAATGTGTATGACCTCCTGCGAGGCTGTGTCCTGCAGGGGAGGATCACTAATAATATATCCAAGTAACATTACCATCTATAAGATCAATGTAATACTGTCACCCTCATGTATTGACATTATTTGTTGACGCTGTGATTTGCGATGACAAATGTGTGAGGACTTCATAGATACAATTTTCTAAAACTCTTTGAAAGACACGATAAGTAAACTATTTCCCACCTAATCGGTACGTTTTTTTTTAAGATGTTGTATAACTTCTAAGAATTAATTAGCTCACCGTGTTTAGCACGGGCCGGGCAAGTCGGCAGCAACCCTAAGATAAGCATTGTCGTAATGATCAATGACAGTATTGGGAAAGCATTGGACCACGGGCTGACCTTCCAGTACAAGATGGACAAAGGGCTGATGAATTCCCGCATTAGGGTTTCCATGCCGGAATGAACCCCTTGAGGCCCAGAACGTATACCGTGTAATTTGGCGACCATTATAGACGATTTTAATTAATATATATTATTTTATGTATATCCCCTGTATTGTATCCTTGTCCACTAGGTAATTTGGAATATATTATGATACTTTTCGTAATTTTATGGCTAACATCAGACGATTTTATATAGCAAAGGAAAGATCTGGGCGTGAAGGGGTTAACCCCCTCACGCCCAGATCTTTCCTTTGCTATAAAAAAATAGTGTGTTTTCGAGCCATACAATTACGAAAAGTAACTGAATATAACAAATTAGTTAGTCGACAAGGATACTAAACAGGTCATATCTATAAAATATTGCTTATATTCACTAAAAATCGTCTAATGGTACCCAAATTACAATGGAAATTACGTTCTGGGTCTCAAAGGGTTAAATTATAATTATTGTCGTTACAGATTCGCTACATGGGAACGCCCTCGGTGTTTCCCTCCCTTCCTACCGTAGATAACACTATAGTCGCCACGGTGCACTAATGTCGCCAGCCGCCATATATTACAAATTATAGCATCACTACTGATTTGTATGTGCCACTGAAGATGGTACACAGTAGTTTATATCATGACTGTGTAATCTACCCTGTTTCAGTGTTGTTTTATGCCTTGTATCTGCAAGTATAGACGGTTTCAAATTTCGCTACTTGTTTTTTTTCGGGCAATGACGACGGCGGGAGGACACTCAGAACATAAACACTAGCTGGCGATCTTAGTGTAGGTCGCCACTCGGTTGATATTCTTGTAATTTGCTCATTTATAGCCATGATATGACACATATGAAGGCACAAAATGATACAGACTCTCCAGATAGCCGCTTCTAACTTTTCTGAAATCATGGATGTAGAAATGTAAGTATTAACGCCACCACACGTCTGTAAATAGAAAAAATCGTTGTCCTGGCGACAGAGCTGGGCAGTATTTAAATACACTTGTATTCAAATACGTATTTAAATACATTTGTGTATTTAGAACTGTATTTATAAATACATTAGTTTTCATGTATTTAAATACTTTTATGAGTATTTAAATACATTGTATTTAAAAACTCATAATATAAACATGTAAATACTTTTTTTATCAGTTAACTTGGCCATAAACCCGCCCCACTATCTGGCAACCCCGATGTTACAGTGAACCAGTGTTTCCGCTTGCAAGGAAATGTCCTTATTTTAAGGAAATTTAGGCCTGAGAAGGAAAATTAAACATTATATATAGTTAATCATGAATTACTGAATACTTGTCGAAATGTGTGTGTATTTAAAAAGTATTTACAAATGTTTTAAAATACAATTGATGTATTTAGTATTTAATATTCAAATACATTCGTAAAATGTATTTAGTATTTTGTATTTAGATACATTTCTCCCATGTATTTAGTATTTAGTATTTAAATACATTCAATGTATTTAGTGCCCAGCTCTGCCTGGCGCCTTAAGCGTTATCTACGGTAGGCTGTGCCGCCTCCATCCTCATGTGCTTGCCTGGCTTGGCGAAGATCTTAAGAATGTTTATACTCAGTGCCGTACCGGGGGGGATGCGGCCATGCCCCCCCTTTTGCAAGGAATAAATCTTGATAAATAAAAATTTATATATTTAATTATATATATATTATATATATATATATATATATATATATATATATATATATAATATATTATATATATATATATATAGATATATATATATATATATATATATATATATATATAAAATAAGCGAAAGTGTCTGTTGTGTGTGTGTCTGTGTGTCTGCTCTAGGTTCCGCCCCCGTGGCGGAATCCCATCATATGGCACATTTTTGGAACCGGGTCGACCAGGGGAAGGTTTTAGGCCCACTTATAGGATGATCCGATCCCTTTTTTAATTTTTTTTTTAGCAGCCTATTAGCGAGAATTGTGAAAAAAAGTGGGTTGCGAGAATTGAGGAAACCTTGATGTAGGGTGATGGGTAATGGGTGAGTGAATGGGTGGGGGTGATGGGTAATGGGTGTGGGGTGATGGGTGAGTGAATGGGTGGGGGTGATGGTTGGGGGTGATGGGTGATGGGTGAGGGAATAGGTGGGGGGTGATGGGTAATGGGTGTGTGGTGATGGGTAATGGGTGAGTGAATGGGTGGGGGGTGATGGGTGAGTGAATGGGTGGGGGGTGATGGGTAATGGGTGAGTGAATGGGTTGGGGGTGATGTGAATGGGTTGCGTTAATACATACATTTCTACATCCATGATTTCAGGAAAGCTAGAAGGGGCTATCTGAGAGTCTGTGTTTGGTGGGCCTTGCCACACACAGGGTGGCCTTGCCACCAAACACAGGTGGTGGGCCGAAGGGCACACCAATAGCCCTCCGCAGGAGCTAGCCAAAAAGTCCGCCCGGAGGGCGGCTTTGCGGCTAGTATATATATATATATATACTATATATATACATATATTGGCCCCCCTCTTTTCAATTTTCTGGGTACGCCGCTGTATATATATATATATATATATATATATATATATATATATATATATATATATATATATATATATATATATATATATATATATATATATATATATATATATATATTATATATATGTATATATTAATTTCTTATCCGTTTACATTCTTCTCAATTTCCTTCTTTCCTAATTCACACTTTGCATTGAGCCATTCCTTTGTTTTTTTCATTTTTCTTCACTATTTAGTGTATTGTGGAACATTTTATGTTCATTCCTTGATCATATACTTCTAAGAAAAGTTTTATTTCTGTTGGACATCTGTCAATCTTTTATTTCGCGCCAGTCAATTTCCCTGAGAAACTTTTCCAAGTCGGTGAAGTTTGCCTTGTCATAGTGTCGCCTTTCTTTATGGGCTTCATCGCTTTCTATCCCTACATCTCCCTTCATTAACATTTCTAAACAACTTGGTCACTTTTTTTTCTGAAGAGGTGAGTGCAGTTTATATCTTTTATCAGATTGTAAGGCATTTGTAAATACTAAATATAGTCTCGATGGTTGGTGTTCTCCCTTGTATCTTATATTCTCTGTTACCCATAGCATCTTCATATCGTGCAAAAGCGACTCCAACAATCTATATTATCACAATTATTTTCACTTCCCTCTCTTTCAAACATTTTCCATCTGATTTCATTGCAATTAAAATCCCCAACCATTATCATTCTTCTGCTGCCTCCAATTATCTGCTCTGAACTTTCCAAAGAATCTTCAAACATCTCTTCTTGTTCTCCTCGGGTCCAATAATTTTTTTTGTTTTATATCAACTAGTTTTTTTTTGCCACCACTATCTTAAGTTTTATCTTTTTCTTATTTTGACCTCAATCTGTGCACTTCATCAGCTATTTCTTAAGCATATTCTATTTCCGCCATCTTTTTTATTTTTTGTTATACCTTATCAACATCTAAACACCTCCACCTTCATCGACCTTCCTGTCTTTTCTCCGAATATTATAACAACCTCTCTTTGTAGTGCTTCTAGTGTCGCTTTCATTTTCTCTATTTCTCTTGACACATTCACATTATCATCTTGTTCCGTATCCCCTTCTCTTTCTTCACATCTTATTTAGGTTCTGCACATTATGAACTGATAATTATTGTATTACTTGGCTATGAGTAAGTTCTCTTCTTTGTTTCGCACTGGGAGAAAGAATCTATAGATCTTATTTATGCCTGCAAACACCTGTTGTATCTTATGGAAATCTGGGTAATAATCTTCTTTATCTTAACCCCTTGAGACCCATAACGTAATTTCCATTGTAATTTGGGTACCATTAGACGATTTTTAGTGAATATAAGTAATATTTAATAGATATGACCTGTTTAGTACTCTTTCGACTAACTAATTTGGTATATTCAGTTACTTCGTAATTTCGTGGGTTGACAACATACATTTTTTTATAGCAAAGGAAAGATCTGGGCGTGAAGGGGCTTAGGAAGTCTGGGATTATAGTCTTCATCATTTGACACATCAGTACTTGCACTTTTCTTTCCCGTTTTCACACCGGTTCATCTCCTCCCGCTGCCACCAATGTAAACACTGGCAGGTAGATTACCCGCCGCAACTTCGACTCACTCGCAACCACAGAGTTATATACCAGTTATATACCACTGAGGTATATAAAGCTACTCTGTGCTCTCAACTCTTCAATGGCCAATCTCTATCTATTCATTACAAGGATATCAGGAGACTAGCTCAAGCCATGTTACAAGTACATTATCTCCTTCGATGACTGGTGATATTAGCAGAGCCTTTCTATGGGTTCCCTCAGGTTATTAGAGTTGTGTCGCCTATGTGTGTGTGCGTCTGACTGTATGTGTGTGACTGTGTGTGTGTGTGTGTGTGGTGTGTGTGTGTGTGTGTGTGTGTGTGTGTGTGTGTGTGTGTAGGAGGGAGCCTGAGTGGTTATACTAGGAAATAGACGTCCACACTAAAGATGTGGAACGTGTCCAAGCTCGCACAGGCTAAAGTCAACTTTTTAAATACCCTCACCTTAAAATGCTTCTATTACAACCTGACCTAACCCAACCTAACCTTCACCATCCCCTTCTTTGATTTTCTTTACTTTTTACAAAGAAAAGAAAAGGGCTAAATTATAATTTGTTGTTTTAAAACCATAAATGGTATTTATTGAATCAGAGAAATTTACTAAACTCCAGCATAAATCTGCTCTTCTTTGTTTGCCTGGTGTTGAATTATCAGCAAGAATAGTGTGACTTCTTGTTATGCCTAGCCTATATGCACTCTAGACCTTGCCCCCATTCGTGGAGTAAACATTTTACAAGCCTATATGCACTCTAGACCTTGCCCCCATTCGTGGAGTAAACATTTTACAAGCCTATATGCACTCTAGACCTTGCCCCCATTCGTGGAGTAAACATTTTACAAGCCTATATGCACTCTAGACCTTGCCCCCATTGTGGAGTAACATTTTACAAGTCTATATGCACTCTAGACCTTGCCCCATTCGTGAGTAAACATTTTACAAGCCTATATGCACTCTAGACCTTGCCCCCATTCGTGGAGTAAACATTTTAAAGCCTATATGCACTCTAGACCTTGCCCCCATTCGTGGAGTAAACATTTAAAGCCTATATGCACTCTAGACCTTGCCCCCATTCGTGGAGTAAACATTTTACAAGCCTATATGCACTCTAGACCTTGCCCCCATTCGTGGAGTAAACATTTTACAAGCTATATGCACTCTAGACTTGCCCCCATTCGGGAGTAAACATTTTACAAGCCTATATGCACTCTAGACCTTGCCCCCATTCGTGGAGTAAACATTTAAAAGCCTATATGCACTCTAGACCTTGCCCCCATTCGTGGAGTAAACATTTTACAAGCCTATATGCACTCTAGACCTTGCCCCCATTCGTGGAGTAAACATTTTACAAGCCAATATGCACTCTAGACTTTGCCCCCATTCGGGGAGTAAACATTTTACAAGTCTATATGCACTCTAGACCTTGCCCCCATTCGTGGAGTAAACATTTTACAAGCCTATATGACAGATTCACCAATCTATTTAGTACCAAAGAATGAATTCGGCTGAAATAGGTGTCCAAGCGAGCGAAGCGAGCTTGGACAATAAAGGGGCAGGAAAGGAGAAATAGAGACATGCAGTGTGAGTGTATGATAATATGTATCGAAATGTGTGACTCAACAGAACCTCACAAGTGCTTGTGGGCCCTTCGGACCATGTATTGATGTTTGTAGTAGTAGTATATATTAGACATGTGATTGCAAACTCCAATCGTGTTTTTGCTGTCGTTGGTCACTGATCAAAGTGCCTCGGGGTAGACCACGTTCCGTGTGATTCCAACCCTTTGTGTTCCGTGTGATTCCAACCCTTTGTGTTCCGTGTGATTCCAACCCTTTGTGGTCCGTGTGATTCCAACGTCTTTCTGTGTGATCAACCCTTGTGTTCGGTGTGATTCTAAACCCTGGTTCCGTTGATTCCAAACCCTTGGTGTTCGTGTTATCCAACACACCACACAATCGTAACATGATTCATGACTGTGGGAATGCGCAAGAAATTACGCAGAGTTTTTCTGTAACTAATACTCCTAAATTTGTATTTATCCAAACCCCCTTCAAAATGATTCAATCGACATGGGACAAGCCTGTACCACTAGAAGTATTTGCGATTTTTAACCTACTCTCAATTGATTCGTTTCGGCTACCAAAACAGACAGACAACAGACAGAGACACGGACTCCTATAGTATATAGATATAGAGCATGTTGTTCCTTAGGCTAAGATCAACAATCTTATTATCATGAGAGAGAGAGAGAGAGAGAGAGAGAGAGAGAGAGAGAGAGAGAGAGAGAGAGAAGAGAGAGAGAGAGAGGGAGACGAATCTTGTTTCACACACACGCATCGTACCGTTTCAATAAGTCAATCTTTGTAATAATGCCGCAGTACTGTGCGGTCACTCATCACTTAGACATGAAATGAAAGACGAACTGACATTTCTTACTCTATTCCGTCCAGCCTCCCACATCTTCCATTCTTCAGCATTATCCCCTTGAGACCCAGATCGTTATTTCTATTGTAATATGACTACCATTAGACGATTTTTAGTGAATATATGCAATATTTTATAGATATGACCTGTTTAGTATTCTTGTCCACTAACTAATTTGGTATATTAAGATACTTTTCGTAATTCTATGGCTAACAACAGACTATTTTATCTAACAAAGGAAAGATGTGGGCGTGAAGGGGTTAAAGCAACACAGATCACTCAGGAAAGGAAACACATCGTGGAATAGAAAACACATTATTCGCACACTAAGCAAATTCTTAGATTTCTATTTAACCCCTTCACGCCCAGATCTTTCCTTTGTATATAAAATCGTCTGTTGTTAGCCATAAATTACGAAAAGTGACTTAATATACCAAATTAGCTAGTAGACAAGGATACAAAACAGGTCATATCTGTAAAATATTGCTTAGATTAATTAAAATCGTCTAATGGGAGCCAAATTACGATGAAAATTAAGTCTGGGCCTCATGGGGTTAAATTTCAAATGTTCTAATCAAAAGCGGAAGCCTTGAATCAAACTTCCTGTAGTTGCTAGATATCGCTGCGTGTTTAGTTCTGGTCAGCCTTACTCCTTTTTTTTATATGCTGTGCTTTATTTTCGTTGCTGTTAACCCCTTCACAGCCCAAATCTTTCCATTAATGTACAAATTAGTCTGTTGTTAGCCATAAAATTACGAAAAGTAACTTAATATATCAAATTAGCTAGTGGACAAGGATACTAAACAGGTCATTCTATTAAAATATTACTTATATTCATTAAAATTGTCTTATGGGAGCCAAATTACAATGGAAATTACGTTATGTGCCTCAAGGGGTTAATGTTAAAAACAACGAGAATTATGTTTCATCTCCCGTATCGAAAAATATTTAGGAAATCATCCGTAGACTTAATCCTTACTTATATATCAATTCGATTGTTTGAACATTCGTCATGAGAGTAATTGGTAACTGTGACATGATGACAAAAGTAGTCCCTCTCTACGCTCAGTCCACGTGCCCTAAATATCTGTACAGAGATTCAGTATTACAAGAATAACGAATGTAGCACTAGAAGTAATGGATTCAAACTGGAAAGCGTAGATTTAAAAAAAGAAATAGGGAAAAACTGGTTCACAATAGGGTGGTAAATGATTGGAATGGACTCAGTAGACAGGTAGTTAGCGTGGAGTCATTAGGGAGTTTTAAAGGAGGCTAGCTAACTTCATGGATGGGGATGAAAGGTGGATATAGGTAGTGTTAAGTAACAGGAACTACCACGTGTAGGTCTCACGGCCTCTTGTAGCTACCTTATTTTCTTATGGTCTTATGTTCTAATTACACATTTAGGTCGTGGCATCTAGGTCGTGGGATTTAGGTCGTGGCCATCTGTCAGAATTACGAGGATTAGAAGCAACGCATGTTTTAGTATAGGAGTTTAGTATTGAAATTTAATCTGTTCCCATGAGTAAAAGTAAATTAGTAGGTGTATTAACCCCTTGAGGCCCAGAACGTAATTTCCATTGTAACCTGGGTACCATTAGGCGATATTTAGTGACTATAAGCAATATTTTATAGATAATGACCTGTTTAGTATCCTTGTCCACTGGCTAATTTGGTATATTCAGTTACTTTTTGTAATTCTATGGCGCCACAACAGACATTTTTTTTTATAGCAAAGGAAAGATCTGGGCGTGAAGGGCGTGAAGATGCAACAACGAATAGAAAAAATCCCAAATTCATGTAAAAAGAGAAAATTGATAGAAAATTTAAATAAAAAGTCTTGGTAACCTACATAACATAGACGCTCATCCAGTCTTAATATTTGTATCTTATAATAATAATAATAATATTTTATACTTAAATCCTGTATATATCTATCTAGGTACTGTGCTTTTTTTTTCGGGACGATTTATTTTTTTAAGATTGCAGTGTCTGGAAAATCAACCTTCGTATCTTGTCAGAAATGAAAATGCAAGAAATATATAAGTGCTATAAAATTACTGAGAGAGAGAGAGAGAGAGAGAGAGAGAGAGAGAGAGAGAGAGAGAGAGAGAGAGAGAGAGAGAGAGAGAGAGAGAGAGAGAGAGAGAGAGAGAGAGAGAGAGAGAGAGAGAGAGAAAGAGAGAGAGAGAGAGAGGAGAGAAGAGAGAGAGAGAAGAGAGGAGAGAGAGAGAGAGAGAGAGAGCTCACATTGAACTACAGACCACACAGACCCCAGTGTTCAAATAGGTGGCCTGTCCTTAATCTGGAAAAAAGATACTCAAAGTAAATTGAATTAAACACAGAATCCAGGGCGGCCAAACACAATCACGCAGCAAGAAGGACGCCGAGTCGTACAACCTTATCGGAAAAAACGTATCGGAGAAGATGGTGGTCAAGTGTGTTTTTTTTAAAGAATTCGTAATGTTACGCAGCACTATGTAGGGAGAAAGCTTATTCCACACTCTAACGACGGCATTGATAATGTAGAATTTACTTCAGTCTGCAAACCTCAGTGTGGTTTATTGTGAACACCTCTTGATGGATAATTATGTGTTAACATGAAAGGGTTTCCGTCCCTTAACCCCTTCACACCCAGATCATTCCTTTGCTATATAAAAATTGTCTTGTTATCCATAAAATTACGAAAAATAAGTAAATATACCACATTAGTTAGTGGACAATGATACTAAACAGGTCATATCTATTAAAATATTGCGTATAGTCACTAAAAATTGTCATATGGTACCCAAATTACAATGGAAATTACGTTCTGGGTCTCAAGGGGTTAATGTGCAGACAGTGTGGGACGTTAACAGTAAAATATGGGGGCATACGCTGTGTGCTGCGTGTGGCCTCGGTGCTCATCTCCGTCGCATTAGTCTTTGAGCCTGTGTGGGTGAGGACCCGTTACCCCGGGGACACAGGACTAGTGTGACATCCGGATTACCACAGTTACCTTCCCCAGGTTTTCCCAGGTACCCATTTATCAACCCCGAAAGCGAGGAAGAACAACTGGTTTTGGCTGGTCGCCGACTTGCCCTGGCCCGGATTCGAACCAGGGCCCGCAGATTCGTAGCTAGGCACGCTAGCCACTACACCACGGTGGGACATTGATCACCTAATACTGATTTCTTTACTAAGTGTCCCGGGTTTACTGTCCATGCTCATGCCATTACCATGGAAGATCACTCATGAGAAATATCATGTTATACTCTACTCAATCCTTGTTCGCATAAGCAGTCAAAAAAGGTTTATCTCTGATTCACTAAAATTCAAAACGTATGTGTGTGTATATATATATATATATATATATATATATATATATATATATATATATATATATATATATATATCATAACTTTAATCAGCTTCTTGTATCAGAACGTATAGGTTGTTCTTCATCACACAAGTTTAGCCGCCATGATTTCTTCTGTGGTGGTGTTGTCATTGCTTCCTATGTGTACATACGTGCACTTCTCTATACTGTTGGAGTCTCGCTGCTCAGGATTTGTATATCTCTACTGGTGCACCTGTCAGCTTCAAGTAGTGTGATTGGCTGGATCAAAATGAAACTGATACTTGATTGGTCCGGCAGCCCAGAGAACCACCCCGCACATCCCCAAAGTATCCTTAACATTCACGTTGCGAGAGGCTTGCCACCACCACACGAGAGTGGCGCTTCCTTCGAGCATCGCCTTTAACCTATTCTCGCACGGTGAGGGTGAGGTGATCGCGGCTTATCTCTCGTTAAGATTGCCGTTATGAGGGAGTTTTAAGCATGAAGCCCCATCTTCGTAGCCCTATCTAGGCTGAACACCCTCTTAATTTTGCTAAGTCCTTTTCCTGTTTATTAAGCCAGGCATTCTATTAGCTCTACCAAATGTGCAATTTTTTTTTTTTTTACATTGAAGCCTATAGCGCCTGTAGGCTATAAGGGCTTTTCTTTGAGGGCTCAGATGGTTGACCCTGCTCATTTTGGAGCGTCAAATGCAATGCTGTGAGGATTTAAGATTCGACGCTATCGTAACACCAAAATCTATGACACATGTATGTATGTATGTAGGTTACGCTTATGAGTTTCATGTCTTCTATAATTATACATAATCTTATAAGAAATTTAGCTTCTTTATTCGCACTTGAAGAATATTGTTGAGACTCGAGAGGCCTTTGCTGCCATCTTTCATTATTCATATTTGATCTTGTTTTCTCATTCCAATTGTTCTCACCCTATTTATTTTCACACTTTTCTCTTCCTCAAAATCCCCTTTTATTTTCATTTCCTTCTCCTTTCCTCCCCCCCTTCAACACTTTATTACTCTCCCTGTCATGTATACTTACCTTTTATTTAAGATTTTCTCCAGTTTCCTCTCATCCCATGGCCTTTACACTCCTTACTCTATACATCATACTCTTTTTTCCACTTCGCCCTTCACCTTCTATTGCTTGATAACCCTTTTTTTCTTACCTACATCAGTTACCTTCTCCTCCTTCTCAGTTTCACCGTTCTTCGTATCTCCATTGCTTATTATCAGACCATGCTGAGGCTTTATTTAACCCCTTGAGGCCCAGAGCGTAATTTCCATTGTAATTTGGGTACCATTAATATAAGCAATATTTTATAGATAAGACCTGTTTAGTATCCTTGTCCACTAGCTAATTTGGTATATTAAGTTACTTTTTTTTATTTTATGGCTAACAACACACGATTTTATATAGCATAGGAAAGATCTGGGCGTGAATGGGTTAAGTCTTCCTGGAGGGTCACGATCTGAGATTACCAATACTCCGATTTGCGTATCATCTGCGATTTTTGAAATAAAGTTGTTAAGACCAACATCAACGCCATTAATGTGTGCCATGAACACGATTGGTCCGAGAATAGACCTCATCACTTGTGACTGTATGGTGCCTAATAATGCGAGGCAGTTCCATGACAACGACCCTTTGTGTTACCTGATGCTTAACCAGTTTTCGATCCAACTGTATACGTTACCTGTGATGCCAATTAAGCTGTTTGACTCTGAACTCAGTATAGTATGTGGAACTTAATCAAACGCCTTTTAACCCCTTGAGGCCCAGAACGTAATTTCCATTGTAATTTAGCTACCATTAGACGATTTTTTAGTGACCATAAGCAATATTTTAGAGATATGACCTGTTTAGTATCTTTATCCACTAGTTAATTTGGTATATTCAGTCACTTTTTGTAATTTTATGGCTAACAACAGACAATTTTTTATAGCAAAGGATAGATCTGGGTGTGAAGGGGTTAATAATATAGTTACACAAAGTCTAAAGGTTGGCAGTATCATAGACTGAAAAGATGTCATTATGAAATGTTAATAAGTTATAAAGTAATAAGTAGTAATAAGTAATAATTTGATAAGTTAAAGCAAATCATGACCTTTTATTCCTTGAGCCACGCTGCGAGTCCCTGATCAATGAATGCTTAAGATAACTAACAGTTTTATCTTATTATACTTTGGCGCATTTCTCAACTGCGGATGTCATCAAGTTAACGAGCCTGTAATTCCCTTGTATATTTATGTCACCTTTTTAACCCCTTGATACCCAGAACGTAATTTCCATTGTAATTTGGGTATCATTAGACGATTTTTAGTGAATATAAGCAATGTTTTTATAGATATGACCTGTTTAGTATCCTTTTCGACTAGCTATTTTGGTATATTCAATTACTTTTCGTAATTTTATGGCTCGACAACATACTTTTTTTTTTTATAGCAAAGGAAAGATCTGGGCGTGAAGGGGCTAAAGATGGGTGTACACTTGTGTTCCTCCAGGCGCCAGGAATGAAATATTGTAAAAAATAATGTGTAGGAATGCAAGTGTTTTTACTTTTTCGATTTTTTCAGTTTTTTGTCTTTTAGTATTGACTATAGAGGATAAAAAGGATCTGGCCTGGATTATTAATTGTGTTCCTATTGTTCATTGCGTTCAGGACGTCATCGGTCTATAGTTATCTGGAAGGTCGGCAGCGTGGGTTCAGATCTAACTAGATTTCCGTACAGGACGTTTTGTTGGTGAGGCTCTTGTACATTTTCTTTGATATTACTAGCAAGGCAAGCTTTGTTTTCGCTAAGTACAGTCGTTGCTTCCTGACCCCTTAACCCTGTGCATTCGGTCAGCGGTTCGAGTCCGCCTAGTTCGTGCTGACGTGGCGGCGCTTTGTATAGTCAATAACCTTGTAGTTGGTACTTGCAAAGTGTCTAGATAGGATGAAAATCTTATCTTATCTGACCCCTTAATCCCGCCACACCCAGATCTTTCCTTTGCTATATATAAAATCGTCTGTTGTCAGCCATATAATTACGAAAAGTAACTTAAAATACCAAATTAGTTAGTTGACAAGGATACTAAACAGGTCATATCTATAAAATATTGCTTATATTCACTAAAAAAACGTCTATTGGTAGCTAAATTACAATGGAAATTACGTTCTGGGCCTCAAGGGGTTAATACCAAGGCCAAGAGAGTTGTTACCTTATTCCCTTGGTCTTGCTTTAATACTGTCATCACCCGAAGTGGTATTCAAGCCTGAACTTTATTTTGTTTTTCTTACATGCTTGCCTTAATGTTTTGATCATCTAATATAAAGCTGCCAGCGCTCTCCTCTACCGTAGATAACAGTGAAGTCGCCAGTTCTACGTTTCTTTGTTATTTACAGACGTGTGGTGGCGTTAATACTTACATTTGTACATCCATGATTTCAGGAAAGTTAGAAGGGTCTATCTGGAAAGTCTGTGTCATTTTGTGTCTTCATCTGTGTCATATTAGGGCTATAAATGAACAAAGTACAAAAATAAAACTGAGTGGCGACCTCACTATACCTACTACAGTAAAGTCGCCAGCTAGTATTTTAACTCAACAGTTGAGTCGCCACTCTGGGGAATTCAGGGAAATTAGAGGTAAAATAAAACAAGTCTCTATATATATATTAGCTGCGGAAGATGCTTAGATATATAAAAATTCCTCTGCCAACGTGAAAATAAGTTCTATTCAAGTTTGAAAGATCTGGCAAGTCTGTCGTCCTGTCGCCCGAAAAGCTACTTGTTTACTGTCTGTCATCGCGCGAAGAAAAACGTGAGAAGCAAAATGCGCAACAGTTATATTTGCAGCTACAAAGCATAAAACAACGCTGAAACAGGGTAGATTACACAGCCATGACATAAACTACTGTGTAATATCTTCAGTGGCACATAAAAATCAGTAGTAATGCTATAATTCGTAATATTTGGCGCCTGGCGACTTCACTGTAGGTGGCGACTTCACTGTTATCTACGGTAGTGGACCGATCTCACCTTTAATGTGTTTATTGTTATCAATGTGTCCAGAAATAATAAGCATTTTGGCAATATTTCTACTTTCAGCTGCAATATTTTCTTCGTATTGCCGTTTGTTTGCCTAATTTACATGTTTATATAATTATCATCTTGTCTAGACTCTCTGTGTCATCTGATGTTTTTGGCCGGATTTTGTTCTTTTATTGGATTCTTTTATTGTCGGGTTTTCTCACAAGTACGAGATGAAATTGTGTTATATTATCAATTTTTTTTTTTTAGCAATGCCCACGCCGCCTCAATCTGAGCTGCTTCGGGGAACTGTCTGCGTGATGCTGCACTTCTTGTTTTCGTGTACACTAATTCAGATTATTATTTTTTTTTTTTCATTTGTGCCTATAGCGCCTGTAGGCAGTGACTTATAAGGCTCGGATGGTAGGCCCTGGAGGCTCACTTGAGGGCTATGATGGTTGGCCCTCGCCCGTGGTGGCGTAGGTAGGATTTTTATAGTGACGCCTGTGATTAGAGCAGTGGTTCCCCACCTTTTTGCTGTCGTTTCCCCCTTCAACCAGTTCAAGCATCCGGATTTCCCCCTTCACGTGAAAAAAAGTAGCCAAAACACAAAATTTACTTGCTTAATAACACAAGTATATAGACACCATCTTCTACAGTATATCTATATAGACTTGAAGAAAAGTCAAATAGCCGCATATTAAGACATTTTTTTTTCTGTCGACTAAATGCTAGTAATTTTTATGTGCTTCAGGATAAATTTCCCCCTTAGAATCCTGAAATTTCCCCCAGGTAGGGAAATACTGGATTAGAGGCTCATGCCGGCCCCCTGTGTCCTCCTATGCACTCGCAATCAAAGGTAGAGTTAATGGGCAGGGCATGTGGGTGTTCTTAGGCCACTCGACAGTGCAGAAATATTTTGGTTTTCGTTGGGGATCGAACTCGGGTCACCGAGAACGCCACTCGGAGACGCTAACCACTCTGCTACTGCCAAGATTAATAGACATACTATTCTACCTGAAGGAAGGGACCTGCCCCTTCGGGCAGGCCAGCCGCTTCTCCCCGCCCACCAGCAGGGCGGCAACCAGGCGGCCGTGCAGCAGTACATGGAGCGCCTTATATTATGTTGCTCTAGTTAATCTTATGCTGTTTATTTTTTCTATCTTTGGAACGTAAATTTCATAGTGATCGGAAATCTCTATTTTATTCAAGTGTGTTATTCATATACTTCTGTTGATAGATGCAAGTTTGCTCATGGCCGGCAAATAGGATCATAACGTTTACTTTGCTATAATGTTTATTGAATGGACATCAAACCTTAAAAGTTAACATCTTATAGCCCACATAACTCAGACATTTGTGAAGGAGATGGGAGGGGGTTATCTTTTTCATCGCCCAGATTAGAGTATGGTAACAACATTGTTAAGCTGGCCTTTGAGACGTAACCAAGCTTTATGAAAATATCTCGCATCGGAGGATTGAGCACCGTAGGAAATAACCTAGCCATGTTATGTTGCTGATATTTTTTTCTTATACATAGGAACATAATAACATAACAAAATAAGGAAGCTACAAGAAGCCGTGAGACCTACACGAGGTAGTTCCTGTAAAACTAACATGAAAAACATGAACACATAACATAACATAAAAACATGAAAGTAATTGACGCTCCTTCTCGAGAAAACAAATTAAGGTTACATCAAGAAAGCAAGCAAGCCAGAGAGAGAGAGAGAGAGATAAGATACTTTGATCCTATCTAGACACTTTGCAAGTACCACTTACAAGGTTATTGACTATACAAAGCGCCACCACGTCAGGACGAACCTGGTGGACTCGAACCGCTGACCAAATGCAGGGACGCTATACGCGAGCTCACGACTCTACCAACCATGCCACCCTGACGGGTAGAGAGAGAGAGAGAGAGAGAGAGAGAGAGAGAGAGAGAGAGAGAGAGAGAGAGAGAGAGAGAGATTAGGCCATGTAGTTTTGTACATATGAACATATTACACATAGTGATAAAGCCAGGTCTAATAAGCCGAAACTTTTATAGGACCTGAAAGCTATAATACATATATACATAGCAAGGGACTGGTCAGGCCATTTTGAAAATATAACATTTTATAGATGATAATATGGAAGTTAACAATAATAAACTAATCATTCTCAATGCATACAAAAAATCTTTATAACCATAAAAAGAAGATATACACAAAGAACCAAAAAAAAAACTATCCAATTATCAGAGAGAGAGAGAGAGAGAGAGAGAGAGAGAGAGAGAGAGAGAGAAAGAAAAAAAAAAAAAATAAACCCAACCTGATCCACACCTACGTAGACGAGGTCTATAAACTTTTCCTTTCCTGTCGCCTACCTCCTGTGTGTGTGTGTGTGTGTGTGTGTGTGTGTGTGTGTGTGTGTGTGTGTGTGTGTGTGTGTGTGTGTGTGTGTGTGTGTGTGTGTGTGTGTGTGTGTGTGTGTGTGTGTGTGTGTGTGTGTGTGTGCCCCGTAACTCCCATTGACATATCTCGGTTGCTATTGATGATTATGATATGGGTGTATAGTAGACGTGTGTGTTGATGCTGGTGGTGGTGGTGGTGGTGGTGGTGGTGTTGATGCTGGTGGTGGTGGTGGTGTTGATGCTGGTGGTGGTGGTGGTGTTGATGCTGGTGGTGGTGGTGTTGATGTTGATGCTGGTGGTGGTGGTGGTGGTGGTGGTGGTGTTGATGCTGGTGGTGGTGGTGGTGGTGGTGGTGGTGGTGGTGGTGGGTGGTGTGTGTGGTGGGTGGTGGTGGTGATGCTGTGTGTGGTGGTGGTGGTGGTGTGTGTTGATGCTGGTGGTGGTGGTGGTGTGGTGGTGGTGGTGGTGGTGTGTGGATGTGGTGGTGGTGTTGATGTGGTGGTGGTGTGGTGGTGGTGGTTGGGGATGCTGGTGTGGTGGTTGTGGTGGTGGTGTGTGATGCTGGTGGTGGTGGTGGTGATGCGTGGTGGTGGTGTTGTGTGGTGGTGGTGGGGGTGTGTGTGGTGGTGGTGGTGGTTGTGTGGTGGTGGTGGTGTGTGTGGTGGGTTGGTGGTTGGTGTGGTGTGTATGTGGTGGTGGTGGTGGTGTGTGGTGGTGTGGGTGGTGTGGTGGTGGGTGTGGTGGTGGTGGTGTGGTGGTGGTGTTGATGTGTGGTGGTGGTGGTGGTGTGATGTGGTGGTGGTGGTGTTGATGCGTGGTGTGGTGTTGGTGTTGGTGGTGGTGGTGGTGGTGGCTGGTGGTGGTGGGTGGTGTTGATGCTGGTGGTGGTGTGTTGATGTGGTGGTGGTGGTGGTGGTGTGTTGATGCTGGTGGTGGTGGTTTGGTGTTGTGGTGGTGGTGTGGTGTGGTGGTTGTTGTGGTGGTTGGTGGTGGTGGTGGGTGGTGTGGTGGTGGTGGTGTTGATGCTGGTGGTGGTGGTGGGCGGCGGCGGCGGCGGCGGCGGCGGCGGCGGCGGAGAGGAGGAGGAGGAGGAGGATGGGGGACGGAGGGTGGGGGACGGAGGGGGAGGGAGGGAGGGGGAGGGACGGAGGGGGAGGGACGGGGGGACAGGAAGCATAAAATCGATCTCGGCCGCTCCAACAATGCTCTCCTTAGCGGTCGCCTCTCCGCTAATCTCTTTCCCCTTTAGGACACTCACCCCCCCCCCCCCCCCCCCCCCCCCCCCGCACATCATCTTCTTTCTGGCCTGTTTTCTGAAGTCCTCTCTTGACTCGTCATTAGAAGTCACTCCTATCTGTCCGAGAGAACGTAAAAAAAGGCCGACATGCTGAAATGAAATATAAAATGTTACGGAAAAGATTGGAAAAAAAGACATGTGGATATTTTTGCGACTTTTTATGTGTCCGAGAGAACGTAAAAAAAATCCTACATGGTATAAAGAAATATATGATGTTACGGAAAAGTACGGGAAATATAAGCTACATGTGGCTATTTTATAACCCCTTCACGTCCAGATCTTTCCTTTCCTCTATAAAATCGTCTGTTGTAGCCATAAAATTACGAAAAGTAACTAAATATATCAAATTAGCTAGTCGATAAGGATACTAAACAGGTCATATCTATAAAATGATGCTTATATTCACTAAGAATCGTCTAATGGTAACCAAAGTACAATGGATATTACGTTCTGGGTCTCAAGGGGTGAAGACTTTTTCTGTTTGTAAGCGTATGATAATTTCATTTTTTATCACTACATTTGCGTTAACGTATTTCAGTCTCTTTTTATTTGGAACCTTTAATGTGTGTGGTTTATTTTTCGTTCTTTCTGTGTGTGTGTGTGTGTGTGTGTGTGTGTGTGGTGTGTGTGTGTGTGTGTGTGTGTGTGTGTGTGTGTGAGTAATGGTATGTGCATCATCTTACAAGACGTATAAAAGCCAATACAAGATTTATTTTACGTAACAGAGAAATACAGACAACACAGGTGATTTTAGAGCCAAGTGTATGATGTTGAACAGTGATGGGGGGCAAAAAAATGGGGGGGGGCAGAATAACATCATAAGTTAATGTGAGGGGACATAAAAAGGGCAGGATAACATCATAAGTTAATGTGAGGGGACATAAAAAGGGCAGAATAACATCATAAGTTAATGTGAGGGGACATAAAAAGGGCAGGAGAACATCATAAGTTAATGTGAGGGGACATAAAAAGGGCAGAATAACATCATAAGTTAATGTGAGGGGACATAAAAAGGGCAGAATAACATCATAAGTTAATGTGAGGGGACATAAAAAGGGCAGGAGAACATCATAAGTTAATGTGAGGGGACATAAAAAGGGCAGGAGAACATCATAAGTTAATGTGAGGGGACATAAAAAGGGCAGGAGAACATCATAAGTTAATGTGAGGGGACATAAAAAGGGCAGGAGAACATCATAAGTTAATGTGAGGGGACATAAAAAGGGCAGGAGAACATCATAAGTTAATGTGAGGGGGACACAAAAAAGGGCAGGAGAACATCATAAGTTAATGTGAGGGGACATAAAAAGGGCAGGAGAACATCATACGTTAATGTGAGGGGACAAAAAAGGAGGAGAACATCATAAGTTAATGTAGGGGACAAACAAAGGGCAGAGAACATCATAAGTTAATGTGAGGGGACAAAAAAGGGAGAAGAACATCATAAGTTAATGTGAGGGGACATAAAAAGGGTAGGAGAACATCATACGTTAATGTGAGGGGGACACAAAAAAGGGTAGAACATCATAAGTTAATGTGAGGGGGACAAACAAAGGGCAGAACATCATAAGTTAATGTGAGGGGACATAAAAAGGGTAGAAGAACATCATAAGTTAATGTGAGGGGACATAAAAAGGGTAGAAGAACATCATAAGTTAATGTGAGGGGGACACAAAAAAGGGTAGAACATCATAAGTTAATGTGAGGGGACCAAAAAAAGGGTAGAACATCATAAGTTAATGTGAGGGGACCAAAAAAAGGGTAGAACATCATAAGTTAATGTGAGGGGACAAAAAAGGGCAGAAGAACATCATAAGTTAATGTGAGGGGACCAAAAAAAGGGTAGAACATCATAAGTTAATGTGAGGGACAAAAAAAGGGGAAAAAGCGACAATATATAGTGACAAATAGGTGTGTGATATATAGGACAAAAAAAAGGTGGTAGGGGACCAAAAAAAAGAGCAGAAGAGCCTAATAAGTTAATGTGATGACCTCGTTAATGTGTAATATGTCATTTATGTGTATAGCCTCTACTTCTTCAATGGTGTAATAACTCCTCCTGCTCTCTACCTCTCCTTCCAACCTCCTCCTCGACGTTCTCTACCTCGTCCTCCCCCTCCAACCTCCTCCTCTACGTTCTCTACCTCGTCCTCCCCCTCCAACCTCCTCCTCGACGTTCTCTACCTCGTCCTCCCCCTCCAACCTCCTCCTCGACGTTCTCTACCTCGTCCTCCCCCTCCAACCTCCTCCTCGACGTTCTCTACCTCGTCCTCCCCCTCCGAACCTCCTGCCTCTACTGTCCCCCCTCCAACTCCTCCTCGTGTCCTACTCGCCTCCTCCAACCTCCTCCTCGACGTCATCTACCTCCTCCTCCTCCTAACTTCTCCTCCTCCTCCAACCTTCACCTCCTCCTTCACCTCCTTCTACTCCTCCCCCTCCAACCTCCTCCTCGACGTTCTCTATCTCCTCGTTCTCGTCCACCTCAACACCCTTTTTCTTATGTTCTTGTGTTCTTATGTTCTTATGTTCTTATGTTCTTATGTTCGTATGTTCTTATGTTCTTATGTTCTAATGTGGTCGCCTTGCCCTTCCCCAGATGGAGAAGATCGTGGAACAGATGCAGCACGAGGAGACGGGAGTGCCGGTGCGGACGGTCAAGAGCTTCATGACCAAGATCCCGTCCGTGTTTACTGGCGCGGACCTCATTCTCTGGATGCTGAAGAACCTGGACGTGGAGGACCAGAGTGAGTGCCTCCTCCTCCTCTAACCTCCTCCTCCAACTTCATCTCTTCCTCAAACCTCCTTCTCGACTTTCTCTACCTCTTCCTCCTCCACCTTCTCCTCCTCGACGCTTTCTATCTCCTCCTCCTCCTCCTCTTCCTCCTCCTCCTCCTCCTCCTCGACGCTTTCTATCTCCTCCTCCTCCTCCTCCTCCTCCTCCCCTCCTCCTCCTCCTCACCTCCTCCTCCTCCTCCTCCTCCTCCTCCTCCTCCAACCTTCTCCTGGACGCTATCTATTTCCTCATTCTTGCCCTCCTCCAACCTCCTCCTCGCCCTCCTCCTCCTCCTCGTCAACATTCTTTTCCTCCTCGTTTTCTTCCTTCTCTATATCCTTTTTCCTCCTTGTTTTTCGTGTTCGGCCTCGTTCTCGCCTTCTTCCTTCTTGTCCTCGTCCTCGCCCTCGTCCTCTAGTTCCTCACTGTGCCTGCATCCTCCTCAGTCTGCCTACTCCTCTGTTGACTCATTTATTCATGTACTCACACCCAGAGGCGGATCTTGGGCAAAGTTATTTTTTAGGAAGCCAAATGACCAGTAGTTTTTTTAATCTTTTTGAGGGAGTTAACATAGCCTTGTACACTCTGGTATAATAAACTGAACTCAATCGTCTAGTATAATTATAATATATCTTTATAACACAAATAGAATAATAACCGGCTGCAACAAAGAGCTAGTGCATCAGCATCACAAAATATCGACCTTTTTGTATATGTGCAGCAAATGTTCCCAGATAAAAAAAAAACAGCAGTACGTTGTATATTCCTTTTTTTTTGTGGTGGGTGGGCAAATTTCTGGATTTTTTCCTTTATTTTCACCGGTGACCCCCTCCCAGATTATCTTTCCGGTGACCCCCTCCCAGATTATCTTTCTGGTGACCCACTCCCAGATTATCTTTCCGGTGACAACCCCCCTATTATCTTTCCGGTGACCCCTCCCAGATTATCTTTCCGGTGACCCCCTCCAGATTATCTTTCCGGTGACCCCCTCCCAGATTATCTTTCCGGTGACCACTTCCCAGATTATCTTTCCGTGACCCCTTCCCAGATTATCTTTCCGGTGACCCCCTCCCAGATTATCTTTCCGGTGACCCCCTCCAGATTATCTTTCCGGTGACCCCCTCCCAGATTATCTTTCCGGTGACCCCCTCCCAGATTATCTTTCCGGTGACCCCCTCCCAGATTATCTTTCCGGTGACCCCCTCCCAGATTATCTTTCCGGTGACCCCCTCCCAGATTATCTTTCCGGTGACCCCTTCCCAGATTATCTTTCCGGTGACCCCCTCCCAGATTATCTTTCCGGTGACCCCCTCCCAGATTATCTTTCCGGTGACCCCCTCCCAGATCTTTCTTTCCGGTGACCCCTTCCCAGATTATCTGTCCGGTGACCCCCTCCCAGATTATCTTTCCGGTGACCCCCTCCCAGATTATCTTTCCGGTGAACCCCTCCCAGGCTATCTTTCCGGTGACCCCCTCCCAGATTATCTTTCCGGTGACCCCCTCCCAGATTATCTTTCCGGTGACCCCTTCCCAGATTATCTTTCCGGTGACCCCTCCTAGATTATCTTTCCGGTGACCCCCTCCCAGATTATCTTTCCGGACCCCTTCCCAGATTATCTTTCCGGTGACCCCTCCCAGATTATCTTTCCAGTGACCCCCTCCCAGATCTTTCTTTCCGGTGACCCTTCCCAGATTATCTTTCCGGTGACCCCTCCCAGATCTTTCTTTCCGGTGACCCCTTCCCAGATTATCTTTCCGGTGACCCCCTCCCAGATTATCTTTCCGGTGACCCCTCCCAGATTATCTTTCCGGTGATCCCTTCCCAGATTATCTTTCCGGTGACCCCTTCCCAGATTATCTTTCCGGTGACCCCCTCCCAGATTATCTTTCCGGTGACCCCCTCCCAGATTATCTTTCCGGTGACCCCCTCCCAGATTCTCTTTCCGGTGACCCCCTCCCAGATTATCTTTACGGTGACCCCCTCCAGATTATCTTTCCGGTGACCCCCTCCCAGATTATCTTTCCGGTGACCCCCTCCCAGATTATCTTTCCGGTGACCCCTCCCATATTATCTTTCCGGTGACCCCCTCCCAGATTATCTTTCCGGTGACCCCTTCCCAGATTATCTTTCCGGTGACCCCCTCCCAGATTATCTTTCCGGTGACCCCCTCCCAGATTATCTTTCCGGTGACCCCCTCCCAGATTATCTTTCCGGTGACCCCCTCCCAGATCTTTCTTTCCGGTGACCCCTTCCCAGATTATCTTTCCGGTGACCCCCTCCCAGATTATCTTTCCGGTGACCCCCTCCCAGATTATCTTTCCGGTGAACCCCTCCCAGGCTATCTTTCCGGTGACCCCTTCCCAGATTATCTTTCCGGTGACCCCCTCCCAGATTATCTTTCCGGTGACCCCCTCCCAGATTATCTTTCCGGTGACCCCTTCCCAGATTATCTTTCCGGTGACCCCCTCCCAGATTATCTTTCCAGTGACCCCCTCCCAGATCTTTCTTTCCGGTGACCCCTTCCCAGATTATCTTTCCGGTGACCCCGTCCCAGATCTTTCTTTCCGGTGACCCCTTCCCAGATTATCTTTCCGGTGACCCCCTCCAGATTATCTTTCCGGTGTCCCCCTCCCAGATCTTTCTTTCCGGTGACCTCCTCCCAGATTATCTTTCCGGTGACCCCCTCCCAGATCTTTCTTTCCGGTGACCCCTTCCCAGATTATCTTTCCGGTGACCCCTCCCAGCTCTTTCTTTCCGGTGATCCCTTCCCAGATTATCTTTCCGGTGACCCCCTCCCAGATTATCTTTCCAGTGACCCCCTCCCAGATCTTTCTTTCCGGTGACCCTTCCCAGATTATCTTTCCGGTGACCCCCTCCCAGATTATCTTTCCGGTGACCCCCTCCCAGATTATCTTTCCGGTGACCCCCTCCCAGGCTATCTTTCCGGTGACCCCCTCCCAGATTTCTTTCCGGTGACCCCCTCCCAGATTATCTTTCCGGTGACCCCTTCCCAGATTATCTTTCCGGTGACCCCCTCTCCAGATTATCTTTCCGGTGACCCCCTCCCAGATCTTCTTTCCGATGACCCCTTCCCAGATTATCTTTCCGGTGACCCCCTCCCAGATTATCTTTCCGGTGACCCGTCCCAGATTATCTTTCCGGTGACCCCCTCCCAGATTATCTTTCCGGTGACCCCCTCCCAATTATCTTTCCGGTGACCCCCTCCCAGATTATCTTTCCGGTGACCCCCTCCCAGATTATCTTTCCGGTGACCTCCTCCCAGATTATCTTTCCGGTGACCCCTCCCGAATCTTTCTTTCCGGTGACCCCCTCCCAGATTATCTTTCCGGTGAACCCCTCCCAGATTATCTTTCCGGTGACCCCTTCCCAGATTTTCTTTCCGGTGACCCCCTCCCAGATCTTTCTTCCGGTGACCCCCTCCCAGATTATCTTTCCGGTGACCCCCTCTCAGATCTTTCTTTCCGGTGACCCCTTCTCAGATCTTTCTTTCCAGTGACCCCCTCCCAGATTATCTTTTCGGTGACCCTTTCCTAATTACCTTTCCGGTGACCCCTTCCCAATTTTCTTTCCGTGACCCCTCCCAGATCTTTCTTCCCGTGACCCCCTCCCAGATTATCTTTCCGGTGACCCCCTCTCAGATCTTTCTTTCCGGTGACCCCTTTTCAGATCTTTCTTTCCAGTGACCCCCTCCCAGATTATCTTTCCGGTGACCCCTTTCCCAGATTATCTTTCCGGTGACCCCCTCCCAGATTATCTTTCCGGTGACCCCCTCCCAGATCTTTCTTTCCGGTGACCCCTTCCCAGATTATCTTTCCGGTGACCCCCTCCCAGATCTTTCTTTCCGGTGACCCCTTCCCAGATTATCTTTCCGGTGACCCCCTCCCAGATTACTTTTCCGTGAACCCGTCCCAGATTATCTTTCCGGTGACCCCCTCCCAGATTATCTTTCCGGTGACCCCCTCCCAGATTATCTTTCCGGTGACCCCCTCCCAGATTATCTTTCCGGTGACCCCCTCCCAAATTATCTTTCCGGTGAACCCCTCCCAGATTATCTTTCCGGTGACCCCCTCCCAGATTATCTTTCCGGTGACCCCCTCCCAGATTATCTTTCCGGTGAACCCCTCCAGATTATCTTTCCGGTGACCCCCTCCCAGATTATCTTTCCGGTGACCCCCTCCCAGAATCTTTCTTTCCGGTGACCCTTCCCAGATTATCTTTCCGGTGACCCCCTCCCAGATTATCTTTCCGGTGAACCCCTCCCAGATTATCTTTCCGGTGACCCCTTCCCAGATTTTCTTTCCGGTGACCCCTTCCAGACCTTTCTTCTTGGTGACCCCCTCCCAGATCTTTCTTTCCGGTGACCCCTTCCCAGATCTTTCTTTCCGGTGACCCCCTCCCAGATTATCTTTCCGGTGACCCCCTCCCAGATTATCTTTCCGGTGACCCCTCCCAGATTATCTTTCCGGTGATCCCCTCCCAGATTATCTTTACGGTGACCCCCTCCCAGATTATCTTTCCGGTGACCCCCTCCCAGATTATCTTTCCGGTGACCCCCTCCCAGATTATCTTTCCGGTGACCCCCTCCCAGATTATCATTCCGGTGACCCCTTCCCAGATCTTTCTTTCCGGTGACCCCCTCCCAGATTATCTTTCCGGTGACCCTCTCCCAGATTATCTTTCCGGTGACCCTTCCCAGATTTTCCTTTCCGGTAACCCCTTCCCAGATTTTCCTTTCCGGTGACCCCTTCCCAGATCTTTCTTACTGGTGACCCCTTCCCAGATTTTCCTTTCCGGTGACCCCTTCCCAGATCTTTCTTACTGGTGACCCCTTCCCAGATTTTCCTTTCCGGTGACCCCCTCCCAGATTATCTTTCCGGTGACCCCTTCCCAGATTTTCTTTCCGGTGACCCCTTCCCAGATCTTTCTTTCCGGTGACCCCCTCCCAAATCTTTCTTTCCGTGACCCCCTCCCAGATTATCTTTCCGGGTGACCCCCTCCCAGATTATCTTTCCGGTGACCCCCTCCCAGATTATCTTTCCGGTGACCCCCTCCCAGATTATCTTTCCGGTGACCCCCTCCCAGATTATCTTTCCGGTGACCCCCTCCCAGATTATCTTTCCGGTGACCCCCTCCCAGATTATCTTTCCGGTGACCCCCTCCCAGATTATCTTTCCGGTGACCCCCTCCCAGATTATCTTTCCGGTGACCCCTTCCCAGATATTTCTTACTGGTGACCCTCTCCCAGATTATCTTTCCGGTGACCCCTTCCCAGATCTTTCTTTCCGGTGACCCCCTCCCAGATCTTTCTTTCCGGTGACCCCTCCCAGATTATCTTTCCGGTGACCCCTTCCCAGATTTTCCTTTCCGGTGACCCCTTCCCAGATCTTTCTTACTGGTGACCCCCTCCCAGATTATCTTTCCGGTGACCCCTTCCCAGATCTTTCTTTCCGGTGACCCCCTCCCAGATCTTTCTTTCCGTGACCCCCTCCCAGATTATCTTTCCGTAACCCCCTCCCAGATTATCTTTCCGGTGACCCCTCCCAGATTATCTTTCCGGTGACCCCCTCCCAGATTATCTTTCTGGTGACCCCTCCCAGATTATCTTTCCGGTGACCCCCTCCCAGATCTTTCCGGTGACCCCTTCCCAGATTATCTTTCCGGTGACCCCTTCCCAGATTATCTTTCCGGTGACCCCCTCCCAGATTATCTTTCCGATGACCCCCTCCCAGATCTTTCTTTCCGGTGACCCCTCCCAGATTATCTTTCCGGTGACCCCCTCCCAGATTATCTTTCCGGTGACCCCTTCCCAGATTATCTTTCCGGTGACCCCCTCCCAGATTATCTTTCCGGTGACCCCCTCCCAGATTATCTTTCCGGTGACCCCCTCCCAGATTATCTTTCCGGTGACCCCCTCCCAGATCTTTCCGGTGACCTCTTCCCAGATTATCTTTCCGGTGACCCCCTCCCAGATTATCTTTCCGGTGACCCCCTCCCAGATTATCTTTCCGGTGACCCCCTCCCAGATTATCTTTCCGGTGACCCCCTCCCAGATTATCTTTCCGGTGACCCCCTCCCAGATCTTTCTTTCTGGTAACCCCTCCCAGATTATCTTTCCGGTGACCCCCTCCCAGATCTATCTTTCCGGTGACCCCCTCCCAGATTTTCTTTCCGGTAACCCCTCCCAGATTATCTTTCCGGTGACCCCTTGACCCCAGAATCCTTCAGTGCTCACGCCTTGTAAGAGATGAATAAATTTCTTCCTTCATACTCCATCTTCAGAATTCAATGGTAGAATGATTTTTCCTTACACATGCAGTAATTCCTCAGATAGAGATAGGCTAGAGGACGACTTTCACTGTAACACCAACATGCCAGCAGCTATCAGTAGTTACGTCATGGCATTTCTACCCTTTTAAGATGATATAATGTTTTCTTGATTTTTATTTTATTTTTCTTATATGTGTGTGTGTGTGTGTGTGCAGGGAGGAAGGACTGTCTTTCTGTTAACCCCTTCACGCCCAGATCTTTCCTTTGCTATATAAAATCGTCAATTGTTAGCCATAAAATTACGAAAAGTAACTAAATATACCAAATACGTTAGTCGCGAGGATACTAAACAGGTCATATCTATAAAATATTGCTTATATTCACTAAAAATGGTCTTATGGTAGCCAAATTACAATGAAAATTACGTTCTGGGTCTCAAGGGGTTAAAATGATGATGTTTTCTTGCTTATTATTTTATTTTTCTTATATGTGTGTAGGGAGGAAAGTGATATATGGCTGTCTTTCTATTAATCTCATTCGCTTGCCCTCCTCTCCCTTCGTCCATCCCTGCCTGCCTTCCTCTCCCTTCGTCCACCCCTGCCTCCCTTCCTCTCCCTTCGTCCACCCCTGCCTGCCTTCCTATCCCTTCTTCCACCCTGCCTCCCTTCCTATCCCTTCGTCCACCCCTGCCTCCCTTCCTATCCCTTCGTCCACTGCTGCCTCCCTTCCTCTCCCTTCGTCCACCCCTGCCTGCCTTCCTATCCCTTCGTCCACCCCTGCCTCCCTTCCTATCCCTTCGTCCACTGCTGCCTCCCTTCCTCTCCCTTCGTCCACCCCTGCCTCCCTTCCTCTCCCTTCGTCCACCCCTGCCTGCCTTCCTATCCCTTCTTCCACCCCTGCCTCCCTTCCTATCCCTTCGTCCACCCCTGCCTCCCTTCCTATCCCTTCGTCCACTGCTGCCTCCCTTCCTCTCCCTTCGTCCACCCCTGCCTGCCTTCCTATCCCTTCGTCCACCCTGCCTCCCTTCCTATCCCTTCGTCCACTGCTGCCTCCCTTCCTCTCCCTTCGTCCACTGCTGCCTCCCTTCCTCTCCCTTCGTCCACCCCTGCCTGCCTTCCTATCCCTTCGTCCACCCCTGCCTGCCTTCCTATCCCTTCGTCCACCCCTGCCTGCCTTCCTATCCCTTCGTCCACCCCTGCCTGCCTTCCTATCCCTTCGTCCACCCCTGCCTGCCTTCCTATCCCTTCGTCCACCCCTGCCTGCCTTCCTATCCCTTCGTCCACCCTGCCTGCCTTCCTATCCCTTCGTCCACCCCTGCCTGCCTTCCTATCCCTTCGTCCACCCCTGCCTGCCTTCCTATCCCTTCGTCCACCCCTGCCTGCCCTCCTCTCCCTTCGTCCACCCCTGCCTGCCTTCCTCTCCCTTCGTCCACCCCTGCCTGCCTTCCTATCCCTTCGTCCACCCCTGCCTGCCTTCCTATCCCTTCGTCCACCCCTGCCTGCCTTCCTATCCCTTCGTCCACCCCTGCCTCCCTTCCTATCCCTTCGTCCACCCCTGCTTGCCTTCCTATCCCTTCGTCCACCCCTGCCTGCCTTCCTATCCCTTCGTCCACCCCTGCCTGCCTTCCTATCCCTTCGTCCACCCCTGCCTGCCTTTCCTATCTTCGTCCACCCCTGCCTCCCTTCCTCTCCCTTCGTCCACCCCTGCCTGCCTTCCTATCCCTTCGTCCACCCCTGCAGGCCTACCTTCCTCTCCCTTCGTCCACGCATGCCTCCCTTCCTCTCCCTTCGTCCACGCATGCCTGCCTTCCTATCCCTTCGTCCACCCCTGCCTGCCTTCCTATCCCTTCGTCCACCCCTGCCTACCTTCCTATCCCTTCGTCCACCTCTGCCTGCCTTCCTATCTCTTCGTCCACCCCTGCCTCCCTTCCTATCCTTTCGTCCACCCCTGACTGCCTTCCTATCCCTTCGTCCACCCCTGCCTACCTTCCTCTCCCTTCGTCCACCCCTGCCTACCTTCCTATCCCTTCGTCCACCTCTGCCTGCCTTCCTATCCCTTCGTCCACCCCTGCCTCCCTTCCTCTCCCTTCGTCCACGCATGCCTGCCTTCCTATCCCGTGTCCATCGCCGTCCCCTTTACTCTCCCCTCACTGCCTCACCTCTCACCTTTCCCCTCATCCTTCACCTCTTGACCCGTCCCTCTCAGCCTCTCACACACACGCCTCCTAACCTCTTCCCCTCATTCCCTCATATTTCACTTACACTCATATTATGCTTCTCTCTAAGGGCCTCTTCCTTCCTCTTTACGCCCCTCCTCCTCCTCCTCCTCCTCCTCCTCCTCCTCCTCCTCCTCCTCCTCCTCCTCCTCCTCCTCCTCCTCCCCCTCCTCTCCTCCTCTCCTCTCTCCTCCTCCTCCTCCTCCTCCTCCTCCTCCTTCTTCCACACGAGCACCGATCCACCCTTCCCTCCCGTCTCCTGTCCCTCATTCCTCTAAGTAACATTCATCGATTGGAGTGTCCCCTTTAATTTTAGTAGTGTTTTTGATGTTGCCTCTTAGTGCTTCTCGCAACATTACGTGGCCCTCATCGTGGTTTGATGACGAGGTATACAGTGGCTCTTACAATGGTGTATAATAATGTACAGTATAGGACTATACGTAGTGTGTGACCGTGTGTATAGGGAGGTGGTTTATGAGCTGTGTTCGGTATGGTAGCAGTTTTTTTTTAGAGTGTGGGATGTACTTACAGTTATAGTTACAGTTAGATGTTGGTAGTGTGTGCGGAGTCAATTGGGAGCTTTAACAGGAGGCTAGACAGTGTTATGGATGGGGATGAAAGGTGGAGGTAGGTAGTGTTAAGTAACAGGAACTACCTCGTGTAGGTATCGCGGCCTTATCGTAGCTTCCTTATTTTCTAATTTTCTTATGTTCTTACTTACTGTTATCTTTGTGTGTTATCTCTTGCAATGGTGTATAATAGTGTACAGTATAGGTAGTGTGGCCGTGTGTAGGGAGGTACTGTATGGTCTGTGTACGGTATGGTGACAGGTCTTTTGGAGTGTAGTGTAAGGATGTACTTTACCTGCTCTGATCTTTGTGTATTTGATGGCAAGGTATAGTGTAGTTCTTAGAGTAGTGTACAGTATAGGTAGTGTGTGGCCGTGTGTAGGGAGGTGGTGTATGATCTGTGTACGGTATGGTGACAGGTATTTTGGAGTGTAGTGTAAGGATGTACTGTACCTGCTCTGATCTTTGTGTATTTAAGGGTAAGTTATAGTGTGGCTTTACAACAGTGTACAGTATAGGTAGTGTGTGGCCGTGTTACTGGGAGGTGGTGTATGATCTGTGTGTACGGTATGGGGCAGGTTTTTGGAGTGTATGTGTATAGATTAACTGTATCCTGCCCGCACTTGTGATTTGAGGCAATATGTGAAGTTTATTAATAGTAGAGGGGTGCCGTGTAGGATGTGTATGTCTGTGTGTCTTGTGGCAGTCTTTGAGTGTAGTGTAAACAAGGATGTACTGTACCTGCTCTGATCTTTGTGTATTTAAGGGTAAGTTATAGTGTGGCTTTACAACAGTGTACAGTATAGGTAGTGTGTGGCCGTGTATTACTGAGGAGGTGGAGGTGATGTATAATCTGTGTATAGTACGGTATGGCGGGAGGTTTGGAGTGTGGGATGTAGCCTATATATACATACACCAAGTATAGTATTCCTTAGCCCGACACGGACGAGACGAAACACCAAATGGCACACAAGTTTATTAATAGTAGAGGGTGCACTAGAGGATGTGTATGTGTGTGTGTCCTCTGTGGAGACGTGGGCGAGACTGTAACTTACTGTGATCCAAGATTAACTAACCATCTATCTATCTATTATTAATTAAGTATCTATCCATCTATCATTGTCCAAGCGAGCGAAGCGAGCTCGGACACCTATATCAGCCGAATTCATTCTTTGGTACTAAATAGATTGGTGAATCTGTCATATAGGCTTGTTAAATGTTTACTCCACGAATGGGGGCAAGGTCTAGAGTGGATATTGGCTTGTAAAATTTTACTCCACGAACGGGGGCAAGGTCTAGAGTGCATATAGGCTTGTAAAATTTTACTCCACGAATGGGGGCAAGGTCTAGATTGCATATTGGCTTGTAAAATGTTTACTCCACGAATGGGGGCAAGGTCTAGAGTGCATATTGGCTTGTAAAATTATTACTTCACGAATGGGGGCAAGGTCTAGAGTGCATATAGGCTTGTAAAATTATTACTTCACGAATGGGGGCAAGGTCTAGATTGCATATAGGCTTGTAAAATGTTTACTCCACGAATGGGGGCAAGGTCTAGAGTGCATATAGGCTTGTAAAATGTTTACTCCACGAATGGGGGCAAGGTCTAGAGTGCATATAGGCTGTAAAATGTTTACCACGAATGGGGCAAGGTCTAGATCTTAGCTTGAAATGTTTACTCCACATGAGCAAGTCTAGAGTGCATATAGGCTTGTAAATTTTTACTTTCCACAAGGGCAAGGTTAAGTGCATATAGTTGCATACAATAGTCACCTATTCTTGCTGATAATCAAACAAGCAAGAAGAAGGTTAGTTTGGGTTGGAGTTTAGTAAATTTTACTGATTCATAAAACAGTTATGGTTTTAAACAACAAATTATAATTTGCCTTTTCTTTCTTTGAAAGTAGAAAATCAAAGAAGGATGTGAAGCTAGTTTTGGTCGTGTATGAAGATTAATAGGTATTTAAAAGTTGACTTTAGCCGTCAGCTGCACGTTCACATCTTAGTGGACGTCTATTTCCTAGTAATACTATCTATCTATCTATTAAAAAGTTAATTGATCTAGAAAAAAGTCATCTATCTATCTATTGTTATTGAAGTATCTATCCACCTATCATAATACTATCTATCTATCTATTAAAAAGTCAATTGATCTAGCTGTGATCTTTGTGTTCCCCTATAGAAGATCCTATTCCCCTATACGAAGTAACGGATTCAAGCTGGAAAAGCGTAGATTTAAAAAAGAAATAGGGAAAAACTGGTTCACAAATAAGGTGGTAAATGATTGGAATGGACTCAGTAGACAGGTAGTTAGTGCGGAGTCATTAGGGAGCTTTAAAAGGAGGCTAGATAAATTCATGGATGGGGATGAAAGGTGGATGTAGGTAGTGTTAGGTAACAGGAACTACCTCGTGTAGGTCTCACGGCCTCTTGTAGCTTCCTTATTTTCTTATGTTCTTATGAGACTGTAAACTTACTTTGATTCAAGATTAACTGACCAGGTATTTATCTATTATTATTAAAGTATCTATCCATGCACCTATCATAATACTATTTATTATTAGTTAAGTATCTATATATCCATCTATCATAATACTATCTATCTATCTATTAAACAGTCAATTGATCTAGAAAAAAATCATCTATCTATCTATTATCATTTAAGTATCTATCCATCTATCATAATACTATCTATCTATCTATTAAACAGTCTATTGATCTACCTGCTTATCTCTGTGTGTTCCCCCCAAAAGTCTATTGATCTATCTGGGATCTCTGTGTCCCCCTATAGCGGAGGCCCTGCACCTGGCGCACTTGGTAGCGGCCCACGGCTACTTCTTCCCCATCGACGACCACGTCCTCTCCGTCAAAAATGATTCCACATTCTACAGATTTCAGGTAGGGGGAAGCTTTGATTTTTTTAATTCTCTCTCTCTCTCATTGTCTCTCTTATTGTCTCTCTTATTGGCTCTCTCTCTCTCTCTCATTCTTTCTCTCTCGCATTGTCTCTTTTTTTTTTTCTCTCTCTCTCTCTCTCTCTCTCTCTCTCTCTCTCTCTCTCTCTCTCTCTCTCTCTCTCTCTCTCTCTCTCTCTCTCTCTCTCTCTCTCTCTCTCTCTCTCTCTCTCTCTCTCTCTCTCTCTCTCTCTCTCTCTCTCTCTTTCTTTCTTTCTTTCTTTCTTTCTTTCTTTCTTTCTTTCTCTCTCTCTCTCTCTCTCTCTCTCTCTCTCTCTCTCTCTCTCTCTCTCTCTCTCTCTCTCTCTCTCTCTCTCTCTCTCTCTCTCTCTCTCTCTCTCTCTCTCTCTCTCTCTCTCTCTCTCTCTCTCTCTCTCTCTCTCTCTCTCTCTCTCTCTCTCTCCAAACTCTTCCATTCCGTCTCCTCTCTCTCTCTCTCTCTCTCTCTCTCTCTCTCTCTCTCTCTCTCTCTCTCTCTCTCTCTCTCTCTCTTTCTCAAATTTGTTATTCCCCTGAAATCTCTTCAGGTACTCAGAAAGAACAAATAACTGTAGGATTCAGAAGAGCAAATTTGATTGAACGTATTTTTTATAGTATTTTTATCACAATAAACTATACAGCTGATTTGGACATCATTATAAGAGCAGAGAATACCTATATAACTATACAGTAAGAATAATACTTTAACCCCTTCACGCCCAGATCTTTCCTTTGCTATAAAAAAAATCGTCTGTTGTTAGCTATAAAATTACGAAAAGGGACATAATATACCAAATTACCTAGTGGACAAGGATACTAAACAGGTCATATCTATAAAATATTGCTTATAGTCACAAAAATCGTCCTAGGGTATACCCAAAATACAATGGCAATTACGTTCTGGGCCTCAAGGGATTAATGTTTTCTTCGTCACAAAGTTGTATTAATCTTAAATTCTTCCTTTTTTTTTCTTTCTGTCAATCCCGTCGTCCTATTTGGCATCGATGGTTTGATTCGCTTCTCTGCAACTCAACTACTCATCCCAAGACTCCTTATTTCTGGCCTTCCAATTGCTGGGAACCCGAGAACACAGACTATGGTGAGTGTTGCTACGAGTGTTGCTGCGAGTGTTGTGCGTGTCTCCCAGTGCTGAGAATGTTGCAAGTGTGTGTAGGTGTGTTGCAACGTGTGTGTTTGTGTTGTGTGTGTTGAGAGGGATGTTATTTCCATTTGTCGCTTTGTTTGTTGTAAGTATTTTTTTTCGTCTCTCTTTCTCTCTCCCTTCCCCTCCTTCGCTTTCTCTCTCCCTCCCCTCCTCTCTTTTTTCCCCTCTCTCTCTCTCCTCTCTCTCTTTGTTCCTTCCCTACTCTCTCTCTCTCTCTCTCTCTCTCTCTCTCTCTCTCTCTCTCTCTCTCTCTCTCTCTCTCTCTCTCTCTCTCTCTCTCTCATATTGCTTTGTTCACGTATATAGAGTAATAATTTATGTTCTGTTGCGTTATAAAGAGAGAGAGAGAGAGAGAGAGAGAGAGAGAGAGAGAGAGAGAGAGAGAGAGAAGAGAGAGAGAGTGTGTACAGGGGGAAGAAACCACAACTACAATGGTCTCGTAATGACAGTTGCTTTTTCTTGTAGCTGTTTGTCGAGGTTATGAAAAATATACATCTATAGACATGACTAAAATATGCCTACAATGGAAGAGACTGAGGCAGAGAAACCCCCAGTGTGTGTGTGTGTGTGTGTGTGTGTGTGTGTGTGTAAGGCTTCTTCCATTTGTGCCCAAGCTGCATGAACCAGTTCTTTCAGTTCAGGGTTGGGTTCTGGGTTCAGGGTTGGGTTCGCGTGTCACAAATGGAACG
>JACEEZ010003874.1:406283-441283 GCA_016584305.1 Chionoecetes opilio
TATGTATGTATGTGTGTGTGTGTGTGTGTGTGTGTGTGTGTGTGTGTGGTGCCCCGCCTAAAACACAGATATACACACGCCCTGCACACGCGTATTTAGGTTAATCTAAATCCCTACGCAGTATAGGTACTCTTGCATATGAATCCCTGGCTACAGTTACATCTCTTTATAGCCACTCAACATAATGTATAATGGAGTGAATGGTCATTTTTTATACTTATGTTGTCGTGCTGTTAATCTGATCCTAACTTTCTTGCTGTTAATCTGATCCTAACTTTCTTGCTGTTAATCTGATCCTAACTTTCTTGCTGTTAATCTGATCCTAACTTTCTTGCTGTTAATCTGATCCTAACTTTCTTGCTGTTAATTTTATCCTAACTTTCGTGCTGTTAATCTGATCCTAACTTTCTTGCTGTTAATTTTATCCTAACTTTCGTGCTGTTAATCTGATCCTAACTTTCTTGCTGTTAATCTGATCCTAACTTTCGTGCTGTTAATCTGATCCTAACTTTCTTGCTGTTAATCTGATCCTACCTTTCTTGCTGTTAATCTGATCCTAACTTTCTTGCTGTTAATCTGATCCTAACTTTCTTGCTGTTAATCTGATCCTACCTTTCTTGCTGTTAATCTGATCCTAACTTTCTTGCTGTTAATCTGATCCTACCTTTCTTGCTGTTAATCTGATCCTAACTTTCTTGCTGTTAATCTGATCCTAACTTTCTTGCTGTTAATCTGATCCTAACTTTCTTGCTGTTAATCTGATCCTAACTTTCTTGCTGTCAATCTGATCCTAACTTTCTTGCTGTTAATCTGATCCTAACTTTCTTGCTGTTAATCTGATCCTAACTTTCTTGCTGTTAATCTGATCCTAACTTTCTTGCTGTTAATCTGATCCTAACTTTCTTGCTGTTAATCTGATCCTAACTTTCTTGCTGTTAATCTGATCCTAACTTTCTTGCTGTTAATCTGATCATAACTTTCTTACCTGTGCCCGCAGCTGTGTACCTGTGCAAGCGAACCATGCAGAACAAAGCGAGGCTCGAACTGGCGGACTACGAAGCGGAGAACCTCGCCCGGCTGCAGAAGATGTTCAGCCGGAAGTGGGAGTTTATCTTTATGCAGGTGAGGCAGGTTCCTCTGTTTCTCTCTCTCCTTCCTTCCTTCCTTCCTTAAGACCTCCTCCTCTCTATCTCTCTTTCCCTCTTACTCCACAACCTCTCTCCTCTCTTCCTATCTCCCTCCCTTTTCAATTTTCCCCACCTCCTCCATTCTCTTCATTTCCCTTCCTCTTCCTACTATCTTCCTATTACTTCCTTCATCTTCCCTTCCTTCCTTCACCCTTCTTCTTCCTATTTCCCTCCTTTATATATTTTCTCCACCTCCTCCATTCTCAGGTTGCATGGTTATCATCATTATCATTAGTATTACTTTTACTACACTCATTGCTGCTGTTGTCATTACTTTTACTACACTCATTGCTGTTGTTGTCATTACTTTTACTACACTCATTGTTGTTGTTGTCATTACTTTTACTACACTCATTGCTGTTGTTGTCATTACTTTTACTACACTCATTGTTGTTGTTGTCATTACTTTTACTACACTCACTGTTGTTGTCATTACTTTTACTACACTCATTGTTGTTGTCATTACTTTTACTACACTCATTGTTGTTGTCATTACTTTTACTACACTCATTGTTGTTGTTGTCATTACTTTTACTACACTCACTGTTGTTGTCATTACTTTTACTACACTCATTGTTGTTGTTGTCATTACTTTTACTACACTCATTGTTGTTGTCATTACTTCTACTACACTCATTGCTGTTGTTGTTGCTGTCATCGTAGGTGTTGTTATCATTGTTGTTATTGTTGTTGTCAACCACAAAAGTCTTATGCAGTGTCATCACATGCTTTCTGAGTTTCGCGTGGCACTTCCTTTATGTTTCAGGATGTTGTGACCATTAGCACCAAACTCTTACATCATCATCATCACCATTATAATGCATATTAGAAAAGTAAAAATAAAAAATCTCAATCTTTTCATTATAACTTCCAACTCAAATAAAATAATTCAAAGTAAATTCATGATATGGCAGAAGATATCAACCAGTCGTGTCAATACTCATTCATCCTTGCCCCCCCCCCCCCCCACAGGCTGAGGCCCAGAGCAAAGTGGACAAGAAAAGAGACAAACTGGAGAGGAAAGTGTTGGATTCTCAGGAGCGGGCGTTCTGGGATGTACATAGACCCATGGTGAGTGTGTCTAAATGTACATAGACCCATGGTGAGTGTGTCTAAATGTACATAGACCCATGGTGAGTGTGGCTAAATGTACATAGACCCATGGTGAGTGTGTCTAAATGTACATAGACCCATGGTGAGTGTGGCTAAATGTACATAGACCCATGGTGAGTGTGGCTAAATGTACATAGACCCATGGTGAGTGTGTCTAAATGTACATAGACCCATGGTGAGTGTGTCTAAATGTACATAGACCCATGGTGAGTGTGTCTAAATGTACATAGACCCATGGTGAGTGTGTCTAAATGTACATAGACCCATGGTGAGTGTGTCTAAATGTACACTACAGGGGCTACAAACAGTTTCTGGACCTGTTGTAATAAATGTTGATACCCTTATAAGAAACAACAACATAGAAAATAGACAAACAAATAGACGCATGACACCAAAACCAAGCCGTGTATTTGCCCCACGCGACACACTGACCAGGGATGCCACTCTACATTTTCAGAAATCCCAAGACTGCCCCCCAAAAAAATCCCAAGATAGACAAAAATATCCCAAGGTCTATAAAAAAACCATTGAAACTGAATCCTAAATACGGTACACATGCTTACTTTGAGATAAACTACTGGATAGATACTTGAATAATCCCCCGAAAAATCCCAAGATAGACAAAAAAGATCCCAAGGTCATGGCCCAAATCCCAAGGTCGTGGCCCAAATCCCAAGATCTTGGAAAAAATCCCAAGGAGTGGCATCCCTGACACCTGACAGCTAAAATAATACCAAATGTCACTTCACGCTTCCCACTCCATGTATACCCACCTAAATTGCAAGTAAATTCAAGACTGCCCAAGATTACTTTTGCGTTCAATAACCAGGAAGAGCCGGCTTTTTTATATATATATTTTTTGTGGCAACTGTAGACTATCAAGCGATGAATATTTATGGCAGCTTGTTTGCCTTCAATTTGCTAATGGTGCATCTATTTTGTATCCTTGAATTTTACCTCCCAAAGTCAACAAGTCTATCAAGCTGTATGTACGTTGTAAAGAGACATCAAATAGAAGTGTTCCTTGAAATTGTAAAACGAAAAAAAATGGAAATCTCAAATATTAAAGACTTCCTCATAGCAGACTCCACCCATATTACTACTTTTCTTTAAAGATATCCAGCTTTGTATGTCCCTGAAGTAGCCATGATGAAGCCTCCCCCTCCCTCCCTTCAGCCTGGATGTGTTAATACTCGAAGCAGACTCCACCCATATTACTACTTTTCTTTAAAGATATCCAGCTTTGTATGTCCCTGAAGTAGCCATGATGAAGCCTCCCCCTCCCTCCCTTCAGCCTGATGTGTTAATACTCGAAGCAGACTCCACCCATATTACTACTTTTCTTTAAGGATATGCAGCTTTGTATGTCCCTGAAGTAGCCATGATGAAGCCTCCCCCTCCCTCCCTTCAGCCTGGATGTGTTAATACTCGAAGCAGACTCCACCCATATTACTACTTTTCTTTAAGGATATGCAGCTTTGTATGTCCCTGAAGTAGCCATGATGAAGCCTCCCCCTCCCTCCCTTCAGCCTGGATGTGTTAATACTCGAAGCAGACTCCACCCATATTACTACTTTTCTTTAAGGATATCCAGCTTTGTATGTCCCTGAAGTAGCCATGATGATACCTCCCCCTCCCTCCCGTCAGCCTGAATGTGTTAATACTCGAAGCAGACTCCACCCATATTACTATACTTTTCTTCAAGGATATCCAGCTTTGTATGTCCCTGAAGTAGCCATGATGAAGCCTCCCCCTCCCTCCCTTCAGCCTGGATGTGTTAATACTACGGAAATCGACATCAAGAAAGCCTGCCGGATGAACAAGCCCATGAAGTCCTCCAAACACCTGGCCGTGGGGGTGGCGGGGGGGCGGATATCCCCCTCAGTGTCCGAGGCCGACCTCACCAACCCTGTGGAGTCCATCAAACACGACATTGACTTGCTGAGGACCAGAGTGGATCGGTGTAACTTCAAGGTGTCCAAGGCGGCAGAATCGTGAGTCAAGGAACAAGTCTTTTAGCTTTAGGTTAGGTTAGGTTAGGTTAGGTTAGAGAGTGTGGGAACAGGTCTTTTAGGTTAGGTTAGGTTAGGTTAGGTTAGAGAGTGTGGGAACAGGTCTTTTAGCTTTAGGTTAGGTTAGGGAGTGTGGGAACAGGTCTTTTAGGTTAGGTTAGGTTAGGGAGTGTGGGAACAGGTCTTTTAGGTTAGGTTAGGTTAGGGAGTGTGGGAACAGGTCTTTTAGGTTAGGTTAGGGAGTGTGGGAACAGGTCTTTTAGGTTAGGTTAGGTTAGGGAGTGTGGGAACAGGTCTTTTAGGTTAGGTTAGGGAGTGTGGGAACAGGTCTTTTAGGTTAGGTTAGGGAGTGTGGGAAGAAGTCTTTTAGCTTTAGGATGGCCACAGGATTCCACAATATAGGGTGATTTTAGTATATACGTACATGTAGCACATTAATGTTTTTACCATCGCTGACAATAATATTTGAATATTATAAAAGTTGATGACATAGTACATCTTCAACAATCAACATTCATTGTCCAATATTTTTGTCTTATGTTATATTCATTAAGTGAGCCATTATTTTGATGTGGTTTCCTCTTCTTGCCTTGTTTGATCATCGTGAAGTGAGTCATTATCTGTTTTCTTCTTCTTCTTCTTTTCCTTCTTGCATTATTTGGTTTTCGTGAAATGAGAAATGAATGTGGCGATCACAGAACTATAAGTTTCTTGAGTATAGCTGGAAAGACTTAGGGAAAAATTGTGATTGAAAGGGTGAAAAAGATTACAGAGTAGGACTAGCTAAGAGCAGAGAGGGATTAGAAAAGGAAGGGGAGGTGTGGATCAGATCTTTTTCACTCAGGATTGCAGTTGAGAAAAGGCCAACGAAAGGGAAGAAAGTTTATTCTGCATTCATGGATCTTGAGAAAGCCCGTGACAGAGTTGAATGGACAGCAATGTGGGATGTATTGAAGGTGATGGTTTGGGTGGGAAACGGTTGAATGGCGTGAAAGGTTTTTATAAAGATGCCATGCTGTGTGTCAGGGTAAATGGAGAAATGAGTAGAGGTGGGCATCGCAATTTTTTTTTACAATTCCGCAATCGCAATTCCGCAATTCCGACCTGCACCAGTCCGCAATCGCAATTCCGCAATTTTTTTCAGATAGGCCTTTTCGCAATCGCAATTCCGCAATTCCGCAAACTAATTTTGACACCTACAATTAAAACAAAACACCTACAATTGAAACAAAAAATGTTTCTAGACTCTTAAACATCTCTAGACTCTTAAACACCTACAATTAAAACAAAAAATGTCTCTAGACTCTTTATTAGTGTTTAATACTTCTGTATTCCTATTCTGTTTCTGTCTATACTTGTTACTTGTCCTTCACAATCAAGTCTTTGTCTCTTTTAGTGTTTTTCTTTACTTTTACACTTCACAGTCTACTGGTTAGTAATCACTAATCTAAGTAATCTACTAATCCTCCTCCTCCTCCTCCTCCTCCTCCTCCCACTTCTTCTGGTTCAGCATGTGGAGGTTGGCAACTAATCACACACACGGCCAGCGTACACGCTCTCAATCCCAAGTTCCAGCACGCACTGACTGAGTGACTGTGCTACACTTGGCAAGTTAGCAGTTGGCAGTGTCGTCTCCACAATATTTGGTGGGAACTTATGTTCACGCGGGCACTTGCCACTTTGAAGGTGGTGACCGTCACAATTATTGCGATTGCGTTTCAAAATTTTGGCGGTCCGCAACCCGCAATTCTGCATTTTTTTCAGGCATCCGTAATTGCGCAATTCCGCAACCGAATTACCATTCCGCAAGTTATTGCGATTGCGTTTCAAAATTTTGCCGGTCCGCAATTCGCAATTCCGCAATTTTTTCAGGCATCCGTAATTGCGCAATTCCGCAATCGAATTACCATTCCGCAAGTTGCGGAATTGCGGAATTGCGGACTAAAATTGCGGAATGCCCACCTTTGGAAATGAGTGAACATTTAGGAATACAAGGAGGTGTGAGGCAAGGATGTGTGATGATCCCATGGCTGATCAACCTCTACGTGGACGATGCTGTGACAGAGATGAAAGCAAAAGTTGGAGATGTTTGAATGGAATACGTATGTTAATGTTGTGAAATCAAATTTGAACATGGACAACAATGATATAATGGCATAAATAAGACAAAGTAATGTTCCTGTGGGACTGTAGAGGTTCAACGATTATTTGGACCAGCCTCTATCCAATGCAAGATAAACATTCTAAGCGTCTGCATCTTACATGAGGTCAAATTGTCTGTTCATGGTACATAGTGTGAAATGAATGAAAATGTAATATTTCTATCAGTGTTAGCTGTAGGCTACATTTGATAACAGAGATGAAATGGTAGATCAGCTGCATTACATCTGCACAAATACTTCAGCATTAAAATTTATGCAACAGGTACATTTCAACGACTTGCAAAGGCAGTAGTGAAAGAAGACTGACGCACTGACTTGCTTTTCCTAATAATTTGCATTGAAAAATCCTCCCATTGTCATGTTCAGTATAATGTAAGACTTTGTGACGTCTGTTATAATGGTCATTTTACATCAGTATCATTCATTAGCCTCGTTGATGCCTTAGTTCCTGCGTAGATTTAAAAAGGAAATAGGGAGAAACTGGTTCACAAATAGGGTGGTAAATGATTGGAATGGACTCAGTCGTCAGGTGGTCAGTGCGGAGTCTATTGGGGTCTTTAAAAGGAGCCTGGATAAATTCATGGATGGGGAAGAGGGGTGGATGTAGGTAGAGTTAAGTAACAGGAACTACCTCGTGTAGGTCTCACGGCCTCTTGTAGCTTCCTTATTTTCTTATGTTCTTATGTTCTTAGTTGAGTGTGAAACTATTGACAGTGAAATATGGATAGAAACATGCTAAGCCTTTCATCACATACTTTCCTTGCACAGGTTTATCAGCTTCTGGGAGCAGTATCAGGAGTACGACCCCTTCATCACGCCCACCGACCCGCCCAGTCCCTGGGTGTCTGACTGTCCTGATTTCTGGGAAGTAGAAAGAGTTGGGTAAGTGCCTGTTTGTGGAGAAGACTCAAAGCAGAAGTAGGAACAGTAGGGGAGAGCGGGCCAGGTTGCATCGAGGGTAGGTTGCATTGCCTCTAACTCGCATGTTATCACACGTACATCGTCTTACTACTACTACTACTACTACTACTACTACTACTACTACTACTACTACTACTACTACTACTACTACTACTACTACTACTACTACTACTACTATAAACTACTACTACTACAACTACAACAATAATAATAATAAAAAAAGTTAATGCGAGTTAGAGGCAATGATGCAACCTACCCTCGATGCAACCTGCCCCGCTCTCCCCTACTTCACCCTTTCACACCCAGATTATTCCTTGGCTATAGAAAATTGTACTGTATGTTGTCGAGCCATAAAATTACGAAAAGTAACTGAATATACCAAATGAGTTAGTCAACAAGGATACTAAACAGGTCATATCTATAAAATTTTGCTTATATTCACTAATAATTAATACTGTAATAGTCTAATGGTACCCAAATTACAATGGAAATTACGTTCTGGGCGTGAAGGGGTTAAGATAAATGAAAACCATTGTGAACTTGTAGTTTCCATGTGTGATTTCAAGCTTCCTTCAAAGATGAATGGAATACAGCCGTGATGATGATGATAGTAAGGATATCAATAGCGATGATATAGGAATAGTAATGATAAAATTATAATTATAGTAGCGATGATAATAACCAGGGGTGGCTCGTGATAAAATGCAATGGAGGGACTGCAAACTTCACACAATAGTAGAATATAAAAAATGTACCTATCTCAGGTATGATTTGTAGTTGATGTTCACGGAATTCAGGGCATGGTAGTAGTGGTGGTGGTAAAAGGGATGGTGGTGGTGGTGGTAGTGTTGGTAGTAGAGGGGATGGCTGAGGTGGTGATAGTAGAATTACAGTATTACTTGAAAATAAAGTCGGTACTGCCTGATTTCAGTCTTTTCATTTAATGTCAGCTGGGATAAGTTGATGTTTTGCAAATACTTCACTCGATTTTCCATAGTCAGAGGGTAATTAAAGAAAGCACGATATAACCACACCATCTACACGTACTGTAAACACGAGAGGGACGAGACTCAGCTGTCTCGGCTGCAGCTCTTGGTGTTCACAAGTGGCGCGGCGGCGGCGCAGACATGAATCGTACAGCAAATATGAAAGTAACTTACATTTTGGTCTAGTTTTAATGAAAATTCACTTAGTAACGTATTGACAATAACATATAACGACTTTTTATCATGATATATTTGTTGGTAGTGTATCAATTCTGCTGTGTCTCTAAAGGCATCATACACCTGGCAGTGAGTGTCTGGGGGTGCTGCAGCTCTGCAGCCCTATGCCACGAGCCGCCACTGATAATAACTTTGATAGATGATATAGATTTTATTTCAGAAATATTATGCAAGTTACCAGTGTTGATATAGATTTAAATACGTAGTTACATGTTAATATGTGTGTGCTAATAATTGAAATATCATACAAATTAAGGAAAAAATATTCATAAGACATCTTGAGCCTAGTTAACTATTTTCTTTTTAAACATTATGCGTTGACTCATTTTGCACTTTATCACTTTATGAATAGTATATTTATTTTTATGTAGGCAACCATTAGTGACAACCTCCACAGTAGTTCATTCCCCCCTTCCCCCCAGCAGGGAGATCCCCGGCAAGCGGGTGCGGCGGTGGGCCTTCAGCGTGCAGGAGCTCCTCAAGGATTCCGTGGGCAAAGAACAGTTTATTAAATTCCTGGAGAAGGAATTCAGTGCAGAAAACTTAATGTAAGACTATAACATTGTTTTCACTACATTTAAGTGAAGAAATGCATAAATAAATCTTCTATAACATTGTTTTCACTACATTTAAGTGAAGAAATGCATAAATAAATCTTCTATAACATTGTTTTCACTACATTTAAGTGAAGAAATGCATAAATAAATCTTCTATAACATTGTTTTCACTACATTTAAGTGAAGAAATGCATAAATAAATCTTCTATAACATTGTTTTCACTACATTTAAGTGAAGAAATGCATAAATAAATCTTCTATAACATTGTTTTCACTACATTTAAGTGAAGAAATGCATAAATAAATCTTCTATAACATTGTTTTCACTACATTTAAGTGAAGAAATGCATAAATAAATCTTCTATAACATTGTTTTCACTACATTTAAGTGAAGAAATGCATAAATAAATCTTCTATAACATTGTTTTCACTACATTTTAGGGAAGAAATGCATAAATAAATCTTTTATAACATTGTTTTCACTACATTTTAGGGAAGAAATGCATAAATAAATCTTTTATAACATTGTTTTCACTACATTTTAGGGAAGAAATGCATAAATAAATCTTCTATAACATTGTTTTCACTACATTTAAGTGAAGAAATGCATAAATAAATCTTCTATAACATTGTTTTCACTACATTTTAGGGAAGAAATGCATAAATAAATCTTTTATAACATTGTTTTCACTACATTTTAGGGAAGAAATGCATAAATAAATCTTTTATAACATTGTTTTCACTACATTTTAGGGAAGAAATGCATAAATAAATCTTTTATAACATTGTTTTCACTACATTTTAGGGAAGAAATGCATAAATAAATCTTCTATAACATTGTTTTTGCTACATTTAAGTGAAGAAATGCATAAATAAATCTTTTATAACATTGTTTTCACTACATTTTAGGGAAGAAATGCATAAATAAATCTTTTATAACATTGTTTTCACTACATTTTAGGGAAGAAATGCATAAATAAATCTTCTATAACATTGTTTTTGCTACATTTAAGTGAAGAAATGCATTAAAAAAAATCTTTAAACGTTACACTATTATAATTATATTTGTTGTACAGGCACTGCAATATATATGGAACCATTGATTTTGAAAGATCCTGTAAACCTAGGGAGTCTTTAACCCATGTTGGATGAGTGATGCACTTATTGTGTTCTATTTTTGCTTCCGTAGGTTCCTTACCGCTGTCCAGGAACTGAAGTGCCTCCCTCAGAAGGACGTCCATTGCAAGGTTCAGGCCATCTGGGACGAGTACCTCTCCCCCAACGCCCCCGTGCCCGTCAACATTGACAGCTCCTCCATGAACATGACCAAGAAGAACATGACCAACAGAGATCGATGGACCTTTGAGGCTGCAGCGGTAAGATATTTCCATGTTTTTCCATTTATTATTTATTTCCTATTTTCCTTTTGATGCAGCAGTTTATTTCCATGGTGGTCACTGATATTTTTTATTTTGTTCTCAAGCCACAAAATTAAGTATGTATAATCTAGGGCTGAGAACAAGAAAGGCCAATGTCACAAATCTATGTTTTGAGAAAAATGCGTTTGAAATATTGCATCCTTCATCATTGCATCAGGTAATAACAGCAGATGAAAATGTTTTTTTTTTCAGTAATTACTTAGATTATAAGCTATCATTTCTTGCCATGATAGACACATACATTTCCAGTTCGGTGGTGGACTTATCTAAAATTAGCCATTATTTGACATTGGCCCTTCTAGTTCTCAGCCCTAGTATTATAGCTACATTATTTGGTATGTTGTATGGATAAACATAGCTATGAATTTGTGTCATAAAGTGTTTAATTTAATTTCCTGAAACACATTGAACCACCATATGCTTGTAAGATTTCTTGCAGCACTCTGATATTTTTAAAGCATTTGGTTCTTTTATATTTGAAGATTTTGAATGCAATCATTTGTTTACTTACTATACCAAGGTCAATGTCAATATGTTTAATGATGTTTGATATAATTGTGTTGCATGCCTATGATGATGTTAAGTGGTTGATGATCTTCCAGGCACACCTGTATCACCTCATGAAGTCAGACAGTTATTCGCGGTATCTGCGTTCAGAAATGTACAAAGAATTCCTTAGTGGAGGCAGAAAGAAGGTAAATGCCAGTCACTTGTATACTGTTTCTGTTACTAATATAAGCAAGAATTATTTTTCACCACACTTCAAATTTTGTTTTCAGACAGAAACGTATGAATTTTAACCATGAACAACTGAATAGAGTATGCACATCAAGGAGGTTATAAATAGGCCTATAGAATCTCCTTGATGCATATAGTGTATACTATTTAGCATTATGGTTATCCAATTGTACAACCTGATCATCATTTTGTGCCATATTGATGCTGAAGATCAAGGAGTTAGAAAAATATGTAAATGGCAAGTAAAGATTACTTATTAAAGGATCAGATGTTGTCAGCACTTAGACATTGATATGATGACCCTCAAGAACCCGCCGTGTTTCTGTGCCGGGCTGGGGTAGCCGTGAGGCAGCATAGGAAACACTGCACCTAACATAGTCAAGGGAATGGAATAGCCAACAAGGCCACAATTAGTACAGCTGATAGTAAAGATTTATGCTGGTTCTGTGTAAGAGATAGCTATTGCTTGATAGGCTACAGTGTTAGGTAGTATAGTATAAAAAGGACTATAACACCAGTCACTCCCTTGAACTAGGCACACCTAGGTAAAATAGTATATACTGAAGGCATCGTTGCTCATGACAGGCTCAAGAGTAATTGTAATTGCTAGAAAGGTGAACATGTTATATCCTTGGCCGCTATTGCAGAACAACAATGTTAAACCATTCCATCTGCTTTAGAGGGTCTGTTTTAGCATAGATTTCAACTCTTAAGAAAGACTTTGAGTATATTCTGCAGTATTTGTGATGGTTTGAAAGTTTTACATCAGCTCATCACTAGTATGGTGATGAGTTAGAAGGAATTATGTATTATGCTTTCCTTTGAATTTAAAGCTTCACAAGCATGTGAAAATTGCCTTAAGCTTATACTTTTAAAACAAGATTGAAGATTCCCTAATGGCAGCATTAATACCCATCTGAAACTACTGACAGGTATCATACATTTGTAGTGCCGTTATTCTTATGGAAAACAGAGGAAGAGTATTTGAAACAGAGGAAGAGTATTTGAAACAGAGGAAGAGTATTTGAAACAGAGGAAGAGTATTTGAAACAGAGGAAGAGTAGTAGAAACAGAGGAAGAGTATTTGAAACAGAGGAAGAGTAGTTGAAACAGAGGAAGAGTATTTGAAACAGAGGAAGAGTATTTGAAACAGAGGAAGAGTATTTGAAACAGAGGAAGAGTATTTGAAACAGAGGAAGAGTATTTGAAACAGAGGAAGAGTATTTGAAACAGAGGAAGAGTATTTGAAACAGAGGAAGAGTAGTTGAAACAGAGGAAGAGTATTTGAAACAGAGGAAGAGTATTTGAAACAGGAAGAGTAGTTGAAACAGAGGAAGAGTATTTGAGTGATACAGAATAATAATAAAACAAAAAGAGAGTAATATGTTGCAAATTTGTATAAATACTGAGTATACGTGCCTGTGTGGCCAGCCTTGCGGTGGGCCCTGGGGCGTGGGGCTGTGGTCCTGGCGTGGCGTGGGGGTGCTGAGGAGGAGGAGGCTGAAGGGCTGGAATCTTTCCCCTGAAGTGTCATTCTCTTGAAAACAAATAGCAGATTTTTTTTTTTTATTGTGGTCCACCTCACCTGTTTGACCAAACTGTCTGAAAAAAACCCCATAACATAAGACCATGTAAACCTTGAATAAAGACTAAATGACAAGTTATCACCATACAAAAAGGATGAGTTCACATCCATGCTCAACTTTATACTCAACTTGATAACTCATCTATGCAGTTTTTTTATAGAAAAATTAGGATATGTCCACTTGAATGACCCTTATAGTAGTAAGTAGTATATACTTACTACTATAAGGGTCATTTAAGTGGACATATCCTAATTTTTCTATAAAAAAACTGCATAGATGAGTTATCAAGTTGAGTATAAAGTTGAGCATGGATGTGAACTCATCCTTTTTGTATGGTGATAACTTGTCATTTAGTCTTTATTCAAGGTTTAGATGAGAAGATGTTATTTTCTTACATTTAATCGCACAACCTTTTACTGTATTTGCTTCCTAACATATCAGTATAAAAACCTAATCAAGTAAACTATTTACAGGAAACAGACAGGATTTTACATTCCTTGTTTGATGCATTTTATACTGTAAAGCATAGCTGTGTATAAGTAATTGCTTCCATGCTTTAACACTCATGCTTACATGTATAGTTTAAAATGCTTGTCTCATATGGGTGTCTAACCTTAAACACCTAATCATGCTAGCAGTACAGCTTTGTAATGTAGCTTTAATGCCAGAGTAACTCTGGCTGTGTGGTCGTCACCTAAGTTATGTATATAGATCTCCCCGAGCACTCATGGCACAGTATAAAAGTGGAAGTAGTATTTTTCTTTTTTTTCACTTAATAGTAAGTCTTTCATATCATTTACCACACAATGTATTTTTAGTATATTTGATCAGAGTAGTATTATACTTGTACAGCAGGTCCCGTGACTGGCGTTTCTTTGGCTATCAATTTCTAGTGTACCGATAGGATAGAAACTGCTCAGAGTTTCCTACCTAACAAAAAAGACTGCAAAACTAGCGACTTGGGGCTGCATTCATATAACTGTTAACTCTTAACTAGTTTAAGCAAGCGTTTTGCTTTTAACTGCTAGCCGTGCACCTATACATTAGATGTCAAGGGTCAGCCTGCTGCAGGGCCTGCGGGCAGGCTCTCAATAAGCCAATGCACCTTTGCCTTCATTATGCAATAAACTTAATTCACCGCATTTAATGGTAGTTTTGTTGCCTTCCCCTAACATCTTTGATGTGAATATGATATGAATTATATGGATATGAATTTGATAAGAATGCAAGTTGCAGTGGTTCAAAGCAGAGGAGACAGAATAGATGAAAAATGTCACCTTAAAATGATTTCAATCTGTTTTCATTTTTGCTATATGTATAAATTTTCCCCAAACATAGCAGCTTCCAAACTAGCAATGTTTTTGTTATACATACTCTTAATATCGCTAGTCAGGAGGCCCCACAGTATTACCTTGTATTTTGAAACACTGAGAAAGCCTTCTAAAGGGTTCCCCTAAGAGGGGCAGTGGGGGTTTGGAGCCGTGACGAGACACTCAATGGGCATGACACGCCGGGTCACCCATGATGACACGCAAGGGGACTTTGGTCAACTTCTATATTTGGAGTTTTTATGCAATTTCTAAAACAAATATGCTTCAACAATAATATTCTTAATTGTCAGGCCATTCAAGATGCCAAATAAGCAGTTTATATCTGAAAATTCTTTTGCAGTAACGTATTTCTTATATTTTACCACATACACATGATTGTATGATGAGGTTTTGTTGAACAGCAAACACCTCTTGTTTCATGAATGATCTACATCTGTGTACATAATGCTTATTTGCGAGCTCACACCATTTATCTCTAAGCTCCGGGTCCAGCTCAGGCTCTTTGTACAGACACTGATTATGTTGCTACTTAATTGTTTAGTTATTATCATTATCATTATCATCATTCAACACGTAGGTTTCATGTTATTTATTTGTTTATCTTAATTAAAACTGTACAGTATGCTTTAATGTAAACATTGATCCTGTACAATATTGCTGTGTAGAAATCTTCACAAACTACATAATTTTAGCATCATGTAATGTTGAAACAAAACTAGAAATCTACTATTTATGTACTAATTTTTGCATCCCACAAACATTGTAGAAAATGGCTGACACTGCTGCTGTTGTGCTAATATTTGCATTTTATTTAAGCTGCAGATCCACCTTTCCACATTTCATGGGTAAACCAGTGCATTCCAGCCATTGCTTCACCGCACTGACTCACACGTGGCACCATTGATCTAGGTTCCCCTGCTATTGTAAGACTTCAGACTCCCTTGAGGCAGCAGGAGACACTGCTCAACTAGATCCTTAATGATAACAAAATGAGGGTAAAAACTTCTTGAGAACTATGCTTTGCACCTATTAATAATAATAGAGTAAAAGCTGAAAAGCATAGCAGGAACTAGAAAACATATTTACCCTCTAAAGAATCCCAAAAATGATGAAATTATTAAATGGTGAAAAATCAATATTCTCTGCAGATAAAAAACATTTTCTTCAGTGTCTGACACGGTTTTGAAATTTATTTCTCACCATCTTAAGTATGGATTCCACCTAGAAAAACATGTATTGTTAACAAATGGTTACTTCTATTTTTCTCATCTTGAATTTTTTGGGTGATAATGTGTTATGGGATTGGGAAGTAGGTGTGTTTAGGAGAATCTTAAGAATGGTACATCAAAGCTTGCAGAGAGAATTGTGGAAATTAGGCATTAATTAAGTGGATATCTCGGCATCTTTTAAGTTATGTAGTACATGAAAATTCCCAGAATGACTTCTGTGTATACAGTTTCATATAATAAAGTAGTATAGACATAGGGTTATAATGTTGTTAGTAACAATTTGGATGCTTTACACTGAAACTGTAAAAACAGTTTGCACACTTTGTTCACAATTCTTATCCTTCTTTGTTTTTCTTAGACTTCAGTGAGGGGAATCAGATCAATAGTACACTTCAGCAAAGGAAAGGATACTCCCCCACCATCCTAGTAGTGACTGGAGAAGTACACTGCATGCCTTCTAACTCCCCCTACCTGGTGAGGCTGTGGTGTGGTGTGGCTGTCAGGCTCAGCCACTCAAGCATGTGTTAACCAATACAGGATGCCAACATGAATGCATTGAGCCCCATCCCTAGCTGTCTATGGTTCCCCTCCTTTGTGTTGCTTTATGTGTCTGTGTCCTGGGTGGCCGGAGGTAAGTGTCTGCTTCCACCAAGGAAACCTGCAGCAGCTGAGAACTGACAGAATGCCTTCATCATGTCTCACCTCTAACACACAGACTAACTATGTTTATTTTACATCTTAGTAAGGATATTTTTTTGCGTTCATTACAAGTGACATTAATCTATGATGCAAATACTGAAGAAGCTTAATATTGTATTCACTTTGGCTTTAGTGGTTGATGTGAAACAAATTTTAGAGAGAGAAAGCATTTTTGAATTATCACGAACATTTTTTTGACCCAGCATGAATTTGGCGCATGTTTGGAATGTTATACAGGTGTTCATGTGGGTCATTCTACTGCATAAAGAAAAACATATCTGTACTGTTATTAATTTTGTCTTGCTAATTTCGGAGCAGCATAGAGGAAAAATATATATATATATTTTGCATTTATTCTCTGTTAGACTTTGTGTTAGTCATGACAATGTTCTTCATAGTTGTGAGAGTTGTGTCTTCAGCTCAGGTCAGTCCTTCACACTGCTTCAAACACCGTGCAGCGCCGTCAGGGCTGCTACCACACATGATAAACCTTGTGGAATCTCCAGTATGAATAGTTGACTTCATCTGTGTGTGTGTGTGTGTGTACCTATCCCATGTTAAAGGAAGCAGTGTAGAAAGGAATTTATTTGATGATCCATTTGATTGTCCATTGCTGCATTAAGTTATAGATTAATTTAGTAAGTTTAGATTAATTGCGGTAACTTTGTCCCAGAAATATTATTCCAAACTTGGGAAAGTCTTAATCACGGCATTGACAGAAGTATTGCTTTAATAGTTTTCTGAGCTGGTGGCACATGCATGTAATCTTGCCGGGGATTTGCAGATCCAAGCATAAGAGACAACATTTTTTACTGATATGTATTTTTTGTAGGGTTTCACCTTATATTTTTTTTACGTGTGATACATTTTTGGTAGCATTAAAATATAACTTTTATGATCATTTTGGCATCATTGATTTCATTGTAGTTATATATTCAAATTTGTTTAAATCTCAAACAAGTATGAATGCTAAGGAGATTGTGACTAACTCTTTTTTTAACAATCCAACAACATTACAGAAAAATTCACATGGCAATATTTGATCATGAAATATTTTTTTTTCATAAATTGTACATTTACTAATCAGGATACTTTCTTTCAGACTGGTAAGTCCTTTATGATGCCAAAACTGTCAACACTCAACATTGGGACTAACAGTTAGCCACATCACAACTAGTGCACTGCATCGTGGTGGTGAGGGCGCCAGCAGCAGTGTGGGGCCCAGTGTGGGGGTGGGAGCGGCTGCCCTCCTTGAACAAAGACATTGACACGTCTGGGGAAGGGATGCACCATTTGTACTGCCCAAAGAAAGACAACACTCCTTTTGCAGCTTCCAGTGTCTGCAAGTTGCTATTGCTGTGGTGTCTCTTGTTCTGTCTCTACACCAGTTCAGGAATATGAGAGGCTGTCTTAACATATTTCCTTGCATCAGTGGTGAAAATATCTGACAACCCATACACGTATAAGGACATATATTTTTCAAAGTTCATTGCCATAATACAATTAGTATCATCAGGGCTATCATAGTGAGAGTGCTTGGCTGACCATATCAGTGTTATATATGGTGTGGCTGAACAGTGAGGTAACAAAGTGAGGCAGGCACGTGGGTATCCGGCCCAGAAATAACTATACGTATGTTCAGTTGTCCGTGATAGATGGGCATCGAGGGACATTGTTGTAGAAAATCCTCCTCGTGGTTATCTTGTTTTCAGCTAGACACACACTATCTCAGAACATTAATGGTATTTGTGGAACATTCGATAGAGGTTCTTCACTATTTTAAGTCAATTTTGATACAGAAATGATCAAAATTCTAAATTTAAGTCATTTCTTATACATTTCGTATATTTGGTACTCTGGAATTTGAAGTACATTTGTTTCAGAAGTAGGAACAGTAACATTCTCAGTCAGTAGGAAATCAATGCCAAGTTAGAATGTCAAAATTGTATAGTAATGGCATTGTAAAATACATGGTAATAATGTCTTTCATTAGTGTTGATTTTGTTAGAGGTAAAGTACATGATGAATCCTTATAGGGATGACTGATAAGGAACTGTACAAGTGACCAGGCACAGTAGGCCCTCTATATATTGCAATTCTTGTGTTTTACATATATCATAACATATTAAAACATACCTTTCATTTATATTTGCAACCAGAACCTCAATTTACTTCAATGAGTTAATAGCGTTATTATGTTTATGTAGGTAGCCTGGTGCACTAATTTCCACATGATGAAAGCAGATATTATAGTCCATACTTTTATCCTTCATTATGGGCAACAGACAGTCTAAGATCCTCATTCCAAAGGGACACTGTCATTGCCTTCACTTTGTTATCAAGAAGGTGAGACTGTAAAATCATGTATGCACATTTTTCTTATACTTATATCACGCAACCTTACTTCTGTTTGTTTTCATCCGTTAGTTTCAGTAGCTCAGAAAAGCCATCATTGCAAGGCATTCATCCTCTTCAATTACGAACGCTGGGATCAAGACTGAGCTTTTGTTGCTTCCTTAAGTGTTGCCAGATCACTGTTTGTTTCAGTGTATGCGAATAACACGTGATTATTTTGCCACAAACATTGTTCATTATGCATGTGAATACCTGAACTAACTGCTTTGGGTTTTGTGCCATCCCACACGTTTCGGGATTTTTTTCTTATAATTTTACTGTGAACACATTGCTGCTCATCTGAAGGAAGTGAAAGATGGAGAGAAAAGTTTATCTTGAGCACTGCAGTTTAATAACCCCTTCACGCCCAGATCTTTCCTTTGCTATAAAAAAAACGTCTTGTCGAGCTATAAAATTACAAAAAGTAACTTAATATACCAAATTCGGTAGTGAACAAGGATACTAAACAGGTCATATCTATAAAATATTGCTTATATTCACTAAAAATCGTCTAATGGTAGCCAAATTACAATGGAAATTACGTTCTGGGTCTCAAGGGGTTAATGAGAACCACTGCTGTATGGTTGCCATCTCTTATTGCTCAACACTCTCATCATATCTACCCAGGAGAAACAAATTCATGGTTGGATACAAGCTGCATGGGGGTGTGGGGTTTTCTTCTTTCATTTGTATGTTTTTGATATCAGTAGATGTCCTATTTTTGTAAGGGAACAAATAGCTCTTTATGCATATTATGATTGCATCCTGTATATCACGAATATTTAACTTTTTACTCTTAGTTTGTGCAATATATGGAGGGTCTACTGTACGCCCTCAACCCATTGTATTGTCCTCAAGGTTGGTACTGGCCTAATCAGGAACTTTATTTCAGGATTCTTATTTATATGTTATTTGGATTTCAATCTCATTTGTGGATGGAAATGACAAAAAAAAATATTTGTTCTGCTAAATCAATCAGGAACATTAAGGCAATAATATTAAAGTCAACTTGAAATTCAAAAACAAGCAATCATGAAATCTTTGACTGCTGAGAGGTGCTACAGTGTTGCATTGACGTGTATGCCTATCACTTGTGTGTCAAAGGAGTTACTAGGATACATAATCAGAAGTTTTATGCTATTTAATAATATATGAAAATCAATTGACTGAATAAATGGCAATGATGAAAGTAAGTTGCCAGGGAATTAGCGTCACAATTAAAAGTGAATTTGTTAATACTGTATCTATATTAAGTTATGAACGATTGTAGTAAGCAATTGACAACACACTGAGTATTATGAATCACTCCAAGGTGAGGGAAATTTGTAATGTCACTAATGAAAGACAGAAACATGTAATTGCTGGCACAAAGAGTGTAGCAATCTAGCACACCATCACGGAGAGACTGGCGCCCCGGGCTGTGTGGGGAGGAGGGAGGAGGCGGGTCTGGTCCGGGGGTCAGTTAGGAGTCTCTTGGCCAGTCACAACAACCTTATTTGTTTTCTTTGAGCGGACCAATTTTATTATAGATTTTTAATATTGGGGCTGTAAGGGTGACTATAACAGGATTTAAAAGTTTTCTGTAATACGATGACATATATTTTACCTTATCCTGCAACCTACAATCACACCTCAGAGATCTTGCTACTTTTATAGTTTTATTTAAGAATCCTGACTGCCTCGTGCATTGATGGTCTGCCTTGCAGCTCTTGTAGTGTTCAATGTTTTGCAAATATTTCTGCAGTGTCTAACCATCAGTTAAGATTGCTACTTCACAGGGTATAAAGCAACAAGGTAATTGTAAGTACTTCATTTCGCAAACAAGAGCAACAATACAATAAAGAATCTAAATTGTGGTGCTTTCTACATTATATTATGATGAAAATGACCATTGAGCAAAGATGTCTTTGCACGACAACAGAAACACATGTATGCAATTCATGCAGTTTCTGGTGTCTGTCTAGTGTTATAAGTATGGAAAAATATTAATGTAGACATTAGATTTTCATAAGTATTTTCTTTTAGTGTATCTAAAGTTGCATTAGAGATTCCATCCAGTAACACCCAAGTTCAGAAGTTTCTAATCATCTATTATTTTGTGGCCATATTACATATTAGTAAAAAACTTGTTAGATTTCATGAGTTATCATTTTTCCGGGTGATTTCTTCTTCTCAAATGATGTTAACGTGAAATTAATTAATGGCAGGATTAACTTTCTAGTATGTTTCCAGATCATCAAAAAAAAATATTGATCCATTCAAATACATAAATAGTAGGAGAGGCAAATGTTCATGTAGCGGGAGATTGTTCCTTAACTCCCCTCAATGGGTAGCCCGCAAATATACAGCTTTCTAAGTACATACTGTAGTGGCAATTGATACAAAGTTGTCTATATCTCTATGTATTATTCACTTAATATGAATGAATAATAGAGTAACTTATCAGAAGGCTTGCACCAAATGTTTTTTATTGGGGCTACTGATATAAGTTTATAGCATGTAAATGACCACAACATGAAACCCATGAGGCAATACAGTATTGAACAGTGGATGATGGACGGCAGAGCTTCCTTGAGGGCCGTGTGGTGGCTGACATAAACCAGACTTTACCATGTATTGTTTTTCAATCATTATAGTTTTCTTATTCTTTATAATAATGCATTTATCAACCACAAAGGAGCAAATTTGACTGGAATGTATTTTTGCATGTTCATCAGCATTTTGCATAAGTAAACCTTTTCCAAATGGATGAAACCTTGTATAAGGCTATATCAGTTTCTTTGATAATTTTGATGTAGAAATATATACAGTAGTCCTTTGTAAGACGCGTCCCTGAAAGACTACATGTTTTGAAAGACTTGGTGACGTGAATTGGCACGTACTTGAGATACGCGGGGGCTACCGTAGATAACACTAAAGTCGCCAGGACAACGTTTTTTTCCGATGTACAGACGTCTGGTGGCGTTAATTTACTTACATTTCTACATCCATGATTCCAGGAAAGTTAAACGGGGCTATCTGGAAAATTTGTATCATTTTGTGTCTTCATCTGTGTCATATTATGGCTATAAATGAACAAATTACAAAAATATCACTAGAGTGGCGACCTCCACTAAGGTCGCCATCTAGTGTCATCTTTCAGTGGCACATAAAAATCAGTAGTGATGCTATAATTCGTAATATATAGTGGCTGATGACACTATTGCAGCTTGCGACTAAAGTGTTATCTACGGTAGGTACGTAATGCGCGTCCGTGCAAAACTGTCTATTCAAAATTGGCGCCCAATGCCATCACGCACCCACAATGCCACCTTTTTTCTCCTTTGATGAAAACCTGGAAAACCTTGAACACTGTGTACCGTTTTTCTCAGCAGGATATCAGTGCTCATACCACCAGTCACTGTATCAACATTACCTTGAAAACAATCACGTAAACTATCAAATATCTTCTGCCAAAAACGAAAGTGAGCTTGAAAATGATTAGGAAATAGCTGCGAAAATAGGTCAGAGAAAATTAACTATAATTACCACCACCACAGCAACAAAACCTGAAAACAGAGAACATAATGGTGGCTTATAATAACTTAGGCGGCTACTCGAGGTTTTGCACATCGAGCCCGGTCACATATTCCCGTTCTCTATGCGAGTATGCGACGGACGGTTTCCGGGTGAAGACGCTAGGCTGTATGCTCTGGAACTAACCATACGATCTCGAAAATACCCTCATTGTGATTCCCACGCAAAGTTACTACAATTTGTCAAGAATAACTCAACCTACCCTATGCCTAACGTAACCTAACCTGACGTGTTCAAGAGTAAACGCCACATACTCTTCCAGAAAATGGGACAATGCAGCCCGCGAGCCCCTTACAAAAGGCGCCACACGTGCGTATCCAATGACAACATGGCGAACCGCGTGTGGGAGAGAAGAAATAACTTGTGATTTATGTGGGGCAGAAAAGGAGGACTTAAAACATTTTCTGCTATGGTGCCCAGCCTACAGTAATGAAAGAAAGAAAAGTGTGAGGCTACAACAACCTTACTTAGAGGAGGAAGAGATAGTGGGAGTATTTGTTCGGAGAGGGCAATGGAAGAAGCAAAAGAACAATCCGACAGTTTTGGTATGACCAGAGAATAGAAGAAAGAAAAAGAAAAAACTAATAAATAGATACAGACGAAACAATTAGACCCAGACAGCAAGAAGAAACACGTCAGGGAGTGCCGTTGAATAATGCCTGACTCCCGACCAACTGAACCGAACTGAACTGAGCCGCGTGTGTGGAGAGTGACGTGAGGCGTGTGTGGCTCGTTATTTTTTGTCCACGACGCAACAGCCAAGCCCGCAAGGGAGAAAAAGGACCTACCTTGAGAACACTGAGATTTGGAGGCGTCAGTGAACACTTGTACAAGGTGAGGAACCCTGTGTTGTTGAAGACTGAGAAGATGTAGATGAAGAACGGGGTGCCGCGGCGTCAGCTACATGGCCACTCGACTCCTGTCCGCTGTGCATGCTGAGTTAGGTCTAGAACTGGCCAACAGGGGTATTTTAGGCCTAGTCTTGAGGGGTTGAGCCAGGGCTGCGATGGCGGGGGTTGAAATGATTTGCCTGTACAGAAAGTACGGCACCAAGCACCTACCGTAGATAACACTAAAGTCGCCAGGACAACGTTTTCTTTTTATTTACAGACATGTGGTGGCGTTAATACTTTCATTTCTACATCCATGATTTCAGGAAAGTTAGAAGGGGCTATCTGGAGAGTGTCATTTTGTGTCTTCATCTGTGTCATAGTATGGCTATAAATGAACAAATTACAAAAATAAAACGAGTGGCGACGTTGATAACGGGCTACAGTAAGGTCGCCATCTAGTGTTTATGTTTAGAGTGTCCTCCCGCCGTCGTCGTCGCCCGAAAAAAAACCGAGTAGGGAGATTTGAAACCGTATGTACTTGCAGATACAAAGCATAAAACAACACTGAAACAGGGTAGATTATACAGTCATGATATAAACTACTGTGTATCATCTTGGTAAATTTTTACGATAGGACCAAACTTCCCTACACAATAGGGAGCATGGTTATTGTATACCTTATTGTATTCTAAGAGACATTTTCTCTTTGAGCTTTCCGTCGCAAATCAATAGTTTCAGAGATATGAACATTTTAGGTGGGAGGAAGAATACGTCTTGTTTACAAAATGCCTCCCTCTTCCTCTTCTTGTGACCTGCATCGCTTTTGTTTCGGAGGCGCACCCGTGGCTACCTTACCTAACCTAACCTAACCTAACCTTTAACTTCCTAACTGGGTCCAATAATAAAAAAAGTTTAATAAAATACCAAACAAAAGCGATGCAGGTCACAAGAAGAGGAAGAGGGAGGCATTTTGTATACAAGGAGACGTATTCCTCCTCCCACCTAAAATGTTCTATATCTCCGAAACTATTGATTTGCGACGGAAAGCTCAAGAGAAAATGTTTCTTAGAATACAATAAGGTAAACAAAAACCATGCTCCCAATTGTGTAGGGAAGTTTGGTCCTGTCGTAAAATAATACCATCATCTTCAGTGGCACATAAAAATCAGTAGTGATGCTATAATTCGTAATATATGGCACCTGGCGACGTTAAGGCAGGTGGCGACCAAAGTGTTATCTACGGTAAAGCAAAAAAAAAAAAACTATATGCATAGATAGCCTCAGTCTATCTATTTTAAGTTCTAAGCTACCCTCTGATTTCAGGTCACATTTAATAAAGCTGAGAAAACACCGATCTTAGAAATTTTATATCTGGTAGAACTGCAGTTTAATACAGTACGTGGATATTGGTTACGTAACCTAACCTAACTGGGGGCTGCGCCTCCCAGACCCGGTGAGACCCCCCATATGTTATTATTCAGTTCCGACGGCTGATCTAGGATTTAAGAACACTGAAAATGGTCAGATCTACAAATTGAGGATGGCTATAACTACGTGCCTCGTATTGTATTAAACTGCAGTACTTAGAACCAAAAATCTTTGGTATTATTTCTAGAATGGGCTTTCTCAAAGTCTTAGGACTCTTACTCACATCATCGTGTAGATTTATTCATTCTGAATATTTTGGAACCCATTTCCCATGGCGCAATTGAATAATAATGGCGTTACATGTAGTACTACCGAAAGTCTATCATTATTTCAGCCAGAAACGGTTAAATTAAGTTAAATCAGATTAGGTTAGGTTAGACGTGGGGTTTGATTTGGTAACAGATGATATCAAGATAAAAAGCAAATAACAGTACTATGGCAGTGCAAAGCACAGCAAGGTTTGCGGTGGGCACCCCCACACCTGTAAACAAACAGTGATTTCCAACAAAAACGAGTGCCAGATTAATTCAAAACACATCAAAGCTATTCAGGAAAACTAAGTTTAGTCCTCGAAATTGGTGGTTGCCCAATAACGAAAATTTACCTTAAATGTAGCTCAAATCCAGACAACTTCTTAAAACAGTAAAAAATGCCATGCAAAGGAGGGAAGGCTATAAGCTAAGCTCAAAACCGAGCTTGCGGACCAACCGCACGAACAATTGAAATCTGCGTAGTACTAGTGGACTTTTAACTTTCAAAGCGGGCAAATATAAATGAATAATAAAAATAACAAACAAGTAACAAAAAATGTATTCTAATTTTTTTAACCCCTTGAGACCCAGATCTTTCCTTTGCTATAAAAAAATTGTCTGTTGTCAGCCATAAAACTACGAAAAGTAACTAAATATGCCAAATTAGTTAGTCGATAAGGATACTAAACAGGTCATATCTATAAAATATTGCTTATAGTCACTAAAAATCATCTTATGGTACCCAAATTACAATGGAAATTACGTTCTGGGTCTCAAGGGGTTAAGATGTAGTGATAGATAAAGATCAGAAACAAGAATTGGAATGGATGAAATATATATTATCCATTCCTGCATTGCACCACTGACTGAGCATGAGAACAACAGTACTGTGTGTTATTGGAATGCAGGAATGGGTAAGGGATACATATATTTCATCCATCACAATTCTTGTTTCTCCTTTTTCCATCCCTGCATCTTGAATATTTAAAAAAAAAAATTGTTTGTTTCTTGTAGAATGGGTTTTACTAGTCGGAGAGAGAGAGTCTTCGGAAACATGGAACTGCTACCTACATTAACAGCGTCTTGTAAGGTACATTTGTATTAAATATATACGTACATGATCAAGTGGAAAGAGTGTCTCATAGAAATATTGGTCTTAATACTGCTGCCGATGGAAAAGTAATTTATTCATAATTTTTTTGCCAATACCTTGCATATACGAATGATACTGTATAGGCTAACTCCCATAAGCTACCAGAACTCATTTGCCTCTCCTATTGTGCATATGTCCACACACACACATGCACATTCAAGACTTGAAATATTTTGTCATATTTTGCCAATAAGCAGACTGTTACTGTCCCCCTTGAGAAAGCGTAGGGGGTGTGTGTGGTGTGTGAGGTCCCAGCCTAGCCCATAGATCAGTCCTATTAGCTCTAATCTCTCTATTGGGAGGGTGATAGCTTGCGATCACATGTCCAGTCATTTTCTCAGTTTTTTTTCTCCCTCCCAGTTGCTTGCTCTGTACAGGGGCCTTATCCGCCCATGTATGGAGTATGTATCTCATGTTTGGGGAGGATCCACTCATAAGCTCACTAAACAGGGTGAAGTTAAAAGCTTTTCGTCTCATCAACTCCCCTCCTCTGACTGACTGTCTTCAATCTTTAAATCACCGCCGCAATGCTGCTTCTCTTGCTATCTTTTACCGTTATTTTCATGCTCACTGCTCTTCTGAACTTGCCAACTGATGCCTTCCCCCCTCCCTCAGCCTCGCTGCACAAGGCTTTCTAATCACTCATCCCTATTCTGTCCATCTTCCTAATGCAAGAATTACCCAGTATCTTTACTCTTTCATCCCTTTCACTTGTAAACTCTGGAACTCTCTTCCTTTTTGTTTCTGTTTTGTCCATTTTTCTACAACTTTAATTCCTTCAAGAGAGGAGTGTCAAGACACCTTCCAAACTAAATTGGCTCACCCTCTTCATAGTCTCTTACTTTTTGCTTAATGGGGACTAGCATGAAAGCTGACTTTTTCCCCTTTTTTTCTGTCTCTTAGCCTCTTACTCTTTTGACAAAAAGAAAAGAAAGTGTGATCAAAACCATGGTGAATAACACACACACACACGCACACGCACACACACACACACGCACACACACACACACACACACACACACACACACACACACACACACACACACACACACACACACACACACACACACACACACGAGCATTTCCCCAGAACTTACATTTATATAACAGACATTAATTAATTGACATGTGAGACATTGTTATGAACTTTTTTCTTTAGACCATTGTTAGCTTCATTTGCTGTCTAGTCATTGGCATAATATGTGGCGTTGTCTCACTTTATTCCTCTATGCTTTGACACCTCAGGGATACATGTGGTAACACATGCACTATACTCTGTATTGTAAACCAGCAGCCACATATTATCTGAAGAGCTACAAAACACTAAGCCAGTACAATTTACTTAGGCCAAGATACAGAGTTCTTGTGAGGCCATTTATAGTTCTGCATAGGATTACTGTTTGAGAGGAAATTCTGTCAATCTGATGAGTAGCTCTCAGAGCATTGGGGAATTGAATAACCTGTCACTCCATAAAGGAACCAATAAGATTCACAGGCTTCATAAACTTAGTAAGGTGATATGCCTATCTTGAACAATGAACCTATAACAATTCATGTGGTCAGTTGATGAGAGGAATTTAAATATATCAGTCAGAATAGTGCATGCATCTCCTACTGTCCTCTGTGGCAATGAAAAAGATGATTTTACTAAATGGTTAGAAAAGCAGTATCAGTAACTTGTCGCCAAAGATGTGATCTGTTCTGGAAGAGGTTGATAATCTGAACTGTAAGACTGGATCCATGCCACATGTATGCCGGAGGTCAAATGGATAAAACTAATGTTCCAAGGCTACTGTTACTTTCAACTCTCGATTCATATTATTCCCAAACAGCCGGCAACAGTGGCACATAGTCTGCTCCTCACTTAGCATCACCCTCCTATTTAAGGACATACATTTACACCTCATATAAACACAGATTTCTGAGGGAGTTAAGTTGTCCCATATCCAAGTTGCATCATTTTTCATCATCTAGGTAGTGACTGTTTTTGTGAACTAGTGTAGACTCTAATAAGATGTTTGGAGACGTGGGATGCAGTGATCTTATTTAGGGTATATCAATACTGTGATTCTCTTTAAAATAGCTAAAGGTACTGTTGTTTGTAAATAATTTTTATATTAGTTATACTATATGCTTTCAAAACATGATGAAACGAATCGCTATATTTTTTCTAAAAAGTGAAATGTGCAATAATCACAAAAAGGAATCATAATCTGCCAAAAAAATATCTCACAGCAGTTGAGACATTTTTAGTGTATGGCGGAATAAATTCCTTGAATGCAGTGAGAATTTTCTTTGGGAAAGTTCTGTGTTTGTACTCGAGGCTGATCGTGATGATGCTAGTAGCTATGTTCCATGGAGCCTCGTGGTAAACCAAATTCTTATAAATCAAGAGGATTGATACAGGGGTTGAATGAGGATACATTCCTGAATCCTGACAATGATTCCTGACTCTGTGTGTTGGTTTTCTTCTAATAGGTATAGGCATACTTATAACACAACAATATAAAAATAATGCTATATTAAGTAATATAAAGGGTACATAGACACTAAAACATCAACAACAAAAAGAATTGGGGTAGTAGTTACAATAAAATGCTGGTAGAGCATAGACTTATGGTAGCACATAAGTTCCTTAGGCAGGATACGTATACACTTGTGTACATATGTATAAACAACAGAGATAATGCAGTATTGAATACAAAAATTACATAGGCACATGAAGGACATAAAATAAAAAGGCACCTTGAGTCTTCAACATACGAACCTTCGGGTTACGAACTTTCAAAGACACGAACATTGTATCCCTAAAGCACTTTGTGCAACATTTTTAAGGTGATATGAAAGCTCCTGTTATTATTAACTTAATTTCACGTACTTATGTACCGTATATTATACATAAATATCAAGTTCTCTTGATCGAGCAGGAGTTATAAAATCCCACACTACCTATACTAAGCTACAGCACAGTACTGTACATGCTGTATACTACACGTGTGTTCGACTTACGAACAAACCGACTTACGAACAGCCTCTCGGCACCTAAATCATTAGAAAGTCTGGGACCCATTGTGGTTACAATAACATGGTCAGTACACAAGACTTACAGGTGGTATGTAGTGTGTAGCTGCTGTAGCACAAGAGGGCAGTGCGGGGCAGGACACAGCTAGTGGGAGAAGGGGGGAACCACAAACTTGAACATTAAATATGAAGATAGCAGATTGCAAAGTTCAGAAAAAAACACTGAATTTCATGAAAGACAAACCTACAAATGATTAAGCTGCCCAATTCAGAACCGTTGACAAAGTGTCCAGTTTGATCTGTCACCATGACAAGAGAAGAACGCCACCAAAGATACCACGCTGAAACATCAATGAAAGATGCAGCAGTTCTCTCAATCCTGCCTACCCTTGGCTGCCTCAGACTGACTGACGTGATCAAAGACCATGAGGATAGAAGTGATTCATTGTGCTGGCGGTATAGAGCTAATGTTTTGAGTTTCCAATGAAGACGCCACCCTCTTTGACTTATAACAATCTTCAAGGCATCATACATATTACCAACTTCTGTTTGTACATCTGCACTGCTTGCTGTGTCATACATAAATGACATGTGTATTACGAACTTTCTGAACAAATATAGAGACACTGGGGTTCCTTTAGAGGCTTAGAGGAATGGTTGGCCTGAATAACTAACACTTTTTCTGAAGATAAATAAATTCATATAAGGAGCTATAATTTCACAATGAACTGCGAGCAGACTGCACATGTGTGTAAGTAGCTGTAATGATATTTTAATAATATTTTCAGCTAAAAAGGTAACCATGGATTGACATTACAAAAGTTATTTGGTTTACGAACGGGGCTTCGGAACGAATTATGTTCATGTATGAGGATCTTAGTGTACTTGTAAACAATAATAGAAAGACATTGCTATATTGATTGATTCAAAGGTTGTATGGGCACAAAACTAATTGATAATATAATGGCAGGTATCAACTTATGAATACACGCATCATTGAACAAGTATTGTTTGAAACTGAACTAAAAATTAGGGTACAAAATATTTCCTTGTCATTGAATGTTTGTTAAATAAATACTCGCACAGCACGATCAGCCTGTATGTACAAAACAAAGAAATGCCATCTCATTACACGAGCTGATACTGCAGTGATTGCCATCCCATGCAGTCATGTGTTAGGGTCATGGTTGTGAGCATGTTCCAAACCACGCAATCAGCCTCCTTAAGACAGAATAAAGGTCTTGCAATTTGGGTGGTAATGTGTACTGATGAAATAAATTGAAATATCATCAACAGTGTTCATGAAATAAACTATTGCTTTGGGATACAGGAGTGTATTGTTAAAAGATGATTGAACATAGTAAGCATGCAGTAGCAAGGCAAAGGGTATGATAAGGCAAAATAATTCATGATACATTTAGGGGTGACTCAGAAATATTTGCAAACCATTTGTCCCTCTCGTGTAGATAGGCAGTAAATAAAGTCATTCATATAGATTATCAAATCATGAGAAAATGAGGCTCTTCAGAAATAACTAATTCATTGATATCACTCAATTATCAACATCATCAAACAAAATATTTGATATGCAGCTCATTTTCTCATGTAGGATTACTTACAGCCTATGAGAAGCAGAGCAGTCAGAGCGGCGGATGATGAGGTTTTGTTAAGTAAGGTGTGCAATCATCTGTGAGACACTGACTACTCTGTCCCTTATAGTCGCCACTTGACCCGTCATCGATGCCAAACATTCTCTTGTCATTTGTCATAATAGATTTATTTCAAGTTTATAGGAAGAGGACACCAGGTGAATATATATATATATATATATATATATATATATATATATATATATATATATATATATATATATATATATATATATAAAATATATATATATATAATATATATATATATATATATATATATATATATATATATATATATATATATATATATATATATATATATATATATATATATATATATGATTAGAAAAGTAACTCTAGTGCAGTTTAAGGCAGGCAATGTATGTTTTGAATACATATTGTTTCATCATAGTTGACTGCCACTTGAGTATACTCTGTTTATTGTATACTGAATGAATAAATTTATTAGTCTCATTTTTAAATGACAAAGTTGTTCTCTATAAGAATCAAACTTATAATAGCATTTTTTTAATAAAACAATTGCTTTTATATGGCCTGACTAGTACTCAACCAGCTTAGTGCAATAGCAGATAGAAGAACACTTGATCGGACACATCTTGTAAAAAAATCAACAGAAAGTGAGGTTCCAGAAGTTCTTTGACAGCATTTTTGGATGTCCCAGAAATCTCTAGATGTACCGTACATGGATGATGGAAGATCATTATAACATTAGAAAAACACATATTGTATATCAGTACACCCAACTCCCAGCCATCGCGCCTTATTGAAGCGTCTTAAATCACGCCCCGTTCACATCTTCACGACTCGACAGCGACCAGTCACGACTTGCTGAGTCATGCTGTGTCGGCTCCGGTCGTCATGTGGGTCGGCGTCAGGCCCAGACCGTCGCCGTTGGGTCGTGGGAGTCTTGAAGCGGCGCGCGGGGGTCAGACTGTGTGGTGTATGCTCTATACACTCGGGACGCGTCTGGGACTAAAAAAATTTTAACAAAAAAAGTCGGCTCCGTGCTGGGACTCGTTGCCGAAGGGTCCCAGCCTGGCGCCGACCAGTCAGGGCCGTAATGCGACCAGTCGGGGCATGTGAGGTGAATCCACGAGTATCATGCAAATAGCTTCAGGAAACTGAAGAGTTGTGGGTATAGTACCGTGCTACTTATATTACGACTGCGTGCAACCCTGCAGCGTGAAGCGCCAATGCCACATCCCAAGGATATCGTGTCGCCATCTTGACTCCCCGTACCATCACCGCAGTGCTGCCTTACCGTCCCGTGGTTCTCCGTACAATTGTCATGTTGCCTCCGTGGTTTGTCGTGCTATTGCATCACGGAAAGCCACGGCAAACCTACGGTGTGTCACGGTCACCGTACATCCTACAGCATATACCGTAACGATGCCCTGGCATACCGTTACTACTTGATTGCACCACAGTGCGTCACGGTGTAGTACGTTGAACTACGGCATTGCACGGTGCTCCTATGGGGCCGACACGGTGGTGCTAAGGTGATTCACGGTATTTTCAACCGCCACGGCAAACTTTTACATTTTTTAACATGACCAAAAATTTTCTGGCTCGAGCCGGTGCGCGCCGTTGTCGGGACGCATATTCCCAATGTGTTCTCCCTTTTCGGCAGGCCGCTCCAGCCCCCCCACATTGGCGCCTCCTCCAGCCGCTTGGCTCCGCCCACTCTTGAGTTTGATGGGAGACTCATATATTCTGATTGACTCTCTCATTATCTCTCTCTCTCTCTCTCTCTCTCTCTCTCTCTCTCTCTCTCTCTCTCTCTCTCTCTCTCTCTCTCTCTCTCCTCTCTCTCTCTCTCTCTCTCTCTCTCTCTCTCTCTCTCCTCTCTCGCTCTCTTTCTCCTTCCCTTCTCTTTTTTTTTTCTCTCTCTCTCTCTCTCTCTTTCGCTCTCTAGGACCAACAAACTCCAGTTGCCGCTCATGTTTGCCAGCTTATATGGTAATTTCCCCTACCAAATATATGTTTATCAGTATAAAAGATATACTGTTACCTTCGGAAACCCTGTCTTTCTCCTTCCCTCTCTCTCTCTCTCTCTCTCTCTCTCTCTCTCTCTCTCTCTCTCTCTCTCTCTCTCTCTCTCTCTCCTTCCTCTCCTCGATCTCTCTTTCTCCTTCCCTCTCTCGATCCTCTTTCTCCTTCCTCTCTCTCTCTCTCTCTCTCTCTCTCTCTCTTCCTCTCTCATCCTCTTCTCTTCCTCTCTCTCTCTCTCTCTCTCTCTCTCCTCTCCTCTTTTTTTTCTCTCTCTCTCTCTCTCTCTCTCTCTCTCTCTCTCTTCCTCTTTTTCTCTCTCTCTCTCTCTCTCTTTTCTATATATATATATATATATATATATATATATATTATATATATATATATATATATATATATATATATATATATATATATATATATATATATATATATATATATATATATATATATATATATATATATATATATATATATATATATATATATATATATATATATATATATATATATATATATATATATATATATATATATATATATATATATTAGGGTGCCAATAAAAAACGAAAGTTGGATTTTTTGTACGGCCCTTTATGGAATACTGTGGGGTGGGGAGAAAACAACGTGTGTAAAATTTGAGCGCAATCGAAGTATATTTAAAGGTGGCGCAAGTCGATTGATTGTTCCCCCTATAGACTTCGATAGGGACTACAAGGAAGGACATCGTCTCTGGGGTGTTTGTTGGCAACATTGAAGCCTTTTGAGACCTCCCCTTCCTCCAGCTGGGCTGCTGGTCCCCCTCGCTCTTCAAAGCGAGTATTAGCCCCTCTAGGGGCGGGGGGTATCATGGTTGCCCAAGCCACTCATTGTCTTGCGCTTGGCCGGGGAAGGGAAGCCTTCGATGTTCCTGGCTGTTGTCGACGGTGCCTCTCGACGACCTGCAAGAGGAATTGGCGCTGATCCTCGTTCTTCGTCAGGCTGAGGTTGAAGGACTGGAACAGCGCCACCCCTCGCTCCGCCGTGTCGTTGGTGACGTGTAGGCTCGCGACGCGCCGAGACGCCGCGACGAACCCCGTGTCACTCGGCCACTCCTCCGGCTCCTTCGAGAGGAACGCCCTCTCCGCTCCGACGGCGTCGAGGAGGGCGCCGGACGCCTGGCTTCCGAACGACGCTAGCGTGGACGAGGCGAGGCGGGCGTCGGAGACGGTGATGCTCTTCGGCGGTTCCTCGGATCCTTTTTCCCGCTGCATCGCTTCCGCCAGCGCCTTCTTCTCGGCGGTTGGCAAGCGGTGGTCGAAGAGAGCCATGGCGACCAGTGGCTCGCTCAGGTACCAGAAGTGCCGGGAGAAGGTCTTCACGCACGCCTTGCCGATCTCAGCGTCGTGGAAGTCGCGGAGGTCGGCGGCCAGTTTCAAGTCATTCGCCGGCGCGAAGGCGGCCACGGGCACCTCGAACCAGTGGGTCACGTAGACCTCAGTGACGAAGAAGGTGAACCGGCGGAGGCTGGACAGCTCGCGCGGCGAGCAGAGCTCCCCCAGTTGGGCGGCGAATAGCGTAATCTTCGCCGCGTAGATGGCACGCGCCATCCAGGTGCATGGCGCCTGGTCGCCGGAACTTCACCTCCGGGACATCGCCCTCGCCACCCAGCAGGACGATGAAGAGCTCCAGCATCTCCTTGTAGTCGTCCCGCGGGTGGCTGGTGTTGAACAGCGTGGCCCACTCCTGCAAAAGTGTGTCCTGCCTGTTCAGGAGGGTGGGCGGCAGCTCGTCGGGCGTTGGCGGCTCCGGCTGGCTCTGGTCGATGAAAGCCCACCGTTCCTTGAATCGGTTGAAGACGCCGATGTCAGGACCCGACGACGGCCCCATGCAAATAGAGAATGCCTTCTCCAGCACCAGCTCGTGTACATGGTGCCGGCAGACGAGGCTTAGCAGACGCCGACCAAGCTTCTGCTCCAGCAGGGTGGAGGCACCGGCGAGGGCTCCAGTGTTGGCGGCGGTCGTATCGAACGACATAGCCACCACACGCTCTGCGAGCCCCCAGTCGTCGAGCGCTTCAGCCACGGCGCTCGCCATCGCCTCTCCATTCCCACTTACCAGCTTGGGAACGCCGATGAGCTTCTGGACGCCATCGCCGGAGACGAGGATAGCCAGCCGATCCACCCGCGTACCGTCGCAATCCGGCAGGTTCTTCCCGTCCCAGTCAACGGTAAGAGGCGTGTCAGGGACGAAGGTTGTCTTGACTTCCGCGGCCAGCTGGGACCGGTAGCCGGCGCGAGCCTGCCGGATGCCCTCGGCATTCAGGATCAGCTCCTGAGGATTGTGGCCGAGGCTACTGGCGGTCGCCGCGACGATGTGGAGCGCTTTGCGGTCGCTCACGCAGGTCCGGTCGAGGGCGCTCGCTAACTCCTGGGAGAGCATGACCTGTGACCCTCGCGCTCGTCGCTTCGGAGGGCTTGCACCGGTCGGCTCAGCGGTAGCAGCCGCC
>JACEEZ010003874.1:443783-496283 GCA_016584305.1 Chionoecetes opilio
AGTATAGACACAGACATAAGTCCCTCCTATCAACTACCCTCCTAGACGTCTTCTACATTCCCACGCAATCTTTTTTCCCAAGCCTGCTTTAAAAACACCTTAGTTATTTCTACTATTTTCCTTCTCTCTTCATTACTCCCATACAGTCCTAGCACAGTAAGGATTCCCCCATCCACCTCGTGTATCCTCCTATCCCATTTACCGTCTCCTATCACTCCTAATATGGACTGTATCAGCCTCCTCCTCTCCTGCTCATATCCGCCACACTCTATTATCAAGTGTTCAATAGTTTCCCTTGTTCCTCTACAGAAGCTACAGGCCTGATCCTGCCCATCCCTACTCCTAGCCTTCACCTCTAGTGTTCCTGTCCTTGCCTTCACCAACAGTCTGCTTCCCCAATCACCTGCATGCCAGTGAAGTGTCTCAGGCTTCTCTTTCCTACAGTACCACTTTAACGTGGATTTACCCTCCATACCTGCTCTCCACCTAGCTAGTCCATTGTCTTCTATTCTTATCTTCACCTCCTTGGTTCTTATCCTGTCCCAGGTTTCTACTAGGTTTTCCCTCCTTTTCCACCTCTCTAATTCCTTTATCCATGTTGAGCTTGTCCCAACCTCCTTCAGGATCTGCTTCACCCATCTATCCTCACAAAGTCCCTCTATTTTCTTCAGCAGTTTAAGTTTCCCTTTTAAAATCCTTTCCCTGAAGGTGCTCCACCCCATATCTCCTCGAATGGCCTCCACAGCTGTGCTGGTTGGGGCTCCTAATCCCCATCTACCCATAATGTTCTGTGTCCTCTCTAGCTTAGTAATGTCTCCCTCCCGATAATAGGTTATCTCAGACCCATACAAGCAATATGGCACTGCCATTCCTTTCCAAAGACTCCTACCTACTTCATATTTGTTAATTGTCCTACTTCCCCCGTTAATGATCATGCCTCTCATCCTCCTAGCCTTTCCCTCATTAGTTTTCCTTTGTCTTTCTCCTCCAACTCCTTCCTTACTTACTTCCAGTCATAAGTATGTATACCTATCAACCACCTCTAGAATGTTCCCTAGAACCCATTGACCTTCCTCTCAGCTGTTGAACTCCATCACCTTACTCTTCCTGACACTGAACCTAATGTTCCATTCCCTTCCATAACTGTTGACTATTCCCAGCAAATCCTCCATGTCTTCCTTCCTCTCTGTCATGAGAACGACATCGTCTGCATAGGCTAAACATCCTAGTTTTCTATTCCCCACTCTGACTCCCTTCTCTGACTTTCTGATCCTCACCATCAGTTCCTCCATGTAGATGTTGAAGAGCGTTGGAGAGATAACACATCCCTGCCGGACTCCTATGTTATTCTTCATCCATCCTGTGCTGATATCTCCTAATGTGAACTTTACCTCATTTTCCTTATACAACTCCCTAATTACCTGCACCACCTTATCATCTACTCCTAGGTGTGCCAAGAGTCTCATTAATTTTCCTCTATCAACCGAGTCGTATGCTTTCTCAATATCTATAAATACCAGGTACAGTTCCTCATCTCCCCTCCGGCTCCTTTCTATGATTTCCTTTATCACCAACAAGTTTTCTAAACCTCCTCTACCTTTCCTGAACCCATTTTGCTCTTCTCCCAGCACCTTATCTTCCTCCAGCCATGACATTAGCTTGTTGTTTATCACCCACCCAAATACCTTGGCCAGTACATTCATCACTGCTATGGGTCTGTCATTTCCTATTTCCTCTTTTGGCTTCCCTCCTCCTTTATGTATAAGTGTCACCCTACTCCTTGTAAAATGTTTCCACGAATTCTTCTTCTTCTTCTTGTGACTTTTGTAGGCCAGGAAAGAAAGGAAACAGTCAAATAGGAAGTGTAGGAGTCTGAGAAAGAATAGGTCAAACAGTGAAGCTGAAAGAATAGAGTATGAAAGGGCATGGGAAGAGTATAAGAGTAAGCAAAAGGAGGTGAAATGCTTGGTGAGGAAGGCAAGAGTGAATGAAGAGAGAAAGTGATCAGAGAACTTAGGGAAAAAGGTGAGGAAGGAGGTAGGGAATGGTATAAGTTCTTGAGAGGAGAAGAGAGTAAGCATACAGGAAATGTAGAAGAACTAGTGGTGAATGGCAGGTCACTAAGAGAGAAAAAGGAAATGGTCAGAGCTGTAGAAGACTTCTGGAAAGATATTGTAGGTGTGAATGAGCCTGATAGTGACTTAGGGAACGTCACCATAGGGAGGAAAATAGAGGAAATGATGGATTAAGAAATTAGAATGGATGAGATTGAAGGGTATGTAAGAAAACTGAAAAATGGAAAGGCCCCTGGAATGGACGGTATCCCGAATGAATTCTATAGAGAGGGAGGTGAGGGAGTAATTGAGGGAATGCATGAGTTGTTTGGACATATATGGAGAGAGGAAAGGGTGCCTGGTGCCTGGAATGACAGTAGAGTGACCCTCATACATAAGGGAGGACACAAGAGTAGGAAGGAGATTAAAAATTACAGGCCAATAGCCAGGGATGTCAATTTTCCGCGGATTCGCGGATTTCCGAGTATTTTATAACCAGCTGGGTCATTTCTGTGAATCATGTAGATTCGGGTTTATTTTTTTTTGAGGGGGTGTACATAGTTGCCTAGCCCACAGCCGAACCTGTCCCTGGCCACTGATCCAGCACAGACCATAAAACATTTTTAGACTGCCTAGTGGGAAGTTAATACTAGGCTGCCGATATCTCGTGACTCCACTGCTACAAGTTTGCTCAGGAGGCAGTATGTTGGGGGTGGAATACAGCAGCCCACAGCCAGTATGTTGGGGGTGGATTACAGCAGCCACAGTCAGGTGAGATAGCTCTGGTGATCCAGGGGTCTGGTATCGATTGGCACACTGCCCTCACTGTGTCAAGTTTGCAGGCTCCAGGCCTGGAGAGTTCAATGCAGGGATGCCACAGCAGGAGGCAAGCCAGATTGGCCAGAGGGTATATACTCAATATAGTATGGCCAGAGATATATACATATACACAAATTGTGGACACAAAACCAGACAAAATTGAGACCAGAAATTATATTATTATAGATATAACCAAGGACCTCTCCGAAGTTCTCTCAGAGCATGAAATTTACAAAAAAATCTCGGGGGGGGGGGCTTACAGTGAACCCCCGAGCTGGGAGGCTCCCTCGCTACGGTCGGTCAGCCTCGCTGCGCTCGGATGAGTTGGTCGCCCTATTATTTTATTTCAGAGGTTTTTTTTCTTTTCTTGTTGACATCCCTGAATAGCGGTGTGTGACACGGTATGTAAGATTTTCTGTGGTGTACTGAATGAAAGACTAGGTGAAGTTGTGGAAAGAAATAAGGTGATGGGTGAAGAGCAGAATGGATTCAGAAAAGACAGAAGAGGTGAGGACAATATGTTTGTAGTGAATGAAGTGATTGAGAGAACAAGGAAGGAGGGAAGAAATAAATATCTAGATATTGAGAAAGCATATGACAGAGTGGATAGGAGAATGCTATGTAAGGTATTGGAGACGATCGGCATGAGTGAGAAGGTTGTTAAAATAATAAGCAGTATGTATGAGAACACACAGGCCAAGTTCAGTATGGGTGACCTCGAGACTGGATGGGTGAATAGTAAGAGAGGAGTAAGACAGGGCTGTGTCCTTTCTCCTCTACTTTTTGGATTATATGTTGAGGAAATGGCAGTGAGAGTGAAGCGTACAGGTCTGGGTGTGAAAATTGGAGATGAAGTGTTGAGTGTACTGATGTATGCAGATGATGTGGTGATCCTTAGTGAAAACCACAATGAGCTACAAGAGATGCTGAATGCTGTGACTGAGTATGGAAGGGACTTCAACGTTAGGCTCAGTAAGGAGAAGAGTCAAGTGTTGGTGGGGAATGGGGATGACTCTGATGATGACAGCATTTGAATGGTGGGTGGGAATGAAATAAAGAGAACGAAAGAGTACAAGTATCTGGGTATTTGGTTGGATGATAAAGGCTGTGAGAAAACTAAACATGAGAGGATAGCTAGAGCCAACCAGTGGGTTGGAAGGCTAGGCAGTGTGGCAAGATGTCGGGCCAACAAGTATGAAGTGGTGAGAGGACTATGGAAGGGTGTGGCAGTCCCTAGCATTATGTATGGCCTGGAAACAATGGTGTGGTCTAGGAAGGAGTTGGACAGATTGAAAGTAACACAGAACAAAGCAGGCAGAATAGCATTAGGAGCCAATAGGTATGTGGCAGTGGAAGCGATTAGAGGAGAAATGGGATGGAGCACGTTCAGAGAGGATAGCAAAGGCAGGACTGAGGTACAGAGCTAGACTGCAACGAATGGATGACAGCAAATGGGCAAGTAAGGTTTGGGACTGGAATATGTATGGGAAGTGGATGAAAGACTCAGTAAAAGTGGAAAGATGGACAGGTGAACTGGGAATGTTTGTGACAGGAGTGATGAGACATGGGAGTATGGCTGTATGCAAAAAGGAAATAAATAGGAGAGTGGAAGAGAAAGGGAAAGAAGAATGGCTGAGGGGAATGAGTGAGAAATCAACACTGGAATGGTACAGGAGAAAGGACCAGCCACGGTATGAAAGGTTCTATGATGGTGGCTATGGAGGGGACCTACTCTTCAGAGCCAGGACAAAGTCGCTGGAGGTAAATAGTCGTATGTACAGATGAAGAATGGTGGCAGCAAGGTTGTGTGTGATGTGTGTGACAGGAGTGGATGAAAACCGTGGAGCACTTGATGCTGGAATGTGAACGGTATGAGTATGCTAGAACAAAGATGTTGGAGGTAGTGGTAGGAGAGGTCGGAGTGGAAGAATGGCGAGAGATGAGAGACAGGAGTGTGGAGATGGAGTACCTGCTGGGGTTGTGTGCTGAGGGGAGGAGTGACAGTCGTGTGATTGAGAGTGTAAAAGAATTCTTGGAAAATTCTTGGAGAGCACGTAGGAGAGAGCATGAGAGGCGGGGGGCCCCTCAGTGATGGGGGACCCCGTATGTATGTGATGCAGAGAGAGGAAGGAGGGGAAAAAGAAATCCCTAGTTTTGCTTCCCCCTTTTGCTTCTCCCAACAGATTACGTGTGTGGGAGAACGCCGGACCCAAGGCTTCACTGACACCATCTGCTGGGTGACTCCCAAATCAAGATCAAGATCAAGATCATCAAGGTGTCAACACAACCCGCCGCCGTGTGTCTGTCTCAAGTCTCTTTGTGGTAAAGTCACTTTTGTGGCATCGATCAGGTGAGTTGGGTGTGGTGCTAAGTAAGCCGGCTGCATGAGGACTGAAGACATTACTGTACCGTAGATAACAGTAAAGTCGCCAGGACAACTTTTTTTTCTGTTTACAGACGTGTGGTGGCGTTAATACTTACATTTCTACATCCATGATTTCTAGAAAGTTAGAAGGGGCTATCTGGAGAGTCTGTGTCATTTTGTGTTCTTCATCTGTGTCATATTATGGCTATAAATGAACCAATTACAAAAATATCTACAAAGTGGCTACCAACAGTGAAGTCGCCATCTAGTGTTTATTTACTGAATGTCGTACCGCTGTCGTCGTCGCCCGAAGAAAAAAACGCGTAGTGAAATTTGAAACCGTATTTACTTGCAGCTACAAAGCATAAAACAACGCTGAAACAGAGTAGAGTATACAGTAGGGTGGTCCTTATTTTTCAACTTTCGAAATGTTATGCTCTCACCCCCTAAAGTGAGTCCACTAGTCCTAAAAACGCATGTGCTGAAATTTCAAGCTATACGAAGAATATTTAGAGGTAGTCCAGGGTGATCGTACTTTCGTACTTTTACGTACTTTTTGGGCGTCCAGTCCAGTTTTCGTAATAATACTTTTTGGACTAGACAATGAGTAGACACTAGACAGTAGACATCATAAGCATTTGCAGGCCTCGTTGCAGCATGCCTATGCAATGTATGCAACTATGCATGCTATTTGTCATTAACTGTTTTTCTTTTCTCCCCTGTATTATATAAAAATTAGAATAGTTATCAAAGGAAAGTTTCTTAAAATAGGTTTCAGAGTAAATTAATCATTGACCTGCCTCCATCCTCTCCATTTTGCCGTCTCCATCCTGTATTTGTTCGCAGCTGGTTGCTCATTCAAAGGTAGGAGCAATGAGTTAGGAGATTGATTATTATATATGACTTAAAGGTATTATGTATTGTTAAGCTCCTGGGAGTCCCCAAGATCCCGTCTGGAACCGAGGAGGGTCAGGCCCAAGCTGTTGTAGAAGCCCTGGACCAGTGGGGGATCACTGACATGGTCGCAGCTCTAAGCTTCGATACCACAGCATCAAACACGGGCATCCGAGGAGGCGCTCGTGTGCTCATCGAGCAGAAGATAGGGCGAGACCTCCTCCACTTCGGAAGCCGACACCATGTCATGGAGATCGTCCTTGCCGCTTCCTTCAAGGCCTGTATGGGAGTCTCTTCTGGGCCGGATGTGCTCCTCTTCAAGAAATTCCAGGCCGGCTGGGAGTTTATTGACAGAGGCACCTGCGAGTCCGGGATGACGGATGATGTGGTCCGCCCGCGCATCTCAGCGGAGAGCGAGCGCATCATTGAGTTCGCCACGAGTCAGTTGGCAGCCCATCAGCCACGGGACGACTACCTGGAACTACTGGAACTGGCCATCCTGTTCCTCGGAGCTGTTTCCCCTCCAGGAGTCCTTTTCCGCGCCCCTGGCCCATTGCACCACGCCCGCTGGATGTCCAAGGCAATCTACTCGCTCAAGGTCTGGCTCTTCCGACGCCAGTTCAAGCTGACTGCAAAGGAGGAAAAAGGCCTACAGAGATGTGCTGCTTTGTCATCCTCGTCTACTTGGAATGGTGGTTCACTGCCCCTAGTGCGGTCAAAGCTCCGCGGCGCGACCTGAACCTGATGAAAGCCCTCCTGAATTACAGCACCACCAATTCCGCCATTTCAACGGCCACATCGGAGAAGCTACAACGCCACTTGTGGTATCTCTCGGAGGAGCTCGTCGGCTTGACCCTTTTCGACGAAGACGTGAGTCTGGCGGATGGCGGATGCTGGAGAGCATGAAGCGGCAGGTGGAGGACGAAGATGAGGAGCCCCTGAAGTGCTGTAACCGGGATCGTGCGACCCTTACTGTGAGCCAGCTTGATTCATTCGCCTCGCCGAAGACTGTGCGCCTCTTTGAGAAGCTCCATCTTGCCACGAACTTTTTGGAGGCCGATCCTTCCTCTTGGGGAACAAATCGAACTTTCCGTGCTGCGCAAGACCAACTGAAGACCCTTAAAGTGGTTAACGACCACGCTGAGCGGGGGTAGCTCTCATCCAACAGTTCAACCGGGCCCTGACGAAAAACGAGGAACAGCTTCAGTTCCTCCTTCAAGTGGTAGCTCATCATCGGCACACCTTCCCGGACGCCTGGAAGGCGGTGCTGGCCCAAACCCAGCGACAATGAGCAGAGTGGTGCCTGTGAAACCCCTGCTTTGAGCAGATAATACGCACCTAAACGTAATATCTTTACTATAGAGCTGAGGGGGGACTGGGAATTGTACACCTGGGATATTCATTATTAATTATAATGCATAATGTTCAAGGCTTCTGGACTACCTCTAAATATTTTTCAAACAATATAATTTTAACTGTGAAGTTTCCAGCCCAAGTGGACTCGTTTCAGACCATGCGAGGTTAAGAATTCTTACTTTTATTTTTTACCCCCATATAAGGACCACCCTAATATACAGTCATGATATAAACTACTGTGCATCATCTTCAGTGGCACATAAAAATCAGTAGTAATGCTATAATTCGTAATATATGGCGCCTGGCGACATGACTGCAGGTGGCGACTTGACTGTTATCTACTGTAGGTAGAAAAGAGCATTGATGTTCCATTGTGGGTAAATTGGTACTTTCAACCGGTTTTGCATTTCAGTTTAATGCAATACTCCCTATTGACCAATACTCTTGACATTGTCTTGACAAGCGACCCCCCACTTGACATTGTCTTGACAAGCGACCCCCCGCTTGACATTGTCTTGACAAGCGACCCCCCGCTTGACATTGTCTTGACAAGCGACCCCCCGCTTGACATTGTCTTGACAAGCGACCCCCCGCTTGACATTGTCTTGACAAGCGACCCCCCACTTGACATTGTCTTGACAAGCGACCCCCCGCTTGACATTGTCTTGACAAGCGACCCCCGCTTGACATTGTCTTGACAAGCGACCCCCCGCTTGGGCATTGTCTTGACAAGGCGACCCCCCGCTTGACATTGTTTGACAAGCGACCCCCACTTGACATTGTCTTGACAAGCGACCCCCCACTTGACATTGTCTTGACAAGCGACCCCCCCTTGACATTGTCTTGACAAGCGACCCCCCGCTTGACATTGTCTTGACAAGCGACTCCCCACTTGACATTGTCTTGACAAGCGACCCCCCACTTGACATTGTCTTGACAAGCGACCCCCCCCTTGACATTGTCTTGACAAGCGACCCCCCACTTGACATTGTCTTGACAAGCGACCCCCCGCTTGACATTGTCTTGACAAGCGACCCCCCACTTGACATTGTCTTGACATGCGACCCCCCACTTGTTAACTAGGCACTTGGAGAATGTGGGTCCCGGTGTTGTGCGAAATGTTGTCAACGCGAGAAATCCTGTAGAGCCCTCCATATGTCACTGGTTTTACAGCTTAACTCAGTGTTTCCCAACCTTTTTACCCTTGTGGAACCCTGGCAATAATGTTCATGTCTCAGGGAACCCCTACATAAAAAATCTTACAAATCATTATTAATATCTTTCTTTCTCTTTTATAAACTTAAAGTTCATAAGGAAAACAATAATTTTTTTTCTTCTGATAACTGGTTTAAGCAATGAATAAGTTACGTTTTTCTTAAGTTTCTTCACAATGCAAAAAATAAAAACAAAACATAACTGAAATTAAGCTATTTGTTCAAGAGACAAGACAAGAGTTATGGAGGTTTTCATTCACACACAAACAAATCAGCTCTATCTGTAAACACACAAAAATAAACTTAAATAACCAATATCATAACACATAAACAAAATGCAAAATCGCTAATAACTTTCACAATAACTTAATCATTTATTGATAATGTTGAAAAAGCATAAGATAAATGAAGGCAAAATACCATATGAAAAAATATATGAGTCAAGGAAATGTTATTTTTGAACCCATTTTAGAAAATGAAATTTGCTTCTCTAATGTGAAACCTGTGGTGGTCTTTTGGTACACAGATACTTATTCGTCACGTACAGCTACTGTCCACTGACCACTAAAGGCGGTTTCACACTGGTGCCGTATAGACGTCGCTAAATATATTCCCTATGATTATTATACTTTCAAATTATATAACAGGTTGAAGACTTTCAGTATAATACCCAAGAATTTTCCAAGAATATGCCGTACGTGTATAGTAAAATTACGAATATGAAATTAAACACAAGATGACTAAACAATGCATTTACATACATGATTAGCCTATTTGCAGACACCTACTCATTAGCCTACTGTAGACGGACATTGTTCTTCTCTTATGTCTATCAATAGTGGTGTTCTTCAGGGATCTGTCCTATCACCCACTCTTTCTATTATTCATTAATGATCTTTTAAGTCTAACTCAAAGCCCTGTCCACTCCTACGCTGATGATTCTACCCTGCATTTTTCAACGTCATTTATTATACGTCCAACTCAACAGTAACCAAGTGATTCACGGAGAGATGCCACCGAGCGCCTAACTTCTGATCTTTCTATAATTTCTCATTGGGGCAAAGCAAAACTTGTTTTGTTCAATGCCTTAAAAACCCAATTTCTTCACCACCAACCTTTCTTCGCACCGCCAATTTTCCGCGACTTTTGCCCCGACTTTGAACAGGAACAAAGACAACTTTTTTGGAAGAAATTGCCGCAGCATCAGCGCGGCATTCGGAATGCGGCAAAGTCGTATGGCACTTGACCGCATACCGGTTGTATCGTTAATTCACTTAATTGCCACTGCACTAATAGAATAAGTTAAACAGTGTAGGTACATTCTGACATAATTCTGTCTAGCAAGTGTGGTTGATAACTAGTCAACCACACATGATATGTGCTTGGGCAGAACCAAGGATCTTTGGCAGACCTGTAGATATTAGTTTAGGCTGTGTTTGAACTAAAAAATTATTAAATATGTGTTTTTCTGCCTTATAAAAGCATGTTTCTGTTATCGCGCTAAAGTTTACTTTGTAATTTAGCGGAGTCGCACCGGGAAAAATAAGTCGCAGTCGCAAAGTCGCAAGTCACACTGGGGGGGCCAAAAATAGAGTCGCAGTCGCAGCAGATCCGGCGGCAAAGTCGCAAATTCAAAGTCGCACCTGAAAAAATTAAAGTCGCACCCAGCTCTGGTAACTATTATGACTTGTAAGTGTTCTCATGGAAAGCTAGTGCCTCTATGTTGCTTGTAACATGTATCAGGGCAGCAATTAAGTCGTAAAATCAGTGAAATAAGAGAGATGAATGGAGGGGTCTACAGGATTTTGTGATGACAATATTTCGCGCAACACCGGGACCCACATTCTCCACGAGTGCCGTTAACTAACCTAACCTGGCCATGGATTACATAACCTAACCTCACTGGGGAGTTTCGCCCCCCCCCCAGACCCCCACTGTGTTATTTTTAATTTCCGACAGGTGTTGTATGGGTTGGAAATACTGCAAATGGTCAGATCTACAAGTTGAGGATGATTATAACTAAGTGCATTGTAATCAGGGATGGAGTGAATGCAAGAGTTGTGTATTCGAATACGACTACGACTATATTTCAAATTCATACGAATACGAATACACTGAAATACTGTTAACTCTAATACAAATATGAATACTTCATGAAAGTATTCATGAATACTGTTTTAACCTGGACAACATAGGCCCGTACCGAGAGTCAAGGCGGTAGAGCGACGAACGACGAACGGCAGACCTTCGCTTACCATAAGAGGGCTTTGTTTTGGAAGGAAGAGCAGCGAGGAAGGTTGGCGGTCAAGGTTGAAGACATGGGTACACCTGTGTCTTCGCGCAACCTTCCATGAATTTTTATTACATTCCTAATCTGGAGGGATTAATAGATATGTTAACAATATATTTTCCAATATGTATTTAAGTATAAGTATAAGATTAATAGGTATTACATATGCGGCAATAAGTGATTTTAGTGATGATAATACAGGAGGTTCAGGGTAGCGGGGTGGGTCTTGCTTGAGCCTGCCGCCATCCTCAAGGTCGCTGCCAGAACCCGCCAGTAAGTTTCTCTTACCGCACATGTTTACATGTGCGGTAAGAGAAACTTACGTATACACGCCGCTACTGTTAATTAACTTCATAAAATATATATTTCACCAACTTCATGGCCGATCGCAACGTTTCTGTTGATGTTTTTGATGAGTATACGGGCAAATCCGCATTATACACTATTTATAGTCATACAAAGGCAACGAAGTTTGAAGGAACACTGTTACCAATACACCGCTGTGTGAGACCTCAACCAACCCTGCCTTTCTGTCCACTCTCGGTAACGATTTGAAGGTTCTGCCACGACCTAACCTTCGTCGGTACGTCGTCGTTCGTCGCTCTACCGCCTTGACTCTCGGTACAAGCCATAGTTGTCCACTGGTAAATGGCAACTAGGTCAAACGCCAGACGCCGCCCCACCGGCTGCCACAGCCCGGGAACCCAGTGCACTACACACGTCCACCCAGGAAGCTACAGTTGCAAGGAACAACGGCTCTGTCATTTCTGATTATAAATTTATGATTATTCGTCAGAATATTCAAAGAATACGAAGAATACTTTTGCCAAGCATTCGAATACGAATGAGAATATTTTGATTTCTAATAACAATTATTCAAATACGAATACACCCAAATTCTGTACTCGAATATACGGATACCGAATATGAATACTCCATCCCTGCGTGTAATGCATTAAACTGCAGTAGAACCATTTTTGCAATCCATTAGTCATCCATTGTCATCCAATAGAGCGTTTACTGGATATATTTTGTCATCCACATAATTTACCCACACAAAACCCTGTTCTACTTTCCCCTCCCGAAACCATGCCTTCCTGACCGCTTCCTTATTACAGGAAGGATATAGCCTTGTTAGAATCAGTGCAGAGAAGGATGACCAAAATGATACAGGGGATGTGTTTCTTTAGTAATGAGAAGAGATTGAAGCTATTAAATTTACACTTACTCGAGAGGCGTAGAGTAAGGGGCGATCTGATAAAAGTTATTAAGTGGTTAAATGGATACAATAAAGGAGAGGTAGGAAAAGTTCTTACGGCTATTAACCGGGGTAGAACAAGAAATAACGGATTCAAACTGGAAAAGCGTAGATTTAAAAAGGAAATAGGGAAAAACTGGTTCACAAATAGGGTAGTAAATGATCGGAATGGACTCGGTCATTAGGTAGTTAGTGCGGAGTCATTAGGGAGCTTTAAAAGGAGGCTAGATAATGTCATGGATGGGGATGAAAGGTGGATATAGGTAGTGTTAAGTAACAGGAACTACCTCGTGTAGGTCTCACGGCCTCTTGTAACTTCCTTATTTTCTTATGTTCTTAATGTTTTGACACTTGTGGGAAGAAAGAAAATGTTTGGTACTTTATGGAGGTGTAACATTAATTACCCTTGGTGTATAGGACGCAGGGTGATTTTGAGACTTATTATATGAAAAAATGGGAGTTTTGAACACGGAAAATGTGGTATTTCTGCCAAAAATAAGTGCTTCATTCATTCAAAGCATCAAAAATAATCAGAAATGATCAAATGAATAATGTCTTCAATAATAATGGTAGCCAATGACGAAGAAATAGAGCAATAAGTAAACAGCAATCCCCAGACGCTGCTCACTGAGAGGAGAGGGGAGATGCATACTTACCTGGCACGGGAGGCATGACCTAATAGGGTCATTGTGGCCTTGACTTTTCATGGGATAATGTTCATTTTCATCTCGTCATATATCGTCCAAGATTTTGGTCATATTTAAAAGATTTTTGAGTAATTTTGTCAAACAATCAAGCATACAAATAGATTTCTTATAGATTTCATATTTTTTTCACAATAAGTAAGAAAAACTGGGGGAAATTATATATAACTTTTGGAGCGAACTTAGATGTTACTCATTTTACGATCAGTTTATCACATGAGTTAATAGAAGCCATGAAAGTGCTATGAGAACACTCTGCCTACTGTGATCCTTTTAGCACTTGAAAGAAACTTATTATTTGCCTTCCCAACTTGGCCCTTCATAATGATGCACTTTTCCCCCTTGGCAGGCAGGAAGATGCAGAAGCGGCCAAGGAGAGCAGAACTTCTCCATTTCTATGGTGACGGAGTTAAAGAACAAACTCCATATGACATAAATTCAAAGCATTTCAATTGTGACATGTATGTGCAGAAGACGATCAAGGTGAGTCACTAGCTGATAGTTGCATTTATTTGCAACAGGAACTTTCTCAGAACTTTTTGATAGCACCTCGTAGAAGGTTAACCCATTGAGACCCAGAACGTAATTTCTATTATAATTTGGCTACCGATAGACAATTTCTAGTGAATATAAGCAATAATTTATAGATATATACTGTTTAGTATCCTTATCGACTAACTAACTTGGCATATTCAGTTACTTTTCGTAATTTTATGGCTAACAACAGACAATTTTTTATAGCAAAGGAAAGATCTGGGCGTGAAGGGATTAGTGCTTGAACTAATGATTCAGAGGTTACATAGGCACAAAACATTGAGAATAAGCAGGTAGTTATCGCCAAAACTTGTTATCATACAGGAGATATTACTCGGAAAGCGAAATAAGGTTCAAATTCACACATTTCGTATCATTGAATTCTTGTTTAACTAATGTGCATAAGGCAATCATACTGTGTGATTACGTAAGGCCCACATTCATATAAATTATAGTTATCCTTCAAGTGGACCTATTCTGTCTTGGGAAAGGCTTTGCATGGCCTCATCAAGGGCATACTACTCAGTAGACTCTTAGAAGCTGCAATGTGGAAAGGTTTGTTGTTTTGAAAAACATAATCACCGTAAGCTGTGAAGTGTGTTGTGGTGACTGATATACAGCTAAGTATTAATTATCCGACCTTGGGGGGACCGAAGGTAGGTCGGATAATTGGAATAGTCGGATTTTCGGATATCACAGTAACCATAAACGTAAGGACAAAATGGTATAGAACATAAAAGATGCAGCTCTTGAAGGCCGATCCAGTGGTATACGCGAAAGTAATATTCATGCATAAATAAAGCCACAAATCAATGTTTTCTATAAACTATAAAAAAAAACGAAGTAAAATAAATGGCCAAAACAAGACACAATGTGGTGGTGAAAAAAGTCAGTTGTTTGGACAAGTCGGATGTTTGGAGGTCGGATGTTGGGAATTTGGCTGTATGTATGAAGTAAAAAAAGGGCAAAAAAAAGAAGAAGTAACAAAAAGCCCGCTTAATTGCCAGTCTCTATAAAGAAGACAGTAAGAGAATATAAAAAAGGGGATAGCCAATTTAGTTAAGGAGGTGTCTTGTTACTCCTCTCCTGAAAAGATTTAAGTCGTAGAAAGGTGAAAAAAATAGAAACAGGAAGAGAGTTCCAGAGTATACTGGTTAACTCTTGCATTAGGGAGATGGCCAGAATAGGGATGAGAATGAGTAGAAAGTCTTGTGCAGCAAGGCCGCGGGAGGGGGGGAGGCATGTAGTTAGCAAGTTCAGAAGAGCAGTGAGCATGAAAATAACGGTAGAAGATAGCAAGAGAAGCAACATTGCGGCGGTGATTTAAAGATTGAAGACAGTCAGTCAGAGGAGGGGAGTTGATGAGATGAAAAGCTTTTGACTCATCAGGACTGTAGAGGGGCAAGGCAATTGGGGAAGGGAGGGAAAACAAGAATGGACGCAGACGCCACAGCACACCTAACTTCATAGAAGCTGTTTTAGCAAGAGATGAGATGTGAGATTTCCAGTTCAGATTTTTAGTAAAGGATAGCCCAAGAATGTTCATTGTAGAAGAAGGAGACAGTTGAGTGTCGTTGAAGAAGAGGGGATAGTTGTCTGGAAGGTTATGTCGAGTTGATAGGTGCCAGAAAATATATACCATAAAATTGATATGCCATAACATTTCAATACCTTACGTGCTTTACTTCCTAGATTTTCTGAATATATGTACTAGGCATCCAAGGGAAATCTGATGTTTGTCACCCACCCCTCAGGAGGACAGCCTGAAGCAGCTGCTGGAGCATGAGTCCGAGCTGGTGTCTGAGGTTCAGAGCCTGGACTCAGACTGTCAGACTCTTGTCTATGATCACTACGACAAATTTATTGCGGCAGCTGACATTGTGCGCAAGGTAATTACATGAAACGTTGCGTGGAATTAAGCAAGACAGTAGTATCTATAACTCGCAAATTAGATTGACCATTACATAGCCTATACAGCAGCAAGCCAGGCCCACTGCAAAGTTTTGACTCAAATATTTTTTAACATTTGGAAATATATATGACTCATGCTTTGACACTATTTCCAATTTGCATATCAGGCATCTTAATGAATAGTAAAATATAATGAATAATCAACTCTATGTTTGCTGTCATCTCAATCTCCACATCCCTACCTAAACTCCTGCCAGTACTCCTGCCATCCTCACTCCCACATTCTCCGCATCAACCATTTCCCGTGAACTAGAACATTGCTGCTCACGCTAACCATGCAAAAACCACTTTGTTTATGAGTACCGTATGAATATATATGGTTGGATGCAGAGTTTTATTTTGAAGACGGTGTACATTTTTTTAAACACATTAGGCAATAATTATGTTCTGATTTTTTTCTGCTAAGCTGCTTCACAGATCCTGTAGGCATCCTCAGACCCCTTACCAGTTCTTGGGTTAATGCCAGTTTTTCGATGGCACATGGTTTTGCCTAAATGACTATTAAAATATAAATGAGGATAGGAATAAACTTTAGCCATTAACTTGGAAGTACAGCTAAGTATTAATTATCCGACCTTGGGGGGACCGAAGGTAGGTCGGATAATTGGAATAGTCGGATGTTCGGATATCACAGTAACCATAAACGTAAGGACAAAATGGTATAGAACATAAAAGATGCAGCTCTTGAAGGCTGATCCAGTGGTATATGCGAAAGTAAAATTCATGCATAACTAAAGCCACAAATCAATGTTTTCTAAAAACTAAAAAAAACTAAGTAAAATAAATGGCCAAAACAAGACACAATGTGGTGGTGAAAAAAGTCGGTTGTTTGGACAAGTCGGATGTTTGGAGGTCGGACGTTGGGAATTTGGCTGTAATGCATTCAATAGCATAGTATGTTGCCCCTTTTTCCACACACACACACAACACACACACACACACAATGATTAGACAAATACTGGAGTAGGATGAGATTGTAGGCTGCCCTCACATAGTACTGAATATCAAAAAATTGGAAATAACACAAAGTATAGCAACTAAGATTGTGCCAGAATTAAAATATTTAAAATACGAGAGAAGACTAAAAGAAGTGAAATTGTCAACACTTGAAAAAAGGGATATGAGAGAGAGAGAGAGAGAGAGAGAGAGAGAGAGAGAGAGAGAGAGAGAGAGAGAGAGAGAGAGAGAATTGGTTGCGGCAGGAACAGAGGAAGGGAGATTAAGGAACGGGAGGGGAAAGAGAGAGAGAGAGAGAGAGAGAGACTTAGTTACTGTATATACATTAATAAATAAGTCAGGACCACCTGGGTATAGATAGCTCAGACCCTGTCTGCTACACTAGCTTAATACATACACACCATTAGAACATAGGGATTCCCATGACATTATAAAGCTGTCTATATATCACAACTGGTGTTTCTTAATGACGCCCTGCCTGCTGTGCCTCCTAGATGAAGGAAGGCTCTGTCAGCATGGAGGCTCAGATCACACGCCTGCAGGAGAACATGGGCAGGATCACAGCCTCCTCCACTGGCATCACCTCAGCCCTGCAGGTAAACATGGCCCGCATCATCTATACTGTGATTAACCCCTTCATGCCCAGATCTTTCCTTTGCTATATAAAATTGTATGTTGTCGAGCCATAAAATTCCGAAAAGTCACTGAATATACATACCAAATTAGTTAGTCGGGATACTCAACAGGTCATATCTATAAAATATTGATTATATTCACTAAAAATTGTCTAGTGGTACCCAAATTACAATGGAAATTACGTTCTGGGCCTCAAGGGGTTAATCTATCTGATCTATCTATGTCTACGTTTGTTTGATCACTGAAGCTCTTATAAAGCAGTCACCCAATAACACAAGAAAGTAGCGTAAACATGGCCCTCTTCGTCACATTACGTACTTCTATTGCCTGTTTGATTCTGAAGCTCTTATGATAAAGTATTCAAGTAGTCACCCAATAACAGAAGAAAGTAGCGTAAACATGGCCCTCTTCGTCACATCTTCTACACTGCTTGTTTGATCACTCTGAAGCTTGTAATGTAGTCACCCAATAACAGAAAAAAGTAGCCTGTTCCTTTTATTTTCCCTCACACCTGTAGGTTAGCTCGTGTTTCAGGATATTGATTCTTGGTGTGTTCTCTGCAGGAGCGCCGGGGCCACCTGAGTCGCCTGCTGGGGGTGCACGGGACCCTCAAGAAATTGGAGTTCCTCTTCCATCTCCCACAAAAAATTGATGAGTGCATTGCAGACAAAAATTTCTCAGAGGTATGGCTTTGTTGAATGACATTTTTTTTTATATAGGAATAAGTCAAGTGGAATTTTAGAACACTTTAATTTTTTCTACGTTATCATCATCATCATCATCATCATCATCATCATCATCATCATCATATTTATCATCATCCATTTCATCATCATCATCATCATCATCATCATCATCATCATCATCATCATCATATTTATCATCATCCATTTCATCATCATCATCATCATCATCATCATCATATTTATCATCATCCATTTCATCATCATCATCATCATCATCATCATCATCATCATCATCATCATATTTCATCATCATCCATTCATCATCACCTTATCATCATCATCATCATCATCATCATCTCATCATATTTATCATCATCCATTTCATCATCATCATCATCATCATTTCATCATATTTATCATCATCCATTTCTCATCATCATCATCATCATCATATTTATCATCATCCATTTATTCATCATCATTTCATCATCATTCATCATCATCATCATCATATTTATCATCATCCATTTCATCATCATCATCATCATATTTATCATCATCCATTTCATCATCATCATCATCATCATATTATCATCATCCATTTCATCATCATCATCATCATATTTATCATCATCCATTTCATCATCATCATCATCATATTTATCATCATCCATTTCACCATCATCATCATCATATTTATCATCATCCATTTCATCATCATCATCATCATCATCATATTTATCATCATCCATTTCACCATCATCATCATCATATTTATCATCATCCATTTCATCATCATCATCATCATCATCATCATATCTATCATCATCCATTTCATCATCATCATCATCATCATCATCATATTTATCATCATCCATTTCATCATCATCATCATCATCATCATCATATTTATCATCATCCATTTCATCATCATCATCATCATCATATTTATCATCATCCATTTCATCATCATCATCATCATCATCATCATATTTATCATCATCCATTTCATCATCATCATCATCATCATCATCCATTTCATCATCAACCTTATCATCATCACCATCATGTGCTAATATTTGTAGCTTGCTGTGAAGCCCATGACTCCCCCGGACATTTTCCAGACGTCTTTGTTTATCCATTTGCTCCAGATGTTGTAACCTCATCTCTTGCTTTCATTCACCTTCTGTGGCTACTCCATTTTCTGTCACAGCGCTATCCTTGTATTACCTTGGCTATCTATATACTGGCATTTCTACACAAAGCATGAGAAGCCTCAAGGATTCTTTTTACCCCCTCAGGTTGGGTGTTATTGTATACAGTAAAACCTCTCGTATTCGGACCCTCATTATTCGAACTTTGACATTATTCGGACCTCCTTTTTTTTTTTAGGGTCAAAATTTCCGAGCTAATATATACACCTAGAATTTTTTTTTTTTTTTTTTTTTTTTTTTTTAGGGGTCAACATTTCCTACCTAATACACACAAACCTCGATTTCCCGGACTAATAGGGGGGAGCACTGGTCCGGGAACCGCAAAAGTCCGGGAATCTAAAAAAAAAAAAAAAAAAAGTCCGATGCCATTACCCACCCCCGGACGTTTATCCTACTCTAGTATTTACTGTCCGGCAACCGCCAATATCAACTACCCTGCCGCGGACTTTTACGTGTTCAGAAAGTGTTCAATAGTCTCAAGAGACGTTCCTGCACCAGGGGCAGTGGGGGTCAGGGGACTAACGGAGGCTGTGCAGGTGAACTGTGAGTGTCGTGTGTCCAAATGTAAACAATACGACCGCTGAGCATGCTGCCACCTGGCGGGAGGCAGCAGAAAGTGTTCAATAGTCTCAGAAATGTTCTTGCACCAGGGGCAGTGGGAGTCACGTGATTGACGGAGGCTGTGCAGGTGAACCGTGAATGTTGTGTGCCCAAATGTAAACAATACGACCGCTGAGCATGCTGCCACCTGGCGGGAGGCGCGGACACTGACCAGGGGTGACAGGAGACGCTCGGACCGCCGGACAACTTGGTCAATTTACGAACAGGACCAGGCATTTCAACGCTAAAAAAAAAAAAAAAAATTTTAAAAAAATAAAAAATGTTCGAGACTGACATATCCCCGGACCTCGGATTTTGTCCGGCAAATCCGATATCCGGGAAATCGAGGTTTGTGTGTAATACACCTAGATTTTTTTTTTTTTTTTTTGAGGGGGCGAAATTTCCTACCTAATATACAGGAGAACCTCATTTAACCGGCATTCAAAACAACGGCACTAATCGACCCAGGCTTTTTTTTTTTTTTTTTTTTTTTTTTTTTTTTTTTTTTTTTTTTTTTCTCCACTGATAAACTCTGGAACTCTCTTCCTGTTTCTATTTTTCCACTTTCCTATGACTTGCATCTTTTCAAAAGAAGAGTAACAAGACACCTCCCGAACTAAATTGGCTCACCCTCTTTTTTATTTTATTCTCTGACTGTCTTCTTTATAGGGACTTGCCAACTAAGCGGGCTTTGTGTTACCCATTTTTGTTGTGCCCTTGGCCGGTTCCTTGTGATGAAAAAAAAAAAAAAAAAAAGGATTTTGGGCGATTCCATAAGAGTAACTCTCAAAACAACGGCAAAATGAGTTATCCGGCATGCGCTCCCCCCCCCGAGGGTGCCGGATAAACGAGGTTTTCCTGTATATACACCTAGATTTTTATTTTATTTTTATTTTTATATTTTTATATAAATACATATCCCCCCATATATAATCCCCCCATTATTCGGATCCTTGCATTACTCGGACCACTCCTTGGCCCAATTAGTCCGAATATGAGAGGTTTTACTGTAATGACACTTGCCAGGGTGGGCTCTCATGTCAACTGTTCTTATATAATTCTGAGAGATTCCTGCTAAACTATTTGAGTGTTACTGGGGATACTGCTTTGTCACTTTATTTGTAGGAGTCAGTGCATCAGTACAGTAATGATTATATAGATGATCTTGCTCCATGGCAGGGTGTGCGCAGCTATGTGGAGACCGCCGAGGTGCTGCATCGGTACCGCCACCTGCCTTCCTTCGACGCCATCCACCACGACTGTGAGGCTGCGGTGGGGCGCCTCAACGCAGCACTCAAGGAACAGCTGGCCCTTAAAGAGGTAAATTGTGGTGGACTAACATTTCAAAAGTTGACCCTATTTCTGACATTATTGCTACCGTAGATAACAGTGAAGTCGCCAGTTCTACGTTTCTTTGTTATTTACAGACGTGTGGTGGCGTTAATACTTACATTTGTACATCCATGATTTCAGGAAAGTTAGAAGGGTCTATCTGGAAAGTCTGTGTCATTTTGTGTCTTATTCTGTGTCATATTAGGGCTATAAATGAACAAATTACAAAAATAAAACCGAGTGGCGACCTCACTATACCTACTACAGTAAAGTCGCCAGCTAGTATTTTAACCCAACAGTTGAGTCGCCACTCTGGGGAATTCAGGGAAATTAGAGGTAAAGTAAAACAAGTCTATATATATATTAGCTGCGGAAGATGCTTGGATATATAAAAATTCCTCTGCCAACGTGAAAATAAATTCTATTTAAGTTTGAAAGACCTGGCAAGTCTGTGTCTTGCCGCCCGTAAAGCTACTGTTTACCGTCTGTCATCGCGCGAAGAAAAACGTGAGAAACAAAATGCGCAACAGTTATACTTGCAGATACAAAGCATAAAACAACGCTGAAACAGGGTAGATTATACAGTCATGATATAAACTACTGTGTAACATCTTCAGTGGCACATAAAAATCAGTAGTGATGCTATAATTCGTAATACTTGGCGCCTGGCGACTTCACTGTTATCTACGGTAGTGATTGGGGGTAAAAATGACAAGCTCTAGTAATAGTATGCAATCTAGAGAGTTAAGAGGAAGTGCAGAGAAAAAAAAATGACGAGCTCTAGTAATAGTATACAATCTAGAGAGTTAAGACCAAGTGTAGACAAGACCAAAATATGAACAGAACCCCAATTCTGAGCCGTGGTGAATGTATGTGGCCTGGGTAGACAAAAGGCAGTGTTGCATGGATGAAAACTTTCAAGTGACTGGATGCATGTCATGTGATTCCACCGGAAAAGAAGGAAGAGTGCCTCAGGACGAAAAAGACTACCTGTGTGTATGGGAAAAGGACTAAGAGTGAGTGTGGTGGTTACAAGGAATTACCGTATTTTACGGCTTATAAGACGCACTTTTTCCCCTAAAAAATACCCTGAAAAATACTCCTGCGTCTTCCAAGACGAATGTTGTAGGAGGTTAGCTTAGGTAGCTATTCAATTCAGCCTCTTATATGATGTAATCTCAGTACTTACCAGTTACAAGTATTTAGAATACCATAAGACATTCAAATAAACTAATCTGTCTTCACACTGTGATGTTTACTAAGATACTGGCGGGAGCCGTTCCGCCTCGGCAGATTGGCGCCAACAGCCATTCCGTGTATAAGGAACTTTTTTGTTACATTAGATGAAAGTTTGTGTACTCGTGTATATGCAGCCATCACAAATACAGGAGAACCTCATTTAACCGGCATTTAAAACAACGGCACTAATCGAACCAGGCTTTTTTTTTTTTTTTTTTTTTTTTTTTTTTTTTTTTTTTTTTTTTTTTCTTTCCCCTGGGCTTCCAGCAGGGAGGACCACGGGCTAGCTTGAGCCCATCAGAGAGATCCTGTGAAAAAAGAGAGGAGAGTTCGTGGTGCTGGCGTGCGACACGAGGACTGGCTTGTCCATCCTGACGAGGAGTGCGGGGTAGAAAGGGGCACTCAGCAGGATAACTCAGGCATTAATTAGGTATAATTATTTCAAAAACTGAGAAAATCGGCAGAAATTTAGTTCAAATTTGGCGGGGTACGCAGGGTTGGCAACCCTTTCATCCCTTTCACTGGTAAACTCTGGAACTCTCTTCCTGTTTCTATTTTTCCACTTTCCTATGACTTAAATCTTTTCAAGAGAAGAGTAACAAGACACCTCCCGAACAAAATTGGCTCACCCCCCTTTTTTATTTTATTCTCTTACTGTCTTCTTTGTAGGGACTGGCAACTAAGCGGGCTTTGTGTTACCCATTTTTGTTGTGCCCTTGGCCAGTTCCTTGTGATGTTAAAAAAAAAAAAAAAAAAAAACATAAATAAATAAATTGTGGGCTTTTGGACGATTCCATAAGAGTAACTCTCAAAACAACGGCAAAATGAGTTATCCGGCATGCGCTCCCCCCCGAGGGTGCCGGATAAACGAGGTTTTCCTGTACTACACGCATACAGGAAAATTAAAACAATACGTGGTGAGGCACAGGAGGCAGGCAACGTAGTGAGGCACGGGAGGACGTGAGAGGAGGTGTTTACACTCAGGACGATAAAGCCAGACTGATTGACACGCCAGGCATACAGCTGAGCACCGCCGCGGTCGGCTTTGTTTTCACTCCCGCCGTCCGACCTGCGTGTACATGATCAGCCAGCCAACATGTATCATTTACCACCACCACCAGGCTGTCACACGTATCACAAGCTCTTCAGTCCTGGAAATTATCACCCATAGCGAATTCAGCAAAACTATTTACTTATACAGGGAAGTCCCGAAGATACGAGCAGTTAGGTTCCACCTGGCATACTCGTAAAGCGAAATCTCATATAACGAAACGCTTAACTAATGGTAAAATATAGGTTTGGTTCCAGGACCCCAACAATTAAAAAAGAAAAGAAAAAAAAAAGACGTTTTTCAAGCTATAATAAAATTTGGTAATATTTAGTAGGGGTGCGAGAACCCCTTGAGGAATCCTATGGTCCCTGGTGATATCCTATGGTGCTATCACATGCGTGGGAGCTGACCTGACTTCTTCAGGAAGGCACATATTATACAGCTGATAACGGGGTGTTGTGTTGTGCGGGCGGATCCGATGTCCGCCGCCAACGGAGATCTCCTTGGTAATTATTTAGTAGGAAAGCGAGGACCCTTTGAGGAATCCTATGATCACTGGTGATATCCTATGGTGCTATCACAGGCGTAGGAGCTGACTGTCTTCTTCAGGAAGGCACAGGTGAGGCGGATGACGGCGGTTTTTGAGAGAGGCGGCGGACGGGGCAGGCCGCCGCCTCCTCCGCCAAGGTAGGTTTGGGCAGGCTTAAACGTCTTATCACTCGTTATTATACAACTTAGTGATTATGGTGAGATGTTATATCCACGTGTCATTATCTAAATCAATGTAGCACCGTGTGTCACCTTAAATAAGGGTGATTTAAAGATGTTATGATGAGGTGACTGCTGGCCGAGCTGGCGGGGCAGAGAGTGACGGAGAAATACTTGCTGCGGAGCCGCCCCATATCACAAATATTCACCATTTTAACACACATACACACCTTCTACCACCAATACACTAGCAACACAGGCTCCTTACTTATATATCTTACTATCTGATACATTAAAACTACTTAAAATGCAAGCATTAAAAATAAAACGAGAATTAGTTTTAGATGACGGGGACAGAAGGCGGAGAGGCAGTCTGGCATGCCATTCTTGCCCGGAAATATGTATCGCTGGCTTGTTATTGGTCGAGAAGTTTTAAAAACTGTTTGTCATTGGCTGGTGACGGATGACGCCTTAGCCAGTCACAACCTTCCTACTCGTTTACGACCTATCGAGGGAGCTTTCAATCAGCTTTGTAGCTTCCGTCATTAGGGAAAGTAGTATCTAGGTAGTGCGAGAGCAGGTTGTTGCTGTCCATACTACCTCCGTTGCTGACTTCTCGCCCAGGGTTGTGAATTTTTGTAGGCCACATTGTCGTACTGAGCCACCAGAATTATCATATTTTCAGATTGATTATCGTACAACCTTAGGTAAAATCATATAGTCAGTAAATGACTTTATAATTTTAGTAAATAACTTGGTAATTTTACTCACCCCAGTTTGAATGTCGTAACATTGGATTTTTGATCTCGTATATTGAAAATAGACCCTAATTTACACATCTCGTATCATCGGATTCTCGTATATCGAATGCTCGTATAACGGGACCTCCCTGTAATATCGCATACAAGCTAGTAAATAAAAATAGCTGATGAGGAGTGGTGAATGAAGATAATGAATAGTGAGTGTGTTCTGGTGTGAAAATGACTGAAATGAAAATATTTTGGTGGTCTGTTCTTTTCTTTTTTTCTTAGAAATTTCTGTAAAAAATCAGGGTGCGTCTTCCAAGATGCAGCGTCTTATAAGCCGTAAAATACGGTAGTTTGTTGAGCTCCCCGTGGCAGTGTATTGTAAAATCTTTATATAATGATTACAGGAAATTACAAATGGAAAGGTTAGTGAGGAGCAAGACAAATCTAGAACTGGTTGAAGGTTTGTGTAGATCAGATCTTCGATACAAGAATGATAATCAAGGAAATTTTGACAAAAGACATAAAAGAGCGTTCATTCATGGAATTAGAGAAGGTATATGAAAGAAGAGTGGGAGGCAATGTGGAATGTATTGAAGGTTTATGGAGTAGATTGTAGATAAAATGTTGTTGGATGGAGTGATAACATTGCTGTCTTCGCATCACGCTATACTACAAGCAGAGCACAGGGAGGTCCCGTTATACGAGCATTCGGTATACGAGATGTGTAAATTAGGGTCTATTTTCAATATACGAGATCGAAAATGCAATGATACGACATTCAAACTGGGGTGAGTAAAATTATCAAGTTCAAAATGTGCACCCTACCACTCCCTGGCTGGACAAAGGGGGATTTAGTTGACCCCAGTGAGGTCACCCCTAGCAAGCCGTGACCTGAAGTATTATGGAGCATATGGTAATATTATAGAAGTAATTAAGCATATGTGCGCGGCCTGACATTTAGGGATAATTAGCAGGAGTGCGGCCCCAACCTTGGGACGGCAGTCAGGTCACCCCTAGCAAGGCGTGACCTGAAGGGTAATTAAGCATATGGCGCGGCCTGACCTTTAGGGGTAATTAGCAGGTGTGCGGCCCCAACCTTGGGACCCTACACTACCTTCTCTTGTATCACGCGCGTCCCCTACATTACAAAGTCTTTTTCGCTTATTATGCATGTTATATGTTTAATTAATGTGCAGTTATGTTATATTGTGTGCTATTTTCTCTTTCAGAATGTTTTTTCTACAGAATAGGTAGTACAGTGTGGGTAATATAGACGCTGTGTTTGTTGTGTTTGCTATAGTTTATTTTAGCTTGTAAAACATGTCTTTTTTTTTGTCTTTTTTTTTGTCTTTTTTTTTTTTTTAATAATAAATTGATGGGGTCCTGGAACCAAACCCATATTTACCATTAGTTATGTGTTTCGTTAAACGAGATTTCGCTTTACGAGTATGCCAGGTGGAACCTAACTGCTCGTATCTTCGGGACCTCCCTGTATTAAAAAAAATTACAAAATTTGGTAAATGATTTAGTTTGATGAACTAGTCAGGTGATAAAGGCTGACTTTATAAACAGGATACCCAATCATATTTTATCCAGCCAATGCAGTCAGCAGCTTTTATATTTCTAAGATAACTTCTGGCTTTTCATAAATGTGTATTTTCTCATTTTGTTCTTCAGAAAATAACTTTAGGGAAATTGATGTGCTCGTGCCTGTCCCTTTCTTTTTTGGCTTGTCAGTTTTGTTGTGTAGCTTCACGGCTGTAGTTGTGTGAAGAGGGGAACCTTGCACCTCTCCTTCCTTCTGAGACTCAAGAAATGTTTCTGCAAGATGTAGTCTTTACTTTAATCTTTTCTCACAAATTATGTTGGACATTTTCAAGCTAATACAATCCAATATATAAAGGGCAATGTCCATATGTTTGTTACCGTACTCCTCCCACAGTTTTCGTCGGAGAAGGCTGTAAGTGGTCTCATTAGAACTGGAAGGCTCTTAACTTTTTTTACATCATCATTTTTATTTTTTCAATTCGGAGATATATATTCGGAGATAGGCAGGGATAGAGGGATAGAGGTTTTATTATTATTATAGGTTTACACTATTATTATGCAAAAAAAAATAAACACGGGCAACGCCGGGTATCCTGCTAGTTAATTATAAAGCTGAATTTAGATATATAACTTATATGAGGAGAATGAGAACTGTTGGCATTTTGTATCTTGTTTTTTTATATTGGCTATTATTACATAAGGGAAAATTGATCATTCCTGTGCGGTTTCAGGGAAGTGCTCGCCATTTGACTGAGTGCGTCGACCTCCTCCTGCAACTCGGGGAGCCGGCGGGAGGGCTCTGTGACGACTTCCTGTCCCACGCCCGGACCAAGCTGGAGGACGACCTTGCCAGCCTGACGCGCCTTGCCGAGGCCGCAGCGGAGGCGGAGCAGGAGGGCGGCGCGGGCCAGGAAGGTGGTGAGGCAAGGGAAGGGGCGGAGGAGGTCAAGGAGGTCTCACAGGAAGGGTCGGGTGGGGGTGATCCGGGCAAGGCGGTTACCATGGTGAGCAAAGGTTGTGTTCTTGTGATCAGCTTGAAATTGTTATTGGATTTTTTCTTCTTAAATCTCTGGAGACATGAGAAATAACTAAATAATATTTCTGAGTGGATTTGCAGTATATCGTGGTAAATAAGGCAACATTCAATATAAAAAATATGAAAAAACAGTGTCTATCATATGGATCAGGTATAAAGAATGTGGTGTTTGATTGTGGATATTTTTGTTCAGGATATTCTTGAGTTTGTGGACATGTGCCACGAGACCTTTGTGGGCAACCTGTGGATCGTGATCTCCTCTTACAAAGAAATGTTTCTGAGAAGTCCAGACGAGAGAGGGAGGTGAGTCAATATAGAAGTATATATAACGGGTAAAAATATTGTGTGTTCGTGTGACTGACAGACAGGAATTTAAACAGACAGACAGTTGGCTATATACAGACAGAAAGATTGAGAGGAACAGAGACCCACATTGACAAACAGACAGACAGTCGGTGATATACAGACAGAAAGATTAAGAGGATCTAAATATATGTTGTGAGAAGGCAGCAAGCATTATGAAAACTCAGCCTTGATGTCAATGCTTAGAATGTGTCAAATTATGTAATGTAGGAATTTAGAATGATAGTTTTCTTAGATACTTTAATTTGTAAGTGAATTTGGCAGGTCTTCAGGAGAGAGGGAGGAGAGTCAATGCTGAAGTAAATAAATGTTGTGAGAAGGCAGCAAACATTGTGAAAACTCAGCCTTGATGTCAATGCTTTGGGTGTGCGAAGTAATGTAATGTAGGACTTTAGAGTATATAGTGTAGTTATTAGAGTAGTATAGTTAGTATAGAGTATATTGACCCCTCGAGGCCCAGAACGTAATTTCCATTGTAATTTGGGTACCATTAGACGATTATTAGTGAATATAAATAGTATTTTATAGACACGACCTGTTTAGTATCCTTGTCCACTATCTAATTTCGTATATTCAGCTACTTTTCGTAATTTTATGGCTAACAACAGACAATTTTATATAGCAAAGGAAAGATCTGGGCGTGAAGGGGTTAAGTTTTCTTAGATATTTTCATTGGTAAGTGAAATTGTCAGGTCTTCCAGTGTGGCTCTGGATAAGCTGCGATCCTTTGTGACGGGGCTGGTGGAGCAGTATGTGGCCGTGGTGGGCGTGAGGGTGGCCGGCGAGCCTGACACCGCACACTACGCCCCGCTCACCACCGCGCTGGACAAATTCCACCGCCGCCTTCATGCCATAACACAGCTCCTGCCTAACACCAACTTTGGGGAGTAAGTTACCAATGTTTCATCAAGATCTTTACCTGTCTGCATATCAGGCGCCTAGAATTGAAACGGCACAAGCGCCACTTTAAAAAAAACTGAGAAAAACGCCCTTAAAGTTTAATCTAATGTCTTCATTTGTTGCTGATTTACTTTGAAAACACTTTAGGTGCATTTTTTTCATTGGTAGAAAGTGGCGCTTGTGCCGTTTCATATCTTTATTTTCTTAGATTAAACTTTAAGCGCGTTTTTCTCAGTTTTTTAAAAGTGGCGCTTGTGCCGTTTCAATTCTAGGCGCCTGATATGTCTGTGTCTATTATAAAATGGAAGTAAGGAAAGGGATATGTAATGAATCAGTTAAGTGTAAGTGTAAATTTAGGCTATAACTTAATTTTATTATACCAAGATGAAGCTACAGTATGATAACTACCTAATGGCAGAAAGTATTTTGAGTCTAAAGTTCTCACAGTTTGGTTTATGTAGGCGAGGAGTTGTGAGGATGAGGGTATAAAGCTTGTATTGTGGCATTTGTTTCCAGCACAGCACTTGCCCTTGTCATAGAAGCAGGGGAGGCGCGTTGCAGCTCCTCCCTGACAGCCCTCAAGGTGGGACTGGCAACCAACCTGGGAGACGTCAGACACGCGCTGGCTGCTCCTCGGCACCTCACGCAGGACGGCACGGAATCCACGCACCGCCAGCTGAACGAGCACCTCACACGCCTTGTTGCTGCCACCGCTGCTTCCATCAAGGAGAGAGTGACGGCATTACAGGTGATATATTGCACATTAACCCCTACACGCCCAGAACGTAATTTTCATTGTAATATAACCACCACTCGACGATTTTATAAACTAAGCAATTTTATATAGATATGACCTGTTTAATATCCTTGTCCACTAGCTTATTTGGTATATTTAGTTACTTTTTCGTAATTTTATGGCTGACAACACACTTTTATATAGCAAAGGAAAGATCTGGGCGTGAAGGGGTTAAAGAACATCATTTATAGTACTGTTCACTGTTCTAGTATAGGCTTTATTTACTACTTTATCCAGCTATACACTCATACAACCTCTCGCAAGTAAAGTTAGATAGATTTGGCATGAGATATGAGCCTTCAGAAAGAGATATTTTTAAACCTTTTTTTTAATCACCCATTCAGGAAACATTTGTAAGCCCTGCATTGAACTAACTTGTAGTGATGGAGACATGCCGATTGTCCGGGTTTGGCTATGATAGAATACAAAATAATTGTCTTCTGTGGGTTGCTGAGCTGGAAGTGTAACAAACACTCTCACCGTGTCCCTCTATGACACGGTAAAGAAGAAGACAAGAAGTAACGGATTCAAGCTGGAAAAGCGTAATTTAAAAAAGAAATAGGGAAAAATTGGTTCACACATAGGGTGGTAAATGATTGGAATGGACTCAGTAGACAGGTAGCTAGTGCGGAGTCATTAGAGAGCTTTAAAGGGAGGCTAGATCATTTTATGGTGAAGATGAAAGGTGGATGTAGGTAGTGTTAAGTAACAGGAACTACCTCGTGTAGGTCTCGCGGCCTCTTGTAGCTTCCTTATTTTCTTATGTTCTTATGTGTCCCTCCATGACAGGCGTTTACGCAGCCCAAGCACACCTTTGCCGTGAGGGCGGAGTTCCGACACCAGTTTTGCCGTGCTCTGGTGCGTGAGGGCGTGGTGGTGGCCTTCTTCCTGCACCTCACCGACATCATGCTGCAGTTCTGCCACAAGAAGGACAAAGACCCCGTGCTGCTGCTGCTGCTGTCACGCATGTGCCTCGACCTCCACACCTCCACCGTCCACTACCTGGTAACGTGATGAAATAATACCTAATGTACCTAATACCTATAAAATACCTAAAGCCTATTTAAGGCCAGGTTGCTATCATGTTGTTATGTTTGTTATTGTCTTTAATGTACTGTCTAAATAAATGTATGTGTGGCCTGTTATGTATACAAGTGGCCTGTTATGTATACAAATGGCCTGTTATGTATACAAGTGGCCTGTTATGTATACAAATGGCCTGTTATGTATACAAGTGGCCTGTTATGTATACAAATGGCCTGTTATGTATACAAGTGGCCTGTTATGTATACAAGTGGCCTGTTATGTATACAAGTGGCCTGTTATGTATACAAGTGGCCTGTTATGTATACAAATGGCCTGTTATGTATACAAATGGCCTGTTATGTATACAAGTGGCCTGTTATGTATACAAATGGCCTGTTATGTATACAAGTGGCCTGTTATGTATACAAATGGCCTGTTATGTATACAAGTGGCCTGTTATGTATACAAGTGGCCTGTTATGTATACAAGTGGCCTGTTATGTATACAAGTGGCCTGTTATGTATACAAGTGGCCTGTTATGTATACAAGTGGCCTGTTATGTATACAAGTGGCCTGTTATGTATCACAATGGCCTGTTATGTATACAAGTGGCCTGTTATGTATACAAGTGGCCTGTTATGTATACAAGTGGCCTGTTATGTATACAAGTGGCCTGTTATGTATACAAATGGCCTGTTATGTATACAAGTGGCCTGTTATGTATACAAATGGCCTGTTATGTATACAAGTGGCCTGTTATGTATACAAGTGGCCTGTTATGTATACAAGTGGCCTGTTATGTATACAAATGGCCTGTTATGTATACAATGGCCTGTTATGTATACAAGTGGCCTGTTATGTATACAAGTGGCCTGTTATGTATACAATGGCCTGTTATGTATACAAATGGCCTGTTATGTATACAAGTGGCCTGTTATGTATACAAATGGCCTGTTATGTATACAAGTGGCCTGTTATGTATACAAATGGCCTGTTATGTATACAAGTGGCCTGTTATGTATACAAGTGGCCTGTTATGTATACAAGTGGCCTGTTATGTATACAAATGGCCTGTTATGTATACAAGTGGCCTGTTATGTATACAAATGGCCTGTTATGTATACAAATGGCCTGTTATGTATACAAGTGGCCTGTTATGTATACAAGTGGCCTGTTATGTATACAAGTGGCCTGTTATGTATACAAGTGGCCTGTTATGTATACAAATGGCCTGTTATGTATACAAGTGGCCTGTTATGTATACAAATGGCCTGTTATGTATACAAGTGGCCTGTTATGTATACAAATGGCCTGTTATGTATACAAGTGGCCTGTTATGTATACAAGTGGCCTGTTATGTATACAAGTGGCCTGTTATGTATACAAATGGCCTGTTATGTATACAAGTGGCCTGTTTTATGTATACAAATGGCCTGTTATGTATACAAATGGCCTGTTATGTATACAAGTGGCCTGTTATGTATACAAATGGCCTGTTATGTATACAAGTGGCCTGTTATGTATACAAGTGGCCTGTTATGTATACAAATGGCCTGTTATGTATACAAGTGGCCTGTTATGTATACAAGTGGCCTGTTATGTATACAAGTGGCCTGTTATGTATACAAATGGTCTGTTATGTATAAAGCTTTCAAGCTGAGCAGTAATATTCAAGCATGTATCTCATGTACTAGATACATTTTTGAGAGATGACTAAATTGAATCAAGATAATGACTTGCTTCTCCCGAGGAAGTATAGTCTTGTATATTAGGTAACATTAGTGAAATAAGGAAGCACTGTAAAATGTCTACTTCCCACCTCTTTCTGCCTAACCTCCCAAGCAGTGACTGTCAACTAATCAGTAGTGAGAGCAGAAATGCACTAAAATATTGACATGGTTTTGTTAGTTAAGTTGATAGATAAATAATTACATCAGCCATAGACCACTGTATACCTGGACTGTTCACGCGACAATGTTTTGAATTGCGGGGCTGCATAGGGGCCCACGGGGCGCGGACAAGAGATATATAGTCTATGGACCTATCATATAGACTGGTTTATCAGTATATATGGTATACTGTAACTTCGTAAATGTTGTTCTATAATATTATCAATAAAAAACAGTTAAAACCGCAAAAATGCCATTACGAGACTATGAAGAATATGCATGAATTTAATGATCATTAACTCTTCGCCATTTAAAACTTTGCGAGTCAACTTTTATCATGAAGGGTATCAATAGAAGCGCAATTTTTTTAGCTTTCCATTGATGTATTTCGTTATCTGATAATTAATTAGATACCATGCATAAATTAGCTTAAATAAAAATAAATATCAATCGGGTAATTTTCCCGATTGATGATGTTATTTATTTACTTATATATTTTGTTTTCTGATAAATGAATTAGTACCATGTATAAATTAGCGTTGCCTAAATAAATAACCTCATCAATCGGGAAAATTACCCGATTGATGATTTTATTTATTTAGTTAATGCTAATTTATGCATGGTTCTAATTCATTTATCAGATAACGAAATATAGCAATGGAAAGCTAATAAAATTGCGCTTCTATTGATACCCTTCATGGTAAAAGGTGACTCGCAAAGTTTTAAATGGCGAAGAGTTGAAGTGAATATTAAGTTCATGCATATTTCTTCATAGTCTCGTAATGGCATTTCTTTAGCGTGTTTTACTGTTTTTTATTTGATAATATTATAGAACAAACATTTACGAAGATTACAGTATATCATATATACTGATAAACCAGTCTATATGATCCGTATATATATATATATGAATCCGAGCGGCCCTCCGACTTCAGGCCCTTGCGCGACAGGCCGATATTCCGTGCGCAGTCCAGGTATACAGTGGTCTATGTATCAGCCCATGTGTCTCTAAGAGCTTATCAATGTTCCCTCAGTTGAGCCACTGTGATGAGCAGCTGCAGCTGGAGGACAAGAGTGGCCTCACGCCGCTGCACACCATCACGGACGGCATGAAGGAGGCGGGCCAGCGCCTGCTCAACCACTACGTGCACACCCAGGGCGCCTCCATCAGCCAGGTGAGGCAAGGCTCACAACAAGGCTTCAACATTTAACCCCTTCACGCCATGGCCCATGATCTTTCCTTTGCTCTATAAAATCGTCTGTTGATAGCCATAAAATTTCGAAAAGTTACTTAATATACCAAATTAGCTAGTGGACAAGGATATTAAACAGGTCATGTCTATAAAATATTGCTTATAGTCACTAAAAATCGTCTATTGGTACTCAAATTACAATGGAAATTACGTTCTGGGTCTCAAGGGGTAAGGTCTCAAGGTAAAGCTACCATAAAGTAGAATTGCTTCCCTCCCTGGTGGTAGTCAGAGGTGCCCTGGGTACTGTGGTAGTATTGTAAAGAACTTTGAAACTATCAAGCAACTCAAATTGAATCTGAACAGTCAATAGAGCAAACACTTAGCTTATCTGAGGAGAAAGTTATATGAAGCTTATATGAGGACAGTTCATGGGGATATCCTAAAAATACTGATGGAAAGGAGCAAGAAGAAATATATTGAGTGTAAAATGAATGGTTGTAGACAATGAAAAGGAAGGTGGGTGAAGATTTTGGTAAAAACAGAGTTTAATGTATAAAGATAGTAAAAGATTGTACCATACACAAATTAGGAAAGAAATTAGAACAAATACAATGGTTAACCCCTTCACGCCCAGATCTTTCCTTTGCTATAAAAAATCGTCGGTTGTCGATCCATAAAATTGCAAAAGTAACTGAATATACCAAACTAGTTAGTCGACAAGGATACTAAACGGGTTATATCTATAAAATATTGCTTATATTCACTAAAATTCGTCTAATGGTACCCAAATTACAATGGAAATTACGTTATGAGCCTCAAGGTGTTTAAGGAAGCGAAGTAAAGCTTAATATAACAAGATATATATTTTTTCTCACACTGTCTTAATATAACAAGATACATATGTACACACAACCCTCGTTTTCCCGGACTAATAGGGGGGAGCACTGGTCCGGGAATCGCAAACGTCCGGGAATCGCAACAGTCCGAGGCCATTACCCACCCCCAGACGTTTATCCTACTCTAGTATTTACTGTCCGGCAACCGCCAATACCAACTACCCCGCCGCGGACTATTACGTCACTTTGTTGTTGTTTTTAGGGCTGCGAGGATCCCTTGGGGAACACTATGAGCCCTATTGATGTCCTATGATGCTATCACGCACTGTGGTTGACCTGTCTTCCTCAGGAAGGCACAGGTGAGGCGGATCACAGCGTGTTGCCGGGAGGGGGGGACGCCAGCCTCCTCCAGCAGGGTGGGCAGGTCACAGTTGGTGACGTTCAGGGTGAGGAGTTGAGAGCGTAGCACTACACAGTGGGAGTGGAGGCGTGGACACTGCAGCAGAAAGTGTTCAATAGTCCAGAGACGTTCCTGCACCAGGGGCAGTGGGGGTCAGGGGACTGACGGAGGCGGTGGAGGTGAACCATGAGTGTCGTGTGCCCAAATGTAAACAATACGACCGCTGAGCATGCTGCCACCTGGCGGGAGGCGCGGACACTGACCAGGGGTGACAGGAGACGCTCAGACCGCCAGACAACTTTGTCGATTTACGGACTAGACCAGGCATTTGTCCGGGACTGTGACATATCTCCGTACCTCGGATTTTGACCGGCAAATCCGATATCCAGGAAATGGAGGTCCGGGAAAACGAGGGTTGTGTGTATATTTTTTCTCACACTGTCAGTGTGAGAGAAAAAAAATCTTGTTATATTAAGAGTGTGGTAGAAAAATATATATATCTTGTTGTATTAAGACTGTGTGAGAAAAAAAAAATTATAGCGTTATTTAAATATAACAAGATTTTTTTTTTCTCTCACACTGTTTTAATATAACAAGATATATATTTTTTCTCACACTCTTAATGTAACAAGATATATATATTTTTTCTCACACTTAATATAAGAAGATATTTTTTGTCTCACACTATCTTAATATATCAAGATAAAAAAAAACTTAAGAGAAAATATCTTCTATCAAAAAGGGATTTAATATTTTGAGGGAGTAGCTAATTAATGAGAAAAAATAATTAACATGTATGAAAGAGAGAGAGAGAGAGATTATCTAAGTAGGATTACATTGAAAGATGGAAAGGTACAAGAATAATTAAAAACTTAAATATTAAGCTGGAAAGATATTGGACATGGATTGCGTCACAGCTGAAATGCTTAAATATAGAGGGGACTTAGTAGCATTGGGCACCTCATAGCAAGCTGGCAAATGGAGCTGGATTGATACCTAGGCACTGTCCAAAAGTTATCGTAATATCTATTAAAAAGTAAATAATATGAATGTGGGAACTATCAAAGAATTAAGTTTACTGAATATTGCAACTTAATTGTATAGTTGAGTAAATATTGGACAAATACTTATAACAAAGGGACAGGAGATTAAGAATGGCAAAATTGGTGAAGAATAAGGTAACATAGAAAGTAAGGGCTGTGTGGATCATATTATTAATTTTTTTTTGGGGGGGTGGGGCAGTTTAGGAAATTAGGAATGTTTTTGTTGAGAATATAGTCAATCCTAATTTAATCTCTTCACGCCCAGATCTTTTCTTTGCTATAAAAAAAACTATGTTGTCATGCCATAAAATCATGAAAACTAACTTAAAATACCAAATTAGTTAGTGGCCAAGGATACTAAATAGGTCATATTTATAAAATATTGCTTATATTCACAAAAAATTGTCTAATGGTAGTCATATTACAATAGAAATTACGTTCTGGGCCTCAAGGGGTTAATCCTGCCATGTGTGCTGCAGATGCTGAGGCGCAGTGTGGAGCTGAAGGACTGGCTGGGCTGTGGGGAGCCCCGCAGTGTGCGCCGGGTGATGAGGACTGTGCTGGAAGAGATCTCCACAATTGATACTCAGGTAGGTTGTCATCATGGGATTGTTCTGCTCTACTTGGCCCTTTCCCAAATAACAGGGGTGGTACATAATTGATACTCAGGTAGGTTGTCATCATGGGATTGTTCTGCTCTACTTGGCCCTTTCCCAAATAACAGGGGTGGTACATAATTGATACTCAGGCAGGTTGTCATCATGGGATTGTTCTGCTCTACTTGGCCCTTTCCCAAATAACAGGGGTGGTACATAATTGATACTCAGGCAGGTTGTCATCATGGGATTGTTCTGCTCTACTTGGCCCTTTCCCAAATAACAAGGGTGGTACATAATTGATACTCAGGTAGGTTGTCGTCATGGGATTGGTCTGCTTTACTTGGCCCTTTCCTAAATAACGGGGGTGGTACATAACTGAGAGCAGATTGGTTGAAAACTTTTACAATTTAGAAACCTGAGCAAGTTAACAAACCTTGCCTTTTACACAACCTTCAAATCAATGCAACTAAAGACAGTCTGTAAGCACAATATGAAATGTACAAATCTTTTAAAACATATTTGTACATAAATTTTATTCTTCCTTCGCTGTCATCTACCCTCTTAGTGCATTTTGTTATTTGCATTAGATTCTTACCAGGTATGAGTGCAGCCAGGCAGCCAGGCAGAGATTGCAACTCGCTGCTTCCTCTAATGTTTTTGTAGAAATATCCGAGTTCACCTTAGTCTTCAGTAGAAAATATTATGTCCTTCAAGTAAAAATACATAATGAATATGGAAATACATACAAGAGTTTTGAACATTGTCATGATGTAAACATGTCTACATCCAATTGTGTCTGAAGACATATAATAGAGTTGAATACATCCCTACATTTATTGCCAGTAAATGAACCTTTGTGTTCCACCTGTCTTCAAACCATAGTAGAGTTCACTTCCATTGCAATGATTGAGGCAGCAAAGATAATGCTCCATCTCCTTTGATGGTTTTTTTTTTATAATGAACACAAGTTTTGGCTGGCTGGATCAACTGGGGTATTATGAATATTTGTTAACAATCGATATAATGTCCATGAACATGTATTTGTTTAACTGAGTCTTATTTTGAGTACTGACCTGACCGTATCCAGTGTTCCAGAATGATTCTTTCTGGATTCTAAACCATTCTGGATCACATTTTTGTAGTCCTGAAGCCCAGCTGTATTAAGTGAGTAAGAACATGCTGTGAAAACTAGAACTGATCGAAACTTGTTGTGGCCTTTTTCTTTTTTTGCATTGGCATCCGAGTACACAGATAGATGTATAGATGTAGATTGTGGCATCAAACTGTGCATTAGTTTTTCAAATGACTGTTTCTTAGTAGGGCTAAAACAGGCTAAACATAATGAGTATCTTTTGTGTGTGCAGGTTGGGGCGCTGTATGAAGAAGGGAACCATCGGGACCGCTCCTCAGACTCCTCCCGCCGCACCTACCACAGGTCACCCACCTTCACACACCATGTTAACCCCTTCACGCCCAGATCTTTCCTTTGCTATATAAAATTGTCTGTTGTTAGCCATAAAATTTCAAAAACTAACTGAATATACCATACTACATTAGTTAGCGGGCAAGGATACTAAACAGGTCATATCTATAAATATTGCTTATATTAACTAAAATCATCTAATGGTACCCAAATTACAATGGAAATTACGTTCTGGGTCTCAAGGGGTTAAATTGCCCTGTTTGGAACTTTGGATTAATGTGAAGTTATTTTATGATAGGAACATTATCTACGTTTGTTGCATTAATTGAATCACAGAGAGAGTAGAGCACTTAATATCTAATCTTATTTTGATTTCTGAATAGGGCAGAGCAGAAAGAGTATGTAATGTTAAGTTAGTGAAAAACTAATTTCTTCACCTATCTACTGAACATAACTTTCAGACAAATATTTTCTTTTCGGCAATGACACTCAACTCTCCCTTGTATTCACTCAAGATTCTTAGGCTGTCCTTTACTAAAAAAATTAACCAGAAATTTGTTTAATATCTCTTGTTAAATTAGCTACGGTGAAGTTAGGAAACCTGTGGCATCTTCATCAAATTTCTTTCCCTCCCAATTGCTTACTCTTTATAGGGGCCTTGTATGCTCATTAACCCCTTCACTCCCAGAATTTTCCTTTGCTATATAAAATCATCTGTTCTTGAGCCATAAAATTACGAAAAGTAACTGAATATATCAAATTACATAGTCGACACGGATACTAAACAGGTCATATCTTTAAAATATAGCTTATAGTCACTAAAATTGTCTAATGGTAGCCAAATTACAATGGAAATTACGTTCTGGGCCTTAAGGGGCTAACAGAGTATGCCTCATGTATGGGGGTTTTCCACTCATGTCTATTGAACAGGGTGGAGTCAAAAGTTCTTCATCTTATCAACTTCCCTCCACTCACTGCCTGTCTTCAATCACTCAAACACCGCCGCAATGTTACTTCTCTCTATATCTTCTACCATTATTTTCTTGGTTACTGCCCTTTTGAACTTGCTGACTGCATGCCTCCCCTCACATGGCCTCATTGCACAAGACTTGCTACTTACTTCCTCTCCTCCCTGCTCTGTCCATCACACTAATGCAAGAATTACCCAGCATCTCCACTTCTTTATCCCTTTTACTGTTAGATTATGGAACTTCCTTATTCTATTTTCGTCATTCCTGTAATTTAAAGTCTTTTAAGAGAGAAGTATTAACACCTTGAGACCCAGAACGTAATTTTCATTGTAATTTGGATACCATTCGATGATTTCTAGTGATTATAAGCAATATTTTATAGATATGACCTGTTTAGTATCCTTGTCGACTAAATAATTTGGTATATTTAGTTACTTATCGTAATTTTATGGCTAACAACAGACAATTTTTTATAGCAAAGGAAATATCTGGGCGTGAAGGGGTTAAGGTACCTCGTAGACTAAATTGGCCATCTATCAAGGCCCATTTTACTGGCTGTTTCTTGAGGGCTGGCAATAGTTTTTCTTCATCCTTTATACTCTTAGTCAGCCTCCCTATGAAAAAAATAATTTATTTGACTAAGATTGAAATTAATTGTTAAGACATCAATTAATCCTGATGTCCTTTACAGTGTGAGTGCTTCCCGAGGGGCAGGCGGTCGGTCTGGCTGGTCCTCTTACACGCCAAGTCAGCTGGACAACAGTCTCGTCGCCAACCTCAACAAACTCTGGTCGGAGCGCATTGAAATATTTGCTCCGGTTGAATTCACCAGGTTATCAATATTGACTGGGATTATCAAGATTAGCTTAAAGGTATGGCTTCCCAGTGTTCTATACATAATTGTACTTTCTATGCATGATAGGATATAGTAGGAGGCAAGTTATATAAGGTATTTATTTGAATGAACTGTGCTTGGTTTTGTCCCCCCACACACATTTAGTAGAGAGCCTTATGTTACAAAAATCTGTACATGTAGTCATCCACTGATTATAGTCTATTTTTTTTATTGTGGTCAAAATGCAGTAAGGAAGCCACGCCCCCTGCCTCCCCCTCTATTCTACGGGGCAGCTGATTGGTGCATTCCTCGTATCATCACCACCAATCACAATATCTTCACTACTTAACAGCGGCGTGACCACTGGACAGCAATCTTCACTACAGAGGGATTTTTGATTTTGTCACCCTTTGTAGTGAAGATTGCTCTGTCCAGTGGTGAAAATATTGTGATTGGTAGTGATGATACGAGGAATGCACCAATCAGCTGCCCCGTAGAATAGAAGGGGAGGCAGGGGGCGTGGCTTCCTTACTGCATTTTGACCATAATAAAAAAATAGACTATAGTTACATAAGACAAGGCACTCCCATGATGTGGATGTTGCAAAGTTCCTTTAACTCCCTCTGTAGGCATGCACGTATATTTATACGGTACATATTTGTAGCTCGGGTTTCCTCTATCAGGATTTCCAAAAACCATAAATTCCCAAAACCCTAGATATTTTAAGTGGCCACTTCGGAATGGCAGGCTTCATAGTAGTTTGTCGTGTAGCCTCTGTATTTTGATTTAGTGTGAGACGGCTGCCACGTGACAATTCAAGTGTAGTAATAGTTGGAAATTAATCCAAATAATTATTCACTGGAAAACATTTACTTTAGTTTTGTCATCACAGAAGCAGCTGCTAGTGGTTGCTAGTGTACTGTGTTGCCTTGACGACTTTTTCCCTTGATATCCTACTGTTAACAAGGACAACTCCAAATGTAGGGGTGGTACAATACCCAGAGCAGTTTGTTCACAGAAGTACTTAGAATGCAACTCGCAATTTACATATCCTAGTTATTGTGTTTCTTAGAATTAGTGTTTGTGTGTTTCATAGCAACTACCTTCTTATATTTCATTGTTTTTGTGCCGATGTAACTTTTACATCTCTTGATACAGCATTATCTTTCTATTGTTGTTTACATGCAAGTCTTTATCTATTTGAAAACAAACACACACAACAGTCATGAACCTGTTGTTGGTGTTCAGGAATGCACCAACATTCAACCCATGTATGAATCCTCTCAATGTACAAATTTTTCTGTACAGTTTAGCTCTGTGAAATGTATCTCTTCTTATCAATAGAATCATACTGTGCTACTTTAATCACAATATTGTACTTGTCTCAATTCCATTTTGATAAAGTTCATAGTTATTTTTGTGCTATTAATGTTCTCCTGTCAGGAAGAGCATCCGGGGCTAAAACTCATGCCGCAATTTTAAATGAGAACGCCGACAATAGAATTGGAAGCGTATCATCGACCGTTTAACCTCGTAAGACATTATGGGAAAATCTGACCTTAAACCGAAGGATGATGATGATTTTAATGTTTGCCTGTATCCCGCCAGACACTCCTGGAGAGCATACGGTTGCGCACCTTCAGCAGGTTTGGGCTGCAGCAGGTGCAGGTGGACGCCCACCACCTGAGGACCTACCTGTGGTCCTACGTGGCCGACGAGCACGTGCTGAACGTCCTCCTGGATGAGGTGGTGACGTCGGCAAGTGTGCGATCCTGCGAGCCAGAGTTGATGGAGCAGAGAGTGGTGGAATTCATCTGTGACCAAAGCTAGGTAAGTAGCTAATGTTTCAGATTCATGTAAATTGAACTATTATGCTGCTGTAATTGATGAAGTAAAGAATAGTGGACTTTATCCATCATAAGAGTTAGGTATGTCTCCTATATGTCAAGAGTTTCATATTTGTGGAAATTAAATTCACAGGTTCTATTGTAGTGTACAGTAGGATTCATTGTCTTGTAGCATAATAGTTGACAATTGCTGCAGTTAATAGGACCATACACTAAAGTAATAGGGCCAAAGGGTGGTGTAGATTAATAAGTGTTGTAGCAAAGAATTGTAGGGTGATGTAAATGGGTAAGAGCAGTAACAGAGTAAAAGAAAGATATGAGGTGTGATCAAAAAGATCCAAGACTACACACCTATAAAAAGCAGACAATGTGCCTTATTTAAATTTGGCCACCATTCTTTTGAAGTAGTCACGTTGTGCAGCGAGACAGTGCTTCCAGTGCCTCTGCCACCCTTGCTGTGCTCCGTGAAAGTCCCGTTCTTCAAGCGTGTCAAGCATCATCTGCAATATGCGGTGAATCTCCTCCACTGTTGTGTAGAATTTGACAAGTGAGTGTAAAATGTTGGTGAGATGAAACACTGAATGAGGCAGAAGTACTTTAGTTTTTGTATGTTTCAACCACACTGTCTTCCTGAGAGAGATTGGTCAGACTGTTTGGTGTAGCAGCTTATATACTCCTCTGATTGGTCCGCGCCTCGTCTGCCCGCTGCCGTACTGATGACCAACAGGCGCGTGCTTTGGGCAGCCATGAATGTGTGGTTACCCTGTGGAACCCTGTGGTCATTGATATTTCTTGTTGTGATGTAAGTCGCCTCCAGTGTTTTTATATATTATCTAAGATTTTTTTTTCCGGAAGCATGGGCCACATTTATATTGAATAAGATCAATATTGAGATCACATTTATATTGAATAAGATCAATATAAATGTAGCCATGCTAACATGAAAAATGATCTTAGATAATATAAAAACACTGGAGGCACCATACATACATCACAACAAAAAAAATCAACATCCCCAGGGAGGGAGTCATGAATCTGCCCAAAGACACGAGCCTATTGGTGATCAGTAAGGCGGTGCGGACCAATCAGGTAATGAGTTTCCCAGAGGACCTGGCAGCTGAGTCACCAGAGGAGTATATTAGCTGCAACACCACCAGTCTGACCAATCCCTCTCAGGAAGACTGTGGTTGAAAGAGTTAGTACTTCTGCCTCATCCTGTGTTTCTTCTCTCTCACCACCATTCTTCTCCACGGTGTCAAGACAGTGACCCTTCAGCTTGAACTTCATCGAGGGGAAAAGAAAGATGTCACAGGGAGTCAACTCTAATGAATATTGGGGTTAGGGAGCCATGATGTGTTGGTATGGGTCAAAAACTCCCTCGTCCTCAACACACTGAGCGAGTGGCTGTCTTATGGGGGCACCAAATGCCATCGTGGCACAGCTCATGCCGTTTGCACCTAATTTTGTACTTCAGATGCCTCAGAACGGTATATCAGAACTTTGCATCAACAGTCTGAGCAAGACAGTCTCCAGGGCCAGTCTTGAAATTCACAGTGCACAACTGCATATGTTGAAAACACTTAACTTTTTAAGCCTGTTAACCCCTTGAGGCCCAGAATGTAATTTCCATTGTAATTTGGATACCATTAGACTAGACAATTTTAATGAGTATGAGCAATATTTTATGACCTGTTTAGTATTCTTGTCCGCTAGCTAATTTAATATATTTAGTTACATTTCGTATTTATATGGCTAACAGACAATTTTATATTCAAAGGAAAGATCTGGGCATGAAGGGGTTAATGCAGAGTTCTACTGTAAATTTTTGAGGCATCTGAAGTAAAACATTAGGCACAAACAACCCGAACTGTGGTGCAATGGTAGATGACAATGTGCCCGCTCACAGTGTGTTGAGAATGAGAGATTTTGGCCCACACTACCACGATCGTTGCTCCTCGCCCCCACTACTTACTGGATTTGGCTCTCTGCAACTTCTTCCTCTTCCCCAAGATAAAGTAGAAAACGGAAGAGTTGTCTTTTTGATACCGTTGAGAAGATCCAGCGAGACTTGCAGATGGTGCTTGACATGCTTAAAAAATTTGACTTCCAGGGAGCATTTCAATTGTGGCAGAAGAGTTATACGTGGGAGCAGTGTATCGTTGCACAAGGTGACTTCTACAAAGGGGATAGAGATCAAATTCAATCTGGTACATAATCTGCTTTTTATAGGTGAAGTCTCAGAACATTTTGATCCCACTGCAAAATTGTATGAAGGTAAAATGTACACTACAGGTTAAAATGTACGTTTGCAGGATTGCCGGCCATATACCGCTACTCAACTCTAGTCGCCGCACGTTAAGTTGGGGAAAATGGGGCCCCTCGCTTCCCCCTTCCGAACACACGGGATTGGCTGAGGTTGGGTGTTGGGGCTTTACTCCACTTACTCCAAGTTCCGCCCTAAAGCCCCAACACCTAACATCATAGCCAATCCCGGGCGTTCGGGAGGGGGGTATGATGGGGGCCCATTTGCGCCAACTTAAAGTGCGGCGAGTATAACTGGCATCTAGTTTTATAAAATAAGAGTTGAAAAAACCGCAATTACATCATACTTTTATTTTCCACACCAAGCATACCCTTACAATACTCATACAGTAAAGTACCATTGGGAAAAAGTTGTAGTAAAATAGTTTCACCATTGTATGGACAGTTTCAAATACTGATATTTTCAGCACTTTTGACACATTTGTCAACCCTGCCCACTCTGAAGGCACTTCCAACATGGCAGTGGCAACATTCTTAAACATAAATATTGAGACACTTTTAACAACACCGAGCAACCTTTCATACACTATATTCTGACCAACCTAAAATACACTATACTATCAAAATAGCACAAAGACAGTAGTGCACTTCATTAAAGAATTAGAAAGTTTTGCTATTGTAACATGACAAATTACAGCATCTGTCCTCCATACAGAGAACATCTAGGCACCATTTAAGGACAGACTTTCCTCAACTCATAGTGCTTGTTTTTGCTAACAACAGTGTTCAATTTTGGCTTCATAGAGAAGGTAGGGGTGGATGCATCATGGCTGTTACATTATAAACAGCATCATAATACCACTACCATGAAGTTCTTGATTCATAGATGCTAAATGATTATTTCTAGCATAGCAAAGTTATGGAAAAGTCAAATACTTTTGCTACAGAATTACATATTTAATATAAATGAGCAATTCCAACTGTGAACTTCTGAGTCCAGCAACACAGGGCTCTTGAAGGAACTCTTTAAATACGATCACTCGTTTGTAGACTTAAAAACTGTCAAATTGAAATTAATAGAACTTGCACCAACAAATGACAGAAATAAATTGTTAGTTAATAAAAATGAAGTCATTTATACAGTATAACGGAGGCAGCCGTCGTGCACCTCCTCCACCAACTCATTTATTTTCCCACCATGGCACAGTTTTGCCAGTCATGTCTAAGAGAACACCATGACCACATAGAGAGCAAAACTCTATCAACTACACTCAACCAGCCACACTCCTTGACAATTCACTCACTATCTGCTTGTCAGACTCAATCCATTGCTATAACAGATGATGTTAAAAGATAACCTCTACAGTGCACTGAACCTTTAGCAGCGGCAGTGAAGGGCTTGGCTAAAGGATGCATCATGTGGCACGATCCATGTCTTACAGGGATGCAAGGTTCGTAATTTCACTAATGAGTAAATTGTCAAGAGTACATTCATACAATACACTACATAACTCAAATAACTTTTATCTAAATGCAGATTCAAGAAAGCAATTCCTTCTGTGGGATGACTTTCCAGACTTCATTAACACTAAATTACTGTATTGAGAATATTTCTATGTGATCAGGAAAATGTGATCCTCCCAAATTAGGGCAGTAATCTTATTCTTTTGTTGTAATAGAACACGTTTTTATAGCATACTGGATATAGGAACAACAATTTACCAGAGAAGTATCTTAGTTTAATCAGAGATGAATAATTAGTTATAATATTTGCGCTTTCTTCTATACCAAAGATAATTCAGTAAAGAAAAAATTGAAATTACTCATTATAGTAAAACCCATTCTGTTCAGGCTGTTGTCCCGTGATGGGTGTCTGGATTCATGTCTTTTGCATCACACCGAGTCCAGACGGAACAAGGAATAGATGAGGCGTCACCTTGTCTCGGCTTCATCACAACCCATAGGCTATTGATTTAATGGGCTCCTGTATTTTGATTAATTATTTTTCATTAGCTTGCAAGCATCCAGTACATAAATAAATCTGGTCATGTACACAAACTGAGCTGTCAATACATTATATAGAGTAAACTTATTCACCTATTTGTGATTAAAATAAATTGTCTTAAGTGAAAAAAATAAATGCTTTCATTCTGAAGATACAGGTAGGAATAAACTTCACAATTTTGCCAGTAACTTGTGCTAAGAATACACTTAAATTCCTTGTGCCCTGCATCTCAAAATCACAGTATCTCTCACGTCATAACTTTTCTTTGATTAACTTCCTACAAGCATGGGTTTACGTTCCAGGGTTGACACAGAATTCTCCAGCTCCTTGGCAAACTCCTTGAGGAACTCCCCGTAGATCATGGGCTCCATGTTGCGGCCCAGGTGGTAGATCAGGAACCAGTCGCCCAGGTTGCACTTCTTCGCTATGAGATCAAGATTCTGGCGGCCGGCCCAACGTCCACGAGCCTGTGGCAAAAAATATCACATTGAAATAAGTGAGCCGGTAGCTTGGTTATTGTAACTTAATTATTTAAAGTAATCGTCCAGATCCCACTTTTTCTTTGCATAAATTTAAAATTTTCATTCAAAACACCTAATCCACAAAAAATAATTAATTTCCATGCCTTATTTCTGTAAAAACACTACTTTTGTAAAAAGTGCAGGGAAAAAATCAGCCCCATTCCAGCCACCGTGCGAAACTTGCTTATGACGTCCCAGGAGGCCGACAAACTGCATCACACAACCCGCCTTCCCCCGGCGCGCAAACCATCTCCACACATTTATCGTGGCCGTATCGGTCGGAAACGGGTGCTAAGCTCTCTGGAAAGGCACAGCTTTCTTGCTGCACCCATAAAAGATGCAAGTAGTACAGCAATTTCCCGTTTGTCCGGCGCATAGCAGCCAAGACCTTGCCGGATAATTATGCATCACTACCCCCCTAGGCCCCTCTGGCGCCCACGAACCCAATAATAACCAACAAAAATGATGATCGCAGTAATAATAATAATAATGACGAACAGTATATTACCAAATTGTCCGGCGAGAAGAAGTTTAATGGATCTCGCGCCGAAATAAGCGCCGGATTATGCATCACATGGACGATAGTGTTTTAGTACCCGAGCATTATTAAAAAACGTCTGACTGGATGCAAAAAGTGACAACATATTTGTTGATACATTCGATAATGGCTATATTTTGACTGCATCAAATCAGGAATGATGAAATGGTCTGGACGATTATTTTAAGTTTCATCTGAGCTCTTAATGAAGTAACTCATCATATTCACTACATTCTTTCATCCTGAAATGGGTAAAGTCTTAGACTTCCCTCCCATTACATTCCAGTAGTATTTTTTATTATTAGTTTCAACCAGTTATATCAGAAACCTATAATTTGTAATTCAATACATGATAACAGCTTTACTAATTTCAAGATTTTTTCTTAACTTGAAGCAAATTTTTAAAATCTGAATTCACCTTTGCCCCCTGCCTTATACTATGCACGAATGTGAGGCTTGTGGTGTCAGATATCCCTCAGTTTTACAGAAATTCGTCAACACGTAGACTTTGTCACCAAAGAAGGAAATGGAGGAGACGAACCAGAAAGACTATATGAACTTGCCCTTCAGGAATTTGTTGCCTCTGACGTAAGCAGTGCTCCTGGAGCTGTTCTTACACATGTTGCTGATGCCACCTCTGATCCACCTGCTTCAGAGGCACCTTGCCTTCCACTCAGGACTGGTGCCCGCCCAATCAAAATTAAAGAATTTATTCCGATCACGAAGTACAATGGTTACCAGGTCTTGGCGAAAGACTGATTACTTTCACAAAACCAGAGTCGTAGGTAATTCAATAGCCAGCTGTGGGAATTTTGCATGAGAGCTCGATCAAAGAGGAAATAGTTTTGTAAGTCTATAAATTATTCTCCTATTATAAACTTTTACAAACTGATCTTTCGCAGCAAAAAAAGAATCCACATTATCAATTCTCATATTCTATGACCGTTGGATGTGGACTGGTTTTAAGTTTTTACAAAGAGAAATTCTCCTCAGCATGTTATAATTGCCCTATTGCAACTAAACATTAAGTAACCAGGTAGATAATATTCAGCCCAAAATGCTTATCTACAGTGTTTCAGTTATAATTTTCAGTCGCTACAAGAGCTTCGAGATACGAAAATTTATTTTGGATGCTGTGCAAATTGAACACACAGGCTTTTACGACATTTCATGCCGAGATTGCTTCGTTGGGCCTGTCGTTTACGTTGGTGAGGCTACTGAAGTTCATTGGCTGTTATTAACCTGAAACTAGTAACTGCCGTGCTGAGCTTTCTGCCTAACTGGGCTGACCCGGCATAATTTAGATGTAAGCCATCTTCCTTGGAGAGGATTTGATTTCTATAAAAATCACACCAGATGTTTACAAAGTAGACTCTTTTCTCTGAACAAAGGGTTTTGACAACTATGCAAAGCACCGGAAGCTTTGTTTAAAGAAAACATGCGGAGCCCTGGTCCAGGGAGGATGCCTGAAACGATGACATTACGGGATTAAGTTTTGTACTGCTGGGTCATCTGCCGATGCCTCATCGCAGGCTGCCAAGATGTGGTCAGTGACCATCTGGCTTACGAAACAAAGTTTCCTCTCTGATCGAACTCACCTGTAAAATTCCCTCAGGTGGCCTTTTACTACTTTATCGCCTAGGACTGGTTTTGTTAACGTAATCATTGTCTTTGCCAAGACCTGGTAACCATTACATGTCGTGATTGGTATAAATTCTGGAATTTCAACTGGTCAGGCACCATTCCTGACTGGACTAAAAGGTTCCTCCTCTGGACCCGATCAATTAGAGGTGACAGCGGCAACACTGCCCGGAACAGCTCAGGAACACAACCTACAAATTCCTTAAAGGTATTATATTTTTTGGCGAGTTCGTTGTATTTGTGGTTCGTTTCCTCCACTTTACTCTGCTGCTGGCAAAACCACAACCCAACAATATCCTGTAAAACTAAAGAAAATTGGACCACAGAGTGCAGCATCATAATGTGCGCCGGGCCCCAAGGTTGACTGAGCTGGATCTTGGTCTTTGCTGTAGGGTGTAGATTGTAGAAGGTCTGCTATGCTTAGGAAGGCATTACATTTTTTTTTACCTTCAATGTATAGGATAGAGGCTGGTTTTAAAACCAGTTTTTCTAGAAAAAAAATATATGTCTTTTACACTGAAATATTCTGTACTCTACAGTATTATGACGTGAGAACATCCAAATTTTGCATAAATTTCGTCCCCTGGAACCAAAAGAATGTGCAGATCTGGATTAGTTTGTGATATTCTCTGTAAAACAAAGATGTCTCCAATTTTTTATTATATCAAACTGTCCTCTATTTGACAAGATATGACAATGTTCAAATTTCCCCTATCCTGCAATTTTAAAAAATATCTTCAAAAAATTCCTTGATCCAATTCTGGACCCGGATCGTTTCGAAAAATTAATCACTTCTAAATTGGCCAAGTCCCGCCAGTGGCCACCACCCCTGGAAAATGTTCACGCAAATCCGTCCATACTGTTTGGTGTAATTCTGCTCACAAACAAACCGACCACATCACCTCTTTCGTGGGAAGTAATCATTATTATTATCATCATAATAATTATGTGGTTGTATGTGACTTGTATGTATTTTTTTTTCTTTTACTGTTTAATAAAATATTTGAGAAATCATCTTTGTTTTACAGAAAATATCACAAAAGTAATCTAGATCTGGACATACTTCTGGGTTCAGGGGAAGAAATTCATGCCACAATTTGGGTGTTAACACACATGGTACACTTATAAAGTACATAATTTTTTAGTGTATAAGTACTTTTTTTCCTCCCAGAAAGTCTCAAAACCACCCTTTGTCCTGTACACCAAAGGTCAAGAATTAAATGCCTCCCTCAGCATGGCGTACCTTTACAGTAAGGGCTAAGAAGTGAGCTCAACCTTTGGGCCCGGCACACATTGCAAGGCAGGGCAAGGGCAGGTCAGCACAGAATTCTGTATCTACTTATTTCACACAAGAGTCTGCACATTGGGACGTAATACGTTCAGTAATTTTTGCAGCAATAAACTTTCAATCAATCATTTACTCTCATTGGAAATAACTATCCTATGCTGCCCGCCCCGCCCCGCCCCGCCCTGCGTCGCAATGTGCGCCGGGACTCACTGTTGTCCCTCACGTACTCATCATTCCATAACACAGTTTATTTCCCATAAGAGTATGAGACTGTCCTATGTGCCCTGCAGCGACTCATTTTAAGCAACTACTATACCAAAGAAAACGAAAGATTATGCTGATGTAGGAAAATAAATTAATAATACATACTGAAATATTTTTTCCCCCAGAAAGTAGTCTTAAAAATGGAGGTGCGTCATGTACACAGGTTTGTCTTATACACAGAAAAGTATGGTAACTATCCGTGGTACAGACTTCCAACCACCAGCAAATTGTAGCGGAGATAGTGTAGTTTCAGTGAGGTGTTCATTGCCCTGAGTTATACCCAATAGTTACGGTGATAGGTCCAGATGAAAGCACAGTTTAATATAGGGGGGTACATGCCCCCCGTAGCCCCGCCTCTGGCTATAGCTGAGCTGACGTTATATAAGGTAGAAATATAACGAGGCTAACATCCATTACTTTGCAGGGAGGACTAAATAACCTCAAATCACACGTAAGCTCTCTCAACTCACTCCTCCCTCACTCACAGTAGCGCCGCCAGGACATGGTGACTGGGGTGGACTAGGTTGGACACAGAACTAGTGTGGGGTGGCCATTTAAAAAAAGTTGAATATTCATTAGACTTCTTGACTCGGATCTGGGGTGGCCAATGAGATTTCAGAGACTCCCACTAGACACGCCACTGCCCACTCATTCCTCTCATCTCTCTCCCACTCCCGCCATTTCTCTCTATTAACTTACGCTGCAGAAATATGAAGAAAATCAATAAAATAAAGCGATGTTTGGCCAAAAATCATCCCCTTCCTCCCAGCTGCCTGCACACACGTCTGTCACCTCGCTGGCGCGCCCTCGACTGTCGCTCGTACCGGATTACTCAAGGAGCTCAACACTGCTTCGAAACACTAAACCTTTCCCTTATTTCCTTCCCATGCCCTGACCTGTTGACCTTTAACCAATAATTATTGACCTGTAACGTTAAGTACCGTATGTCTTAAATGTTAATAAATGTGAGTTAGTAATTGTAGGTTTAGTTTTGTAGTATTTTTTTTAAAGCTTATATTGATAGGGTTCGTTGGTACTTCAAACTCATTGACAGCATCTTAGGAGACTGTGGGTAGTTTTTTTTTTCTACTTAGTTTGTAGGTTGTTAAAGGACTGGATTGCTTTGTTAGCAATGGCGTAGCTAGGTATCTATCAATGGGGGGGGCACTAGGCAAGCGGGGCCACTCTGATGCCACATAGAAGGGTATATTCTAAGATCAGATCAGTGGTGGATATTAGAACTACACAGAATACGGCAGCCATGGCGAGTGGGGGGGCACATGATTCTCATGCCCCCAATACCCCCCCGTAGCTACGCCACTGTCTGCTAAGAACAACAGTAACAATTAGATGCCTCAGCCGCATAACGCTACAGCCTACAGGACGAGGAGAGAGTGGCCGAGGGGCAAGGCAGGTGGTGAGGAGAAAGTTGCAACTCAGTCATGGTCAGCCACCGCAATGCTGCCTCGGGAATGAAGCAACACTGCCTCCCTGTACCCTCCGCCTGTTACCTGTTGATGCGACTTACAGCACGATCATAGGAGAGGAAACTTTACTTGATTCAAATAATGAGATACAAATAGTGAGGCAGCATGCAGCTGCTCTTTTATTAAGTAAGCAGAGGTCTGTCACACACATGGTCTCGCCGCATAAAATGCGGCTAAGGCATGTTTGTCTCATTAGTTATAGGCTGTGGATGGGGGAGGCCTATAGGGGTTTTTTTTGTTTGTTTGTTACACTTATGCTTATAGCGCCTGTAGGCAGTGACCTCCAGGGCTCGGATGGTAGGCCTTGGAGGCTCACTTGAGGGCTGTGATGGTTGGCCCTCGCCCGTGGTGATGCAAGTAGGATTTTTATAGTCACGCCCGTGATTAGATCATTAGAGGCTCATGCCGCCCCCCTGTATCCTCCGATGCACTCGCAATCGTTAATGGACAGGGCATGTGGGTGTTCTTAGGCCACTCGACGGTGCAGAAATATTTTAAGTGGATTTATGGGTCTCACTTGGGATCGAACTCGGGTCTTCGAGAACGCCACACGGTGAAGCTAACCACTCTCCTACCGCCTCCCCAAATACCGCAGTGTGTGTGTGTGTGTGCTGGAAAATATACATTGCAAGAGGACACATAACAGTGTTCAGCAATGAAGAGAAAGTGGGCAGAGCAGCAACCCTGATCCCCCTGACAATAAGGTCACTTGGTTTTATGACTGTGCGTGTGTGTATGTGTGCGCGTATGTGTCACTCGCCCATGATTTTGCTCATTGGACTCGCGATCGCAAGCCTTTACCCTTCCGAAAGAGCTTCGAGCACGTGACCGATCTAAGGGTAGGGCTGGGACCTCACACCCGGCACACCCCAATCCCTTGCTCAAGGGGGACAGTAGCAACCTGTGCTGTGAGCGGTTTCCACCCTGAGCGGGGCTATATTTGCCGACCTACTGAACAGCAGGCGCATTATATAAAACGACATACTAAAAAAACGAAAAAAAGCCTCCTAAAACCTAATTATTAGGCTGTGTGTGTGTGAGCGCGCGTGTGCGGGTGGCTGTATTTGCATGTGGTCGCCTGTGTGAAAGTGCACAAGAGCGTGTGCGCGCAAATGAGTGAGCACACCCATGCGCAAATGCTTGCGTGCGTGCGTGCGT